>OZ018329.1:35934897-36459897 GCA_963969495.1 Ceratothoa steindachneri
CCTCTTTTTCCCCCAATCCCCTACTTGTGGCTAATCTGGGGGGGGGGGGGGGGGGTAGGCCTAAACATTTTGAAGGGCTGGCATTTTACTATTTTATTTATTGGCGATCTTATTATAGGATTAAAAGAAAATTGACCCTCAGATAGATTTAAATTAGGAACTGACGATATCAAGCTCGATTCTACGATTCTTCTCTTAACATAGTTGGCCGATTTAAATAACATTTTACTTCCAATGAAATCGATCGTATGATTCTTGTCTCTAACATGGCAAAAAATTCCACTACTTTCGGCCAACTATGTTAAGAGAAGAATCGTAGAATCGAGCTTGATATCGTCAGTTCCTAATTTAAATCTATCAGAGGGTCAATTTTCTTTTAATCCTGTAATAGGATCGCAAATAAATATAATAGTAAAATGTCAGCCCTTCAATATGTTTAGGCCTAACCCCTCCCCTAGATTAGCCACAAGTAGGGAAGTGGGGGCAAAAAGAGGAGATCTTGTGTTATGCTTTTCTCTTATATTTTCTGCCCAGTGTCAGTTGAAAAAGGGTGTGAGATACACCGAAACTATTCTGAATTAAATTGTCTTCGGAGAATGTGGTTTAATTCCTCATCTTTTCTTGCGATATTGCATTAATTTTCATCATATATATATATATATATATATATATATATATATATATATATATATATATATATATATATATATATATATATATATATATATATATCGTGGTATGACATTACATTACATCAATACCATATTATATCTATGGGGAGGGACCAATAACTTAAAGGCGAACCGACAAAGGGACGGAACACCACGAGTTTCGACGGGCGGAATAGGGAGATAAGAGTGCAACGAGGTCAGGTAAAATATGGGCAATGGCAAAGTTCAAGGTTATTTAAAGAGGCATTTACAAAAATATAATTTTATTTACATAGAAATGAGAGAATTTATGGGCAAAATTACATCAGAGAATTAATGGGCAAAATTACATCGGTAAACGAGGGGGAAATTGTAGTTATGCATCAGACTATGAAGTTAAAATTTAATGTATTACAAGAGGAGACTATTCAAATAGGGGAAGGGGGGAAAATTAACTCAAATGGGTTACTGAAGGGGGAGAGGGGTTGGCTTACGGAGGGTTCCGGGTGAGACGTCGGGGTAAGGCTTCACGGATGTCTTCTGCACATGAGGCGATTGCGCTCGGAGCTTCTGAGCGGGAAGTTAAAGTGATGATAGTTCTCCCAAAAGGGAAGGGGCGGTAACGTCCGGTCCAGGGGAGAGTATTTCGGCCACTCGAAAACGAGGGCGAACGAGGAGAGCTTCAACAGGAGTTGATGAGTGAAGTCGGAAAAATCGCTCGAATGGCCTCGAATCTTTTTCCCGAAGCGATTCTAACCCGTGTAAAGGTGGTCCGTGGTGGACGCGGTTCGAGGCTATCTCTTGTAGAAGGAGGGAGGTTAAGCTTACCAATTTTAGCCTAACAGAACCTTCTTCAGCGCATGGAACTTGCGTGCTTGAAAAGAAATTCCATGTGAAATTCCCCCACACATCTCCCAACCGAAAGATGATGCTTTACAGAGCAGTTGCGTAGGAAAGGATCATCCCACCAGTCAAACTAGAATTATCAAGGGTCTAGGGAAATTTTGACCTGCTACGACAGGTGTACACACAAAAAAAACGTTAATCTGAGCTCAGCGGGATTTACGGACATAAGCCTTATACGGGTCAAATCTAGAGAACAAGTTAACTAGTAGAATTTTAAACAAAAAAAATCACAGGAGAACATTGGGGACATTTCAGTGGAACCCCCCAAACAGGATACAATTAAATAGAGGCATAAATATGGGACTAAAGACTAAACAATTTAGTGGACAAAAAAAAAATCATAATTAAGAACATTAATGAGATAATATATACAATTGACGTGGAAAACCTTCGCTCCCACCGGAGTACGGATGAGGTAATCCACGGGTCCTCTAGCCTCGAGGACGGGGTAGGGTCCCTTTTCCCTGGCTAAGGAGTTTGTTGCTTCCCATGGGAAGTAGCACCAGCACCTCCGAGCCAGGCTTGAATTTTCGTTCTCGCGACTTAAGGTCCAATTAGGTCTTGAACTTCTCAATAAGTCCATCTTCATGAGATACAACACTCGTTTGTTACATCGGGTGGACTCACGCTCGAGGGCTTTAGTTTTCTCCTAAAGATGGGGGAAGAGTTGCGCGCTCCTTCTGGGCGCGGAAAAACTTGTCGCTCCGGAGGGCTTGGAACTCCGGGGCGATAGGGTTTCCAGGGAAACGGGTGCATGGGATTCCAGGGCTGCTTGTGTACGGGTAATCACGTGCTGGGCCACGGGATTATCGTGGATTACGGGGTTTTGGCCGAACAAAACTGAGCAGAACTGGATTAGGGCCGCTACCATTTCGGACCAACCGGACATATAATCACACTCGATGTGAAAACGAATTACTGGGAAACAACTGGCCCGGCCAAGGTAGTCCTGGACCACCGCAAATTTCTTGTGGTTGGGGCCAACAGGGGGGATTAGATCCCCAGACACTACGATGCAGGTGCACCCGGTGTCACGGGCGAGGGTGGATACTAGGCGACCGTTCACAGTGCCGTTCTTGAACTTCAATCCACCAGGGTTGTTCTCATTAAAGAAGAAGTTTACCTGATAGACCGGATCTTTGGCGGGCGAGGGGGGAACGGGGGTCTCCTGAGGCGACGGAGGGGGATCAGAGGCGGTCCAGATTTGGTGCACTTGGTGGGACTGAGAGTTTACGAATCGGGAGTTTTGAGGACAGTTCGTGCGGTAATGGCCGGGAACTCCGCAGGTGTAGCAGACGATCGGGTTCTTTTGGTACGGCACAACCGGGGGAGAAGAAACTCGGTGTTTCAGATAGATGGAAGTTTCTTGGCTTCGAGGGAATAGGAACTTTAGTAAATCTTGAAACCAATTTAGGGGGGGTCTTAGAACCATAAAATTTAGTTGGGGGGGGGGGGGGATTGGGGAGCCTTTTTAACATCCTTAGGGTATAAATCGTGACTACCCGCGTAGACATTGGCCTCTTCCAAGCACTCCTTGAAAGTGGCACAACGTTTATCCTTAATGAAGGCACGAATTTCGGGAGCCACGGCAGCTAAAAGCTGATCCCGAAGGAAGAAGTCCAGAAGGGACTCGTAGACCTGGGGAATCTTGCACGCATCCAACCAACACTGAAGGTGTCTTTGGAGGATGTACCCGTGTTGTCGAAATGTTTGGCCAGGGCGGATCCTTTCCTAGCGGAATCGGGAGCGGTAGAATTCGCAATTCATATGAACAGAGCCAAACAATTCGGAGTTTAACGTGGAATAGTCCAAAGTTGCTTCCGGGGAAAGGAATACGAAGATATCCCTTAACTTGCCATTTGGGAGGGGGAGTAAGCGAGCGACGCCATCATTTTCGAGATCCCATCTATTGATCTGGAATATTCTCTCAAAATGGGTAAAAAATGACCCAAAGTCATCTCCATCATTAAAAGCGGGAAGGTTGACTGAAGGAGTTTGGGAAATTTCAGCCCGGGAACCGATGGACTGAGAATCCATTTGATTTCGGCTCATTTCCAGCTCATGATGCCTAATTTGTTCACGTTCTTCCATCGCCATTTCCCTTCGCTCTACCCGTTCGTTCCTCTCTTCTTCTTGTACGTAATTTAGCAGGTCTTTGCCCGAAAGACCTAACATTTTACCCAGACTCTTGAATTTTTTGAAAGATGACATTGTTACGCAGTTAACTGAGAGAACACTAATACGCGAACAAGCTAGGACACTACCCACGCGAAACGAATACTTGAATATTCGTGAAGGCCTTGATCACAAAAAAAATAAAGCTACAGCTACCTACCTCTGCTGTTTCTAAGCGGAAAAAAATTTAAATGGTCCTACCGGGATTATGACACCAAAGACCTTAACTCTTTTGGATTAATAACCAAGAGAGTCTCCAAAATTCAAACACAATAAAAAAATTAATTACCTGGGGTCCAACACAAAATCTAAATAGATTATGTTCCACTGGTCTTCAATTAACTTGAATTGCCTTCTGCCAGTGCAATACAATAATTAAATAAAAGAGGCAGACGTGAATAACAAGGGAACTTCTAATGTCGAAATTAAAATGACACGGGTTCGTGAAATCCCCAAACACACTTGACATCAGAATTATATAATATGCATATTAATAAATATATATGTCGTGGTATGACATTACATTACATCAATACCATATTATATCTATGGGGGAGGGACCAATAACTTAAAGGCGAACCGACAAAGGGACGGAACACCGGGAGTTTAGACGAGCGGAATAGCGAGATAAGAGTGCAACGAGGTCAGGTAAAATATGGGCAATGGCAAAGTTCAAGGTTATTTAAAGAGGCATGTACCAAAATATAATTTTATTTACATAAAAATGAGAGAATTGATGGGCAAAAATTACATCGGAGAATAAAAGGGAAAAATTACATCAGATGAACGAAGGGGGGAGAATTGTAGTTATGAATCAGACTAGGAAGTTAAAATTTAATGTATTACAGGAGGAGACTATTAAAAAAGGAGGGGGGGGGAATTAACTTAAATGGGTTACTGAAGGGGAAGAGGGGTTGGCTTACGGAAGGTTCCGGGTGAGACGTCGGGGTAAGGCTTCACGGATGTCTTCTGCACGTGAGGCGAAGGCGCTCGGAGCTTCTGAGCGGGCAGTTAAAGTGATGACGGTTCTCCAAAAAGGTAAAGGAGTGGTAACGTCCGGTCCAGAGGAGAGTATTTTGGCCACCCGAAAATGAGGGGCGAATGAGGAGGGCTTCGACAAGAGTTGATGAGTGAAGTCGGAAAAATCACTCGGTAGCGATCGTTAAATGGAATTACCTCACTGGCTGGGGCTAATTCCAACACAAAAATAGTTCAGCCTTCACTTTGCTTTGTTGTTAGCACGTGACTTCTAACTAGGGAAATCTTCTTGGGTCCGGGCGAGACTTCTCAACTCTGTGTCTTCCTCATGGAAGACGAGCACTATATATGTCCGAGGCTCTCCCCGCGGGGGTGAGTAGGAAACAGCTCTACTCTCGAATGGCCTCATATCTTCTTGACGAGGAGATTCTAACCCGTGTAAAGGTGGTCCGTTGTGGACACGCGGTTCGAGGCTACCGCTTGTGGAAGGGAGGGGGGGGGGTAAGCTTACCAATTTTAGCCTAACAGAACCTTCTCCAGCGCATGGAACTTCCGTGCTGGAAAAGAATTCCACCTGGAATTCCCCCACAATATATATATATATATATATATATATATATATATATATATATATATATATATATATATATATATATATATATATATATATATGGAGAAGTGATACACAGAAACAAGAGAAAAGAGATCCTACTGGAAGTGACCCAGAGAAAAAAAAGCGAAAAAAAACATTGCCCGACAAGGACTTGAACCTCAGCCCTCTGGTTATCTAGACTAGTTATCTACCGATTGAGCTAAGGGGAGATGTAAAACATGAAAACGCATTTCATCAATTTAACTTTTTCGTTCGCACCTCCAAAAACTACCGCTCAAATGAACCAGATCACGTATCAGCAATTTTTGAATTGTCACAGGACTCACTTTGGTCTCCAAAGCAAGTTGTCTGTCACCCTCCTCCTTGGATTTCGCCTCATCTTGTTCATCGTGTTCTTGATGAGGGTTGGAGATCTCACTGATCGGGGGGGAGTGGTAGCTGTCTCTTTAAGTTGTTTGATAGCCCCCCCCCCTCCCTTCTCCCCTCCAGATCTGCACACAGTATGGTTCAACATTTTGAAAATATCACCCCCGCTGTCTTCCCGCTTCTCTACAGGTACTCAATTGCTTCACATTGTCAAGTCTCATTTGTGCACGGGTGTTTTTTTTTGTGAATTTACACTTCGATACACAAAATTCAATATCCTGAATGAACCTGCAAGAAAGTAATTAATTAATAGTATGCAAACATATTTATGATGATTTGTTAAAAGCAGTCCACACTTTGTGTGCCAAATTTGCTAGAAGCTGTTTAAATGTAGCTACTGTAGTAATGCCTAAGCTTATCTTAAAATACAAAAATGATATTTAGGTGCCACATGAACTATCTAAAAGCCAACGGTTTACGTGGGAATGTTGCTTCATCTCTAATCTAACCTAACATATATGTTGGATAAATTCAACGTTTACATGAAGCTCTTGAATTAAAACGTCCTTCACTGGGCAGCCAAAAGTGCGTCTTCCCGCTTTATGAAAGGGCACGGCCACGCAGGGCACGTTTGATTCAAGAAAAAAAGCATTATGTTGGGATGTTTTTCCGCTCCCTACATAATCATCGGACGACCTTGTACCTCAGCCTGTCATTAATTCACCTAAAGGGAACCTAAATGGCAATGTTTAATCTGGTGTGGATGTGGAAAAGGATATCAAATTTACTACTTCATCAAAAGAGAATGAATTCTTGAAGAAAGGTGCTATCCCCAGTTTGCTTAAACGATGAAAAAGCATTGTCGATAATGATGGAAGTCATCTTGCTGAAAAAATGTACTATTTTGTATATTAAAATTGTTTTACTTTCCTTTAAAAAATATATTAATAAAACCTGACCGTGATGCCCTCTTCAGGAGGAATCCCAATATGAAGTATATTTCCTCAATAGTTTATTTTAGGTTTCGTGAACATTATTGTAAGGGAAAGGAACGCCAAGAAGAATCGAGAGATTGAGTTTGAGAACCCGTCGCCTTCGGTTCAGATCGTGAGTCTGTTTCCCCAAGTCCCTGGTATTCGCTTATACCATCGAGGTTGGATCTCACCAGGCAGATCCATCTCTTTTGTGAAGGCTTACTCTGATCAGAGCAAGCCTCGAATCGTTTCATCACCGAAGGATTGGCCGGGATTCTTCTGGAAACTGGAGATCCTTGAAGGGGGGCTTCAAGGATCTCCAGTTTCCCGTGTGAGACTTCGCGCCGAGCCGCGGCAGAGTCTCGATTTTTGGAGGTTGCCATCGTCCGTCTTCAAGCAGGATCGCGAACTCGTCTTCTGCCCCCCACCCCCATCATCCTCGTCACCGTCAGGATATTCGGCCAAGATTCACGTCCATTTTCGGTCTCAATTTCCCCGCGCCGACTCGCTAAAGGATTTTCCTTCCTCGAGGTGACCTCATTAAGGTAAAACGACCCTTGCTTGTATCTCCCGTTAATCGACTCACTTTCCGACATATAAGCTATTCCCTCTGTATAACTGATTTATAGTATCCCATTTGAAAGTTGATTAACGAGTAATTAACGTTACCCGATTGCCAATTAATCTATATTCTGTCAAAATTGTCCTTATTTACATTACCTATATTTCCCGTATGTATATATATATATATATATATATATATATATATATATATATATATATATATATATATATATATATATATATATATATATATATATATATATGTTAACTAGTGACTTATTAAAATTATAGTTTTGGTTTTCGCTCTTCAAATATATCCTTGAACTGCAGCTTGGTAAACTCATTAAACGCTATCGGCCCCTGTAGTAAAATCGCACTCTTATACTCGTACCTCGTGATCAACGGATTACTCTTACGAAGTGAACGTACTTGTATGTAGCGAAGGACGCGTACGTACATTAGAGGATATATGTATATATAACTATATATACATATTATCGTGGCTTTTATCTCTTTCCTCCCAACCAATAGATACATATATGTATATATCCAACTTCACCGCACGAAAGAGAAAACGGAATAATTATTCCGTTCTCTCTTTCCTGCGGTGAAGTTGGATTTATTTCATCATTCTCTCGCGCTCATGATATATCAATATATATATATATATATATATATATTATCTGGGGAGGTGACCTATTCCCCGACAATTATATTTTCATCATCAAGACAAGAACGATGGCAAATACCTAACATATAAGTGCAGACAAAAGTTATAAATAAGTAAAGCTAAGAGGAATTCCAAATAACTATCGACTACTTGAGTCAATTGTGTAGAACCTCTGGCTTTTTTTTTCTCTCTCTTTTCTTAATCTCCTATTGACGATCTCAATTCTGGATTCCACTGTGGATCAGTGCCTTTTAATTCAGTAGTTAATCTGCTCCCTTCCACACCTCTTCCCTGTTGTTCAATGTGTGCGGGTGGAGGTGCTTAACTATCCTTTTCCAACGCACTTTGCGAGGCATAGATTATTTCAGAAGACGAATAAGGAAAGTAAAGAGAAGTAATAAAGATTTCTCCCCAATTCTAGTACAGATGACGGAGACATTTTAAGATTTGAATCAAAATTAACTGTTAATTGATGTTTGTCAGTTATGCTATTTTATATTAAATTTATAACTTGATTGATTGTTAGAAAAGACAAAGTATACCACCACGAACTCCTTTCGTATGCATAAAAGAGGACCCACAATAGATGGTAGAGTGGCCGGGGAGAAGAAAAACGGACGATGATTGTGGGCAAAAAGGACAGTTACAAGGTGCGAGAGAAGTCAAATCAAGGGGCAGGTTTTCAGGGTTTTGCTGGAATTGAAAGGGCGATAAGGATTTGACCGAGGGAAACGGCATCAGTTATACAACAAAGAGTTGATACGACGTCGATATGAGGACGAGAATAAAAACACTCGGAGATTGGCTTTCCGCCACACATTCATACCATATGAGGAATCGGCAAAGTAATTTTCGAACCGCTAGGGACCTTCTCAATAGGGGCGTCCTAGAAGATAGGGGGAAAATTCGATGTGCAAGACATAATGTGGTGGAAAATACCTACAAAACAAAACTATCAAGGTGACTGACTGATTCGAAAGGCAAGGATTCTTTATAAAACGTCGAAAACTTGTATGGCAGAGCAGTTTTATTACGACATCGCCACCACTAACAAAAAAAAGGGTTAATTTTCTACTGATTGCAGCTGCAATTGCCGCAACAAATGTACGGAAGGTCAATCCAGAGAAGGGAGCAGGAAAAATAATTATAAGTTTGAGTTAACCTTTCATCCCAAAATGAAGTAGACTTAAGAAGTTCTAAAATTGGCTTCACTTTTCTTTAGGTAAACATCCCACTAGAACAGACCTTCGGTTAATTGCATAGACATTCGGTTTCGCCATTCTTCCAGGAAATGGATCTTGTTTGTAATTATCAGGACTCGGCCTCAGAAGAAGCTCATATTCCTGGGTCCTTCTAATAAAAAACAAATATTGAAAGAAAAAACATATGGGGATGGATAAAGTACTTTTGGCGTTAACAAGCTGACACTACCAATCTATGCGATCATCCCCTAATAGAAGTTCAAATCGTTTTGAGCATAACTTTATTAAATATCAAGAAATGTTCAGTTACGGAAATGATCCGAAGAAGTTCCTTTCAAATGTCACATCGAAAAGTACCAAGATCCTGATTTGAGACAGCTTAGCTCGCCTTTATTGGTTACAATGGTTTGAGACAGCTTCGCTCGCCTCTTTATTGTTTACAAAATGATTTGAGACAGTTGCGCTCGCCTCTTTATTATTTACATAATCTGAGACAGCTGCCATCGCCTCTTTATTGTTTACAATGATTTGAGACTCAGTTGCGCTGGCCTCTTTGTTTAAAATGATTTGAGAATCAACTTTGCTCACCTCTTTATATTGTTTACATTCATTTGAAACACAGCTGCACTCGCCTCTTTATTGTTTACAGTGATTTAAGACACCTTCGCTCCCCTCTTTTTTGTTTGCAATGAATTGAGACTCAGTTGCGCTCGCCTTTTTATTGTTTCCAATGATTTGAGAATCAGCTGCTCTCACTTCTTTATATTATTTACGATGATTTGATACTCAGCTGCGATCGCCTCTTTATTGCTCACAATGATTTGAGTCTCAGTTGCGCTCGCCTGTTTATTGTTTACAAATATTTGAATCTCAGCTGGGCTCGCCTCTTTATTGTTTACAATGATTTGAGACTCATCTGCGCTCGCTTTTTCATTGTTTACAATGATTTGAGACTCAGTTGCGCTCGCATCTTTAATGTTTACAATGATTTGACTCAGCTTCGCTCACCTCTTTATATTGTTTGCAATCATTTGAGGCAGCTGTGTTCGCCTCTTTATTGTTTACAATGAAAAAATATGTCGCAATGATTCTTGTGCTATTATAAAACAAAGATTGGATTAAAAGAAAAAATCCGTTTAACGCGCTTTTTCAGCCTTTGCTGGGTCTATACATGCGCGGAAAAGAGATTGGGAGATTTAAGAGGTGCAAAAGACGACGCGAGAGAGAGAGAGAGAGAGAGAGAGAGCACAGGTTTCTCTTGAGGCACTGGGGTCAGGAGGGCGTCCAACTCCTCCAGGTTACAGTTGTGGCATTGTAGCAGGGGCATTGCGCCTTTTACACCATTCACCGCTTGGGGCAGATGTATGATGTAATTTAATATGTTATGAAGAGTAGTAGTGTGGTAGAGTTTGGAACCCTGAGGGCATTCCTATGTAGATGCTAAGAGGAGCAAATGGGCAGAGTTGTTTTATCGCAGGATTCTGGATACCCATGTGTTGGCCTGCCGTGTCGGATATCTCTCTCTCTCTCTCTATCGAGAGAGAGAGAGAAAGAAAGAGAGAAACTTTCTAAATCCACACAATGAGAGACAAAGTAACGGATGTCACGGCGCCAGTCATGAACCGAGGATGATCGGACGGACGACGCTCGAATGAGTGATATCTTCTAAAATCAAGCCTGTTTTTACCCTCCTCGAAGCAGACCAAGGAACGCCTCGCCACATTCGACGACAAAAATAAAAATGTTCACAAATGAAGGAAACTAAGTGAAAAAAAAGAGTTGGTAAGTGGTGATGATGAAAAGGAAAATAAAACGAATCTCCAGATTACTTTACTGGAAACGGTGTTCGATTTCACACCCATCATGCACAAAACCACTTACATCACCCCCTAACATTTCCCTCCTCGCCCCCACTCTCTTCTGTTCCGGAAGCCCGCCGATGGAGCACTAGTATCCCCCAATGGCCTCCCTCCAATCCACATACCCACGCCGCGGGTGTATGAAAGGTTCCATCATTGAGTGATGTAAAAAGCACAGTACAACCCGGACTCCCTCGAAACCGTCATTGTCATTCTAATCTTTATGTGTATTTCATTATCTGGTGGGGGATCTCGTCCACGATGTGTGGTCCGAATGTAGCTAACTACCATTAGCAAATAAAAAGTCAGGTTTAAAGTAGTTCATAATAAGTTGAGGAGTAAAGACAGGAACAAAAGATTAATCCTCCGTGATTTCCGAGAAAACGGGTAAGAGCTTTAGCTTTTGGCACGGTGCGTCTCACTCCAAACTCAGAGCCCCGTCTAAAGCGAGAGGCGATGAACGTGACCGGAACACTGTTTACGCTCTCACTCCATTAAGCGAATCGGATGACGACGAAACGATGCGCAGAGTTGGGAACGGGGCCCCCAGCAGTCAAAAAAATGAAGGGGGAAGTAAGATCATTCTGGTCCTTCCCTCCTCTCCCCGACAATCATTATGACGTAAGCCAAAATGACGAGCAATTTTGACTCTCATGACCCGAAACTTCAGTTGAAAGGCCACATCACCAAAATGCCATTAAGAGAAGTTTATCTGGAAACTCATGGAAGCTGGCAATGGAGACCAGATTACATTACTTACCAATGGTTTTGTTTATATGCACTTTTTCATTTGTATATATGCATTTTTGCATCTGAGTTCAAATATTAACTTAGGTTTCGCATACTTTCACTATTTTTAGAGATTTTCTTAGTTTTCATTTGGTCTTTTATAAGCAATCTTTCCCTAGGGCGATGTCTAGTTCAATCTATTTCGATTTTGTAAGGATATTGAGACGGTAAGATGTGTATTTTCAAGTATCACAACGTATTTAGGAACTGTTAAGAAAATAAGGGCAAAAAATAATGAAGAATATTTCCATTAAAAGTGCTTTGAAGATCTTGCTTTTCTAGTGTGAACGTTTTTATCTTTTCTGACTTAGACCAAATATAGTCTACCATCCTGGCAGTATCCCATCTTACCTGGTATCTTCTTTCCATTGTTGTGATGTCCTGATGGAATCTGACTGACAGAAATCACCAAAGTTTTCACGAAAGAAAACTAAATGTGAATGCAAAAAAATGCACATTCACAGATGAGAGCCCAAGTCGTTGAAGCTCTCAATAAACTTTGCTACTAGGTGATTGTAGTTTGGATCTTCGTGATCCAATCGATGAGCTACACCACGAAATGCACAACATACGTCTCTTTCGATTTTCGTCATCACTCTTTCAAGTTTTTCAGAAGACTTCCACATTGCGTTTACTTGCGGTCCAACAAAGATACCTCTGATCTTAGCCTCAGAAAGCTTTGGGAATATGAGACGGATTTCTTGAAAGGCTTCTCCTCCGAAATCTAATAGGCCTTCACAAGCTGGTTTATCAATCCAAATTTTATATGAAATGAGGAAAATGAATCCTTGGCAGGCTCCACAAGAGGCTGTCTGACAACACTAAACTTCCCTGCTCGTATAATTCATGATGCGGTGGCAAATGAACTTTCCGGCAATGATGATCAGCCCTGCTATCCCATAAGAAAAGGAAACACAAACATTTTGTGTATCCACTTTGTAAGCCAACAAAGAAGGCAAGCAACTTGAAGTCCCCACAAACATCCAACTTAAATTTAGAATAGTTTATTTCAACAAGAAGTTCTTTAACATTCTCGTAGTCTTTTCTCTGTACAGAGTGTGCAAGGGGCAAATATGGATATTAGTTTCCATTATGTAGTAACACTACTTTGAGACGCGGTGTTGAGATGTCTATAAATAGTCGCCATTCCACAGGATCATGCTTCAATCCAACAGCAGTAACCAAACCATTCAAAACTTTGCATAAACAGAGATCCCCATTAACATCGAAGTAATTTTCAAATTCATCACGTCGTTTCCGATACTCAAGTGTTCTGAAGTCTTCCCCTAGTAAGTTATATTCCTTCAGTCTGAATGTTATAAGTTCAACTCTTAACTTAGGGAGACCTAAGTCCCTGATCAAATGATCCAGTTCACTTTGATTTAGAAAATAGGGATACGCACTCATGCTTAGCATGAATGCTTCATCCATTTATTTGCTGCCGTTACTTGCTGACTCTTCTGATGTAAAATCCTTACAGTTTCTGTCTAAAAAAAGAGAAATACCTATACTTAGCAACTTCAAACAAAACATGAATGAAATTAATACTACATATAACTAAAATATATGTAGCATATTACGAAAAGTTTTTTTCTCTCTCTCTCTTTTTTTTTTGATAACGAAAATAGAGGGAGAGGTGACGCCCCCTTGTCGCGGGAAGAGAGCTTGTGTGGACCTTGGACTTTTCGAGCTATGTCAGCGGGGGTACCTCTTCTGGGTACCCCTGGTAGGGCTTCCCTTGTCGATTTGGTCGGAAACGAGGTTCCAGACTAAGTGCGTCATTCCTTCCTTTTTCTACTCTATCCCTCTCCTTTTTTTACTTTTATCCTATCTCCCACTCATACAAAAAGAAAAAAAAACAAAAAAAAGCCTACTCCTATCGTGTCACTCTTTCCCTTTCTTCCTCTATCTACCTATAAGGACCTGGCAGCTACCTCATGCGTCAGAAGAGAGGCTTTGGAACCTCTATAAACAACGCCAATCGACGCTCACTGGTTGCGAGAGACTAGGACTAGAGGTGTCCTAGGCGTTGGGGCACGATGAATGGGATGAGGGTAGTGCCTCGTTAACCCCTTCCCTGGCGCCTAATTATTGACCGTTCCCAGTGCCCGTTGACGGGTGCTTATGGTAGCATTGGTCCGAGGTGACGGCCCTTTGTTCCCATGTTGGTTGCCAGGCCAATAAAAAGCCTTGGGTCGAGTTCCTTGGTGTGGCGGGATATCCATTGAAAGCTACTCCGAGATCCTGGCCGTTGTGAAGGGAACTAGTAGGAGTTTAGTACGGGGCGTGCTTCGTTGTTGTTCACCTGGTGACAAATCGATGGCCCCTTCGGGGACCATCAGTGCTGCTTGGTTGGGAGCCACGGCACGCCGAGGTTTGACGACTCGGTCGGACGAACAGCAGCACATGGAGCGTGCCTTCTGAAAGATCCGAAACCTCTCCGATCGATAGGCGGGAGCGACTCACGCTGGGAGAACTCACCAACCCCCCTTTTTATCATTGATTGGTCACGAGTTTTCAGAGAGAGAGAAAGCGCTCAAAATGACAGGCAAAAAAGGACCCGTTCGTCTCAAACACAACTGTGCAATATGCCAGTTAGAAAAGTGGTGCGTTGACTTTCCGGAGGGCTGCTACTCAAAATGCAGCCCTGAAAGTATCTGCACTACTTGCATATTGACGCGAGAGGTGGAAAAATTAAAAGACCTCTATAGAGCCTCAGAGGAGAGAGCTAAGGTCCTTGAGGGAAAGTTGGAGAAGCTCGAAGCCCTTAACGTAGCTCAGGTTCGATGCCTAGAAGAGGCGCCGCCCACTGACTTGTCGGAATCCCCTGGTAATGAAGCGAATATTCCGGCATCATCTGAGGCTAAGCCAGCTGAGGCGAGAGAAAAGGAGAAAAAGAAGAAAGGAGAAACGAAGAAAAAAAAGAAAAAGAAGATAGTTGAAACAAAAGTAGAACCCAAAATAGAAGAAAAACAGATAAACAAGAAGAAAAAGAAAGATAAGAATGTGGAGAGTAAAGAGGAAAAGGGGAGGCCTCTTCCACAAGGGAAGACCCCGTCTTCAGACACCAAGTGTCCGAAGGTCACCCTCATTGGTGACTCGCAAACACGGGATATGCAGCCGCTGCTAGCGGCCCGCCTTCGCACTAGCGTGAAGGTAAGCTGCATGTCAGGACGGGGTAACCCCACCATCAGAGTAGAGGCAGAGAAAGCTCAGATTTCTGAGAATTCAGTTGTTGCTCTGATGGTGAGCCGCAACGACCTCTACCTCAGAGGGGGTAAGGTTGGCCTCAGTGGCAAGACCATCCAAACAGTGATGGGAGCCGTGGATGACATAGGGCTTAAAACCCGCAAACGTGTGGTGGTTGGGATGCTTCCGAGAAGAGGTCCATCCCGAACCGCTCACGAAAGAAACGTCGCAGTGAACAGAAGGTTGGCGGATCTCTGCACGGCAGAAGGAGTCTTCTTCGTGGACCCCTATCGTACCTTTATCGGTAGAGACGATCTCTACCAAAGGGACGGGGTACATCTCTCCTATAAAGGGAAGGCCTTTCTCGCCAATCTAATTCAAGATGTCGTGGAACGCACCCAGAGGAGCGTTCGAAACAGAGCGAAAGCGGACGTGCGCCAGCATGCCCGTGTCACTCCTGGAACGACCTTCTCGGAGGTCGTCAAAAAGGGTGTGACCACGAAAACAGAGAAGCCAGGAAACGGAAGAGCGTAGGGAGTCCTACACTAGGGGACTCCCTCAAAGTTCTTCTGTTCAATGCGAGGTCAATCAGGAATAAGTTTCTTGGGCTCCGTGGCCTGGTAGTAACAGAGGAACCTGAGATGGTGGCCACAACGGAGTCGTGGATAAAAACCTCAAGCCGAGATTTTGAAGGTGAATTCACGATTCTCGGTTACCAGCTCTTCCTGAAAGATAGGCCAGACAGAGAGGGTGGCGGTGTGATGTTGTATGTCAAGGATACTCTCAACTCGACGGATTGCAACATCATATCCGACCATGAACTACTAGGTGTTGACCTAGAGATAGGTCCTGCCAAATACAGGACCCTGGTGCTTTATAGACCTCCTGCTCAACTCGTTGAAAAGGACAGAGATCTGTACCAGCTGCTAGGAGAACTTGTCGAAGACAGAGTGTGTATCGTCATGGGTGATTTCAACACACAAGTTGACTGGGAAACCAGAGAACCCTGTGGCGAGAACGCACTAGTCCTGGAGTTCACGAACAACGAGTTCCTCACTCAGTGGGTGAGAGAGCCAACGAGAGGAGACAATATCCTCGACTTGGTTTTCACCTCTGAGGATGACATCGTTGAGGACCTCTCTGTTGGCGAAGAGCTCGGTGGCAGTGACCACCGACTAATTAGATTTGTAGTCAAAGTCCCCAAGGCAGAGCCTGCAACTAGTAAATCAAGGAAACTCGATTTGAGAAGAGCAGACTTTGCAGGTCTACGCGCGGGACTGACTGACGCGAGGCTAGAAGAGTGCGATGCTGTTGAAGACTCTTAGAAAAAGTTTCAAAACCACATTCATGAGTCTTCAATCGCGTTTTATCCCTCTGAAATGCCCCCGTCAGTCCTCTGTTCAACCAAAGTGGTTTAATCGAGAAATCGGGCAACTGCTTAGGGAGAAGAGAAATGTGTACCGGCAATCGAAGATCTCGGGTGACTTTGACGAATACCGGAGGCTAGCCAGGAGAGTGAAGTCCAGTATAAGGGTGGCTAAGCGTCTGAGGAACTCCGAGTGGCGAGACTCTGTAAAGAGAATCCCAAGGAGTTTTTTGGATATGTGAACAGCCGTAAACCAATCCATCGAACGATTGGCCCTTTGAGGAATGAGGAGGGGACATTAAAGCACCGAGCTGCAGAAAATGCTAACTTCCTCAACGACTACTTCTCTTCTGTGTTTACTGAAGAGTGTGGTCCCATCCCCCAGCCAACGGATTCCTACTCGGGGGGAAAAGCTGGAGGATATGGACTTAACCGAAGGAGAAATAAAAAAGAAGATAACTGACCTAATGAAGAATAAATCACCTGGCCCGGATGGGTTTTCTACCTAAAGTGTTGAAGGAAGTGTGCGATGAAGTATCACGACATCTGTGCGCTATCTTTAACATGTCAATCCGGACCAAATGCGTTCCTAGAGACTGGCTTAAGGCGGAGGTGACTCCTATCTTCAAAAAAGGAGACCGTAACCAACCGTCGAACTACCAACCTATCAGTCTGACTTCGATAGTCGGTAAACTCATGGAAAGCATCATGGTGGACAAAGTGACGTCGTATTTAGAGTCAAACCTGCTACTGAGGAATTCCCAGCACGGCTTCCGAAGGCAACGGTCATGCCTGACGAACCTTGTGGAATTCTTCCACTTCGTTTTCAGTGAGCACGATCGGGAAAAGGCGGTAGATGTGGTGTACTTAGACTTTCAGAAAGCCTTTGATAAGGTACCACACCGCCGCCTTCTCCGGAAAGTGCGAGCGCTGGGCATAGACGGAAAAGTAGCCGGCTGGATCGAGAACTGGCTAAGTGGCAGACGGCAACGGGTGGTGGTGAATGGACAGTCTTCTGAGTGGGTGCCCGTTACTAGCGGGGTGCCTCAAGGTTCTGTCCTGGGACCACTACTATTCATCATCTACGTCAACGACATGGACGGTGACATGGTTGCCAAGATTTCCAAATTTGCCGACGATACCAAGCTTGGTATGAACGTTGCAAAGGATGGAAATACTGCCCGCCTGCAGTAAGATCTTGGGAAGATTGGGGAGTGGTCGGACACGTGGCAAATGCCTTTTAACGTGGGGAAATGCAAAGTGATGCATATCGGCCACAGAAACCCCCAATCTCAGTATATCCTTAAGGGCACTGCTATGGAATCCACCGACACTGAGAAGGACTTGGGTGTAACAATCACTAGTGACCTCAAGTTCTCGAAACAGTGCATTGAGGCGGAGAAAAAGGCCCAAAGGATGCTAGGCTATATTAAGCGCCAGTTTGGTTATCGGAACCAGGAGATTGTACTGTGCCTGTACAACTCACTTGTCCGACCGCACCTGGAGTATGCCGTACAATTTTGGAGTCCTTCATTGCGAAAGGACATCGCGAGATTGGAACGCGGACAAGCCAGGGCAACCAAGCTGATTCCCTCTATCCGACATAAAAGTTATGAGGATAGACTAAGGGAATTAGATCTGTTCTCGCTGGAAACCCGTAGACTGCGTGGTCAGCTCATCGAAGTTTTCAAAATACTTCGAGGGTTCGACAATGTTGACTACCGGGATATTTTCACACTGAGTGAGAACAGAACGCGCAATCACGGCTTCAAACTTGAACTGAAGCGTTACAACCGCAATCTGTGTGGAAATTTTTTCACTTACAGTATCTGCGGTATGTGGAACGCACTTCCAGTGGAAGTTGTCAACAGTGAATCTTTTGACCAGTTCAAGTCAAGACTAGACAAGGTCTTGAAAAGTGGCCGTTTAGGGACGCAAAACAATTGAGCAGCCATGTGCCTGCTCGATTGCTAGTCCAAAGGTACCCTCTTTGAATGGACCGTAAGGTCTCCTAGGGTACTTACTTTCATTGTTACTCCTTGTTACTTATATTTTATGGTGGGATGTGGTACTGGTAAGTTAACAGCATGAGGGACAGGTGCTACAGATAATGGTATGTCTGAATACTGAAGAACTTCCTTCCTTTAAGTTTTCTCTACCTTGCAACATGTATCATGCAGAAATAGCAGTCATCATGGTGGTTCTTCGGCCCTCCCATTCAAAAGGCATGGACCCTTCTTGCACCTCTCAACCATCTTTCTAGAGTAGATCGACACCTGCCGCATATCATATGAGGGGACCATGGATTTTCTACCATGGGCATTCCAAAGTAGAGTATGCTAGACAGAATGTGGCATCTTTCCCGATTTTATGTGATATATGCTTTGTCTCAACATAATATCCACACACGTAACAAGATGTATCGTGAGATTTTTTGCAACATCTTGTAGTCATATTTAAGAAAGCTAAAAAAATTTCCTAGAAAACATTCTGAAACAGAAAAAAATAGATTAAATTGTAGAATATAGAAATCATTCTAAAATGAAGTTTTTAATAATATACAGAAAAAAAATTAAAAAATTTGAATCAGCGCCGAAAATTGAAGAACAGTAAATAAATCATAATAGACAAAACCGTTTGCAAAACTTTGTTACGTCGTTATTTTATTCCCTTTGTGGGGGGTGGAGTTGCGGGCGAGGGCACCCACCGCTTCGAAAGTGCTGACCAATCAATTTTGTGGGCAAATGATGCACAGACCATCTTTTTAAATATTTTCTGTTTCCACCCGGTTTTGCCCTCAGATGTGATCCGCTCTGTGCGCGATAGTCGTCAGATACGACATTTAAGTATCGTTACTACAACTCCTACATCCACATGTGTGTGTACTAGGAAAATTTTTAGAGACTTTCAAAGGAAATCTTATTAAACTGGTTACTCAGGATCAAAACTAAATTTGAGAAAGAAGAAGTATTGGGCTTAATATGTATATGAAGTTCAATTACTGTCGGGTTTGTTTTAATATTTGAAAATTATTACAAACACGAAAGTTCCTCATAATATTAAATATTTCTTCCACTTTTTAATTTTACTTCAATTTTTTTTTCAGAGGGTCGTAATAATACATACTGAGCTCTCTACCTACATAGATGACCGAATTTGATCCAATATATTTTCTAACTCATCTCGCCACAATGTTTAAATTCAGGTATGTTCTGTAAATATGTTGTTTCTTAAATAAATTTATCGCCAAACTAAGCACTATCCTACAACAGGATAAAGCTATGAAAGAGTGGTGTAATATATCTGACTGGCATGAAAGAGGGTGGAGCTGGTGAGAAAAAAATGACATAAAAATGATATACAAGACAAAAAAAAGGTAAAGGACCAGAATGAATTTCTCTAAAGTGTTTTCATTTACAATGGCCTACCATCAATCTAGCTTTTGATTGTCATTTAAATTTATTCATAAGGAAAACGCTTCGTGTTTATTATGTATTTTTATCCACCAAGTCTTTCGCTCCGACATTACTTCGGCATCCTCTTAGGAATTGGTCTTAGGAATTGCTCCTGAAATTATAAACGGAATACAAATTGGATGAGTTTGAATCAAATTTCTGGTTAGTCGTCGAAACTGGCAGCTGCAGCAGACCTGGGCTATCAATTAACATACAAATATTTTTACATATATAAATTTTAGGACCATTTTAGTTAATAATGTCCATCATGTAAACCTTGTAATGCTAAATCTCCAACTAATAAATAATGGATCATATGTCTAGGTAATAACTTCCATTTTAGTGTAACTAATACGATCATAAATATACTTCCCAAGAAACTGAGAAACGGCATTAATGATAAACGGCCCAAGAGGTTTTCGGGGGGGGTGATATTTTTATTTACAATACTAATAAAACAACTAAAAAACAACCTAACCACCTAAAATAGGTTCGATTAAGTTGTATTATATTTAACATGACCAAAGGTATCCCAAAAAACATAGGGTAAGTTAAGGAGATCGATATAGTTAGACTTAATTACTTTAAAATTTGACTGTTATCAAGCAATCATAGAAGAGGCCGAAAAGGAGAACTCAGGACGAAATTTCGATTTTCAAACAGGGTTGAAATAATTGTCTAGGAATACCACTTTCTCTAGTTAATGGACTAACATCAATTGGATGATCATTTATTTGGTCGACTTGAGCCTTTGTGATAGAATTATTATTTTTTTGGCTCGATCTCATAGTAGCAGAAAAAGTCAAAAGTACCGCCATCCCCACCGAGGCTGAAGTAAACTACTTTCATCAGCTCGGTTGTTATTGGAATCGTACAGTTAGGAGCCCTCTCCCTTCCCCCTTCTCTCTCTCTCTCTCTCTCTCTCTCTCTCTCTCTCGCTCTCTCTCTCTCTCTCTCTCTCTCTCTCTCTCTATTAAATAAGACAAAATTTTAGAATGGCGATCAAGAGTTTCTAACTTTCAAGAGATTGCACGCACAGGGTTTAGCAATTAACTAGCCGTTTGAAATAGGTTGAGATCAACAGTCAAATACGGTAGTGCGTGCTATAACTTAGAGAAAGTGTCGGGGACAGTGGAGTATCAGACATGATTAAGTATGCTGGTCACAGTAGTTCCTCAAAGTCTTTCCTTCTTTCGAAGAGGACACTAATCTCTCGGTCAAATTGAAAGACACTCTCCCTACGCCCCGCCCCAACCCACCAAAACATGATCAGACTAATTGAATCTTCCCTGCTTTGCAGAGAGCTAAAAGATGAGCTTCTCCTATTCTTGAGGCAGCGAAAGGGTGAGTTCCTTCTATTCGTGAGGCAATTAAAGAAAAATGAACAAGGAACTAACTTTGATCAAATTTGTTAAAATATCTATTTTATGCTACTAATTTGAAAACAAATTTGCAAAGGGTAAGGGAGGGGGGGGGGGGGTAGACCGTTACATACACCTGGTATTTCGAGGGGCGATACGTTCTATCGGTCCCAATGCCCCCGGTAGTCGTAAAATAGATTGAGACTACCTGGGCTTATTATTTTTTAAACATTTATTTACCTTGTTTTCGCCTCTTTGATTACAGCCTCCTATCAACTATTCCTTTGGCTGGCGGTTATATGTATATCTTTCACCATCTTCACTACTTTCTTTACACATTTCTCCTAACTAACTTTCTGCCTGGTATTGATTGCCCTTCAAATTCGAGTGAAATAAAATGTCGTATTTGAAATGGTAAAAATGGCAAAGAAAGAAGGAAATATCTATAACGAAAAGACCCGCTTCATTAAATAGGCCTCACACGGCGTAAACAACGAAATGTGAGACGACATAAAATATGGTAAACAACAAAATGTAAGACAACATAAAATATGGTAAATAACACAATATAAAACGATGACATGAAATAAATGTAGGAGTTAAGGAAGTTCTCTACCCCATTAGGGTCGTGATAGCATCAAATTTTTCTTTAATTATATTTTAGCGCCAAATTTCATTTTTTTTTTCTTTCTTAGGCTTATAATGTTGTATGCATCTCTCGCTTTATATATATATATATATATATATATATATATATATATATATATATATGGTGCGTCAGTATTTTGATTTTAAGGTCATTTGTCGGAATGTAGAAAAAGACGCATAGCACATCAGGGAAAAACTGTATTTAAATGAAGATTCGGTACAAATAATCTTGAGGATCTTTATAAGACGACTATTCAATGAATACCCCATTAGCCTCAATTATCTCTTCAATTCGGGGTTTGAAGCGGTGAAATGCCCAAATCTGATAATCTTTATCAATTTCGGACAGTCTTTGTTATAGCGGACTTGAGAGATTGAATGGTGTTATGGGGGTGATGATTGACCTCTCTATCGACGACGCCCCATATGTAATGGTGCAGTGGATTGAGGTCGGATGAGCTAGGAAACCATGTGTCTAGGAGAACATGGTCGTGGCAATTGGCACGCATCCAAGCTTGGGTTGTTCTAACCACATGAGATGGGGACGAGTCTGGTTAGAAGCTGTAAGGTCTTCCGTTGCGTACTCTGTCTATCCGGGGCCTCACAACCTTCTCCAAAACCTCTGGGCAGGCAACAACATTAACTCTTAAGCCCTGAGAAAAGGGTGAGGGGGTATAACATCTCCTTCACTGCTAACGACTCCCAGAACCATCACAGTTGCTGGAAAATTGGTAGGCATTACAGTTGGAACCTCACTTGTCACTCTGTATAACCATCTGTGGTTCCTCGGGTTACATTTTGGTCCTGGACGAAGGTTTTCTCGTGAGAAAAACCAAAGCATTCTACATTTTTGATGTTTCAACATGGGAAACAAGCGCTTTGCAAGGCTCAAATGATTCTCTTTTGTCTTATCTGATATAAACTGACCTCTCCGCATCACAACTCTTCTGATGATGCATTCTGAAACATTGAAGTCCTTTGAAAGGGCTATAACCGACTTTCCAGTGTTTTCTTGAAATTTTAACTCTAATTTCTGCACAAATTCTTGGGTTTTAATGGTATTTTGCGTTTTGCTGCTAATGTTGGATCGCTATCAGCTTCTTCCACGCCTTTTCTAACATTAGCAACGAAGGATCGGGCAACGTTCAGAAAGCGATTAATCTATGTCTTATTACGCTGAGCTTTTATGTCAACGATTAAGGCGTACCTTTTCATTTGCTTGGTCACTTTAATGTCATTCATTATTAATCTGGAAAAAAAAATTAAAATATGTCTTTTTCAGTTACACTGAACAACCATAAGCTTTTCTTCGTTCTTCTCGTCCGTAATCACTCTGATATGGCACACCTCGAAGTCCCCTCTTGATACGCAGGTATAAATTACTTTAGAAACTGGTCGAGTAACTCTTTCAGTGATGATGATAATAAATAATAATTATCGTTCTTAGTCTAGTGAAACAGAGTAAAAGTAGGTAAAATTAACGGCTGGAGTTTATAATAAATTTGTAAAGCACCAATGAACCACATGCTACATCTCCTAGGCGTGGTCAATAGATCTTTAATAGATAGTGGGGTCTGAAGTGAAAAGTAGCAAAAGTGGGCAGATGGCCTTTACTACACAATGTGAACGATGTGCATTTTATCAAAGAATCATATTTGCGTCATTTAAGCTCGAATGCAGATAGTGGTGGTTAGGTTAAAACAGAAGACGACAGTTTTTCTTTTAGTCAGCCCGCCGTGAACTAGAGAAAGGTGTATTTAAGAGGCCTCCACAGATTGATATATATATATATATATATATATATATATATATATATATATATATAATGTGCAACTTTGGCAACTAATAAGACAAGTCGCGAAAAAACGAGGCTAGGAAAAGAAAAATAATTAAACATAAGACAAAAAATGAGAGGGGAGAGAGAAGATAGATAGATTATAGTGAACACAAACAAGCTGATGAGGGACTCAGGATAAAACATAGTATAAACACTACAAATCTAATAAAAAATATTGAAAACAAAAATCACCAAAACATATCAAACAACTCCTAACACTTGATACACAACGAGTGACAAAACTTGATGATAAACAGGGAAACAAAATGAAAAACAGTGAACTATATGACAGAAATTGCCACCATATACCAGAATGAATGATGAAGATGTTCCAGCAGTAAGAAAGGAAGAAATTTTGCACGCACTTAAGAGCATAAACAATGACAAAGCGCTTTGGTGATGATGGAGTTACAATTTACCTTATAAAGTCTGTAGGCGAATGTCTTTCTCACCTAATATGGAGTTTGTTTAAAAAATGTTCGAAAGAAACTACGATTCTAAGGAAATGGAAAACAACATTTCCATTGCACTTGTTCTTGAGAGAAAGCAACACGGAGGACTAATATAACTACATGCCAATCACTATCATCAGCAGCATATAAATTACTTACAAAAGTCAGAACCAACAGACTCACACAAACACTACTTCAATCAGCTGCAAGAAAAGGTATGCTTTAAAACTAATACAGTACTTATGAGCATTACAGAGGAAAAAAGGAGAATAGGAAATGGAGTTATACGTGGCATTCGTCGACCTTTAATACCGCTACGATTCGGTAAACATAAATTCATTTCTAAAGGCACTACAGACGCCACAAAATAAACAAAACGCATCGATATAGCCCCCCACATATACATCAATGCAACAGTCATTAATAAAATACAAATGAAAAAAAAGAGACAGGGGACACCCATCTCCCCCAAACCGTTTACAGTAGTGCCGCATTGATGCAGTAGTAATTAGTGGTAATTTTATAAAATCAGTGGTGGCTCGTGTATAGTCACTGCGGAACTGCAGCACCCCCTATTTCCACTCGATATTATCGATAAAATTTAATATTAGTCCTTTTTTTCTTTAATTCCTTCTTTATACTTGTACATTATATAATCCTTAAGCTTAATGTCAGTAACTATCCCATAGTTTATAAAAACAAATAAAAAATCCTTATATAGAACTGTGCGCTTCACAGTTCCAGCAACGCGGAGTTTGGCTATTATGCGCATGCTCACAGGTTCGCGATAAGAAGCTTCACGCTAGATAAAAGAGCACTGTGGCTCACGCAGTGCCGACCCTAGTGTGCCGGGGGAAGATAGTGTTTCTTTTTTACTTCCTGTGTGTTGTGCTCAAAAACAGGTTTATATTGTTGAATGTGATAAAGTGTAGAATTTAATTCATATCTTTTCGTTTCTGTTATTTTATGATTCTGAAAGACTAAATGCACTTGCAGTGCTTTCAATAGAGAAAAAAATTCTCAGTAGTTATCCAGAGATCAAGGAGAAATAATTGATCTTTTCGCGCAAATTAAAACAAGAAGAATGGATTTCGTTTTTAAATGAATGGATCAAGCTTGAGCTGTAACAATTTAGGCTATTAGTAAGTAAAAAGTGTTTGATTTTGTTCTGTTTAGGATTTTATCAAGTTTATCGATAAGTTTTATTTATATATGTTAATTTCCTTTTACACAATATTAAAACAATGCTAAAAAATTTCTGATGCAGCACCCCTACTTATTTTAGTTAGCTACGAGACGCCACTGGGACCCCACGACTCACTGGTAAAGAAACCCAACTAAATATTGAGTGTATAAACAAATATACTTTTTCGGAAGTTAGACATTTTTGTATTGGACATCCTTTTCTGATTGATCTTATGAAATATTCTAGTAATTTGAGAATCGGGATTTCTGATTTTTATAAATGAAAGTTTACTTTTTTAAAATTAAATTACAAAAAATAAATACAAGGAAAGTAAGTACCCTAGGAGACCTTACGGTCCTTTACACGATATTCTATTAAGTTGTTCGGAAAATACTGGCCGATTTTTCGACTCACTTCTACAAATTTGATTTAGGTTGCTATTTTTTCAGCGTTTCTAAAAAAAAATATTTACATGCTTAATAATTGATGTGTACTCTAGTTAATTTTCAATGGCTTGATCGTGACGAAGCACCTAAACATTTCCAGAAACCGAAGTTGCATCAGCAGAAGATTATGGTGAGTCTGGCTGTCTGCTATTGGTGTTAAGATTGCAGGCCTATTGCACTATCTTACACATGTGTCTGTGTGAGCTTGCATGAACGCATGTATGTCAGGGGAGGATAGGTTGGGTGGGTTCTCCCCCCGCCCTTTCTCTCTATGGCCTACCTTTAGCGATCGAAGACTGACCAAATGTTTTATGGTTATACAATGGGGAAAGGGCAGTTGGGTATCTTGGGCATCGAGACGAGACGCCGACGCCTAGCGCCGTTCCCCACCTCAGTGGTTTATTGTGGGCAGAGGGAGTTACGCGTTTTGGACCTCCCACGCCAGCCTCCCTCGTGTCGCCCCCCCTAATTATACCAAACTTCCCCCTTTCCCCATTCCTTGAAAACCCTTTTGAAAGAGGGACAAACGGCCACTATTCATCACAAACTGGAGGAAAAAACAACTCGCTGAAACCCCTATCAAACTACAACTCCTGGACGCTGGGCAGAACCGTTCCGAAGCTTGAACAAGAAGCAACCGTCTCAACTTAAAACTCTCATCAAACTCTGGGGCTCAGCCGGACGGAAAACCTCTGAAGTGTGCGGCACCGTAAACGACGACTCCTCGCAAGTCAGGTTCTCGCCCGAGTTCTCCGAGCAAGGTAAACTTTTATACCCTCTTTCTCGCTTTGGTTCTGCCAGTTCTCTCGAATTCCGATCAAACGCTCGCTTTCTCTCCTTTGGCCCCCTCTCTCGCCTAAATTCATTTAACCTTCGGTCCTTCAAACTCTTAACCTTCTATCTATTCCGGAACCATCAAACACCTCTCAAACTAGCCTTAAACTACACTCTAACTAACGAGGTAATTCGGAACTAAACATCGTTTGGAATAAGTTCTCTGGAGAGATCCCTATACTTTCCAAATCAATTGGACACTAATGTCTCTCCCTTAAGCGCTACCATCTTGCTTAGCCCTGCCCTGCTTTTGGGGTAATAATTCTAACATCGGTGTTGTCCAGTACAGCTTTCTCTGGGCTAATCAGAGCATCGCAACAACGATTTACTGCAAGGAAGTCGAAGAAATGCAAGTTCTTAGACATGCACTAGTGAATCAACGTGGCTCAATACTGCTTCACGACAACGCACGGCCACATGTTGCCAGGATGACGCTGCAGAAACTCACTAAATTGGGATAAGAGACTACCACATCCTCCATATTCTCCCGATCTTTCACCCACTGACTACCATTTTTTTCAACCATCAACACACTTCTATAAGCAACAAAACTTAAGTCCAAAAGTGAGGTGGAAGCTTGATTCAAGGATTTCTTAGCATCAAAGCCACTAACTTTTCATCGACGAGGCATAAATGATCTTGTTCATCGATGGCACAGATGCATAGATGTTCAGGGGTCATACTTTGACTCATAGTTAACATACTTAATGTTAAATATTTCAAGAATAAATACTTGTTTCTGAAATCGATCATTAATTTCCGAACAACCTAATATTTTATCCAAATACACTATTATACTTAGGACAGCTTGTGTGTGCTGAGGGTAGCATGAAAAAGAAAACAAGAAGATTAACACTATATCCAGCGTATCATATCAGTTTTAACTTATGGATAATAAACTTGGACATTGAGCACAAAAATCAAGCAGTAAAAATTCACAAGATAATGATAAATTTACTTGAACATAAACGCTTCCGTGTGATGTAGTGATGTAGGCCCATTAACCTTTTGGATCTTAAACAAGGTCAGCTGACCAAAGTCCCGTGCTCTCGCTTATTCTAATTTATGACCTTACGACCTTCAAAACTTTCAATAATTCACGCACTACCCTTGGAAGGACCTTGGCAACTATATCATTCGAAAGAGAAGGTAAAACAACATACGGGTTTCAAATTTCATTAGAATCGGCCGAATAGTTACAATGTTATTACCCCCCCCCCCCCACCAAAAAAAAGAAGCAAAACGGCGACTGACCGACACAGTGAGATATAGTGTCACACGCGACTAAAAATCGAATGATGAAACCTAAATTGCCAGCCACTTTCTAATATCAATGAGTAAGCCCAATTTTAGTCCACACCTTTGACCTATCATAGTGAGTTCAAGAATCTGTCTGGGTGACTACTATTTAAACAAGCTGAGAATTACGAAATATGAGGCTAACTTTTCCCCCGACTTATAACTATGAGAAGCAGCGAGCTGATTTATTTATTAGTCAAGAATAATTAATAAATAATAATGTTTTTCTATGGCGCTATTCAAGGTCGTGAGCCTTCACAGATTATTGATCTTCGGTCAAAATCTTTGACACAAATTTCCTCCATACAATAGCAAATGATGAACAAAATGAAAAAAAAAAAAGAAGCCTCGATTCAATATTCAATTCTAGTCAGCCATAAAATTGGGCCCGCTTCCTCCTTGGATTTAATATTCATAAAAGGTTACAACAATTACTGAAACACTGTATAAATGAATTATTAACAAAGTAAAAGGGGTCTCTCAAGTATGTAATATTCCCTTGCACATTTGCTGGAGACATGAAATGCATATTGAGTGATGGTATTTAGTATGTAATAAAGTGTCGTTAACATTTTTTTTTTTCAAGAACGTATACTTTCTGAGCACGCGAATTGCGTGTCTGCTTCTTTCTCTCTTTTTTTTTAGTTTAAAGCGCAATAGCAATGAGGCCGCTTCACGCAGAAAATGAGTAAAGAGAGATCCGTAAAGAAAAGAGGGAAATGAAAATTGTCGTAGAATGACTCCCGACGATATACCATATATCACTATTCGTTGAGGGAACTTCCTTAATTATCTCTAGAGTGCGTTTTACTGTCTGGCGGCAGATATTATGTATCTTCAAAATGCTTAAGAAGTGGAACTGAGCTCAAGGATAATAATATTGCTATCATTAATAAAATAGAGTTTTATTAATAATAACTTTAAACAAACACAAAAACGGAAAATATTGACAAACAGAATGGAAAGGGTCGTGGAGACTCGGGCTAATCCAAGGATTTAAGGGATCAAAAAAGGTAAAACAAATATGGAGTTAAAGAGATGGGATGGTTCGATAAACCATTTAAAGCATAGGATAGAATTGACAAATAAGGGATCAATACTCAAAAGGTGACGCTTGGCTTACGTAACTTCATTAGGGTGCAGTGGAAGGTACTTGAAGGAATATTCGGTCCGCTGGCGAGTTCCAGCCGAAGGGAGGGGATAAAAGGATCCTGACGTGGCGTCTTGGAAAGGAGAACCGTTACTCGACGAACGGCTTGACGAACAATGGCTGTTCTAGGTTGTTCTCTTCTGAACAAAGGGGGGGATGAGAACCGTCTCTTGTCTACGGGCTCAAGAACAATGGCTGTTCTAATGTTGTTCTCCTTTGAACAACAGGGGGGGTGAGAACCGTTTCTTGGCGAAGGGCTCAAAACGAACAATGGCTGTTCTAATGTTGTTCTCCTTGAACAACAGGGGGGGATGAGAACCGTTTCTTGGCGAAGGGCTAAAAACGAACAATGGCTGTTCTAATGCTGTTCTCCTTGAACAACAGGGGGGAGGGATGAGAACCGTTTCTTGGCGAAGGGCTCAAAACGAACAATGGCTGTTCTAATGCTGTTCTCCTTGAACAACAGGGGGGGGGATGAGAACCGTTTCTTGGCGAAGGGCTCAAAACGAACAATGGCTGTTCTAATGCTGTTCTCCTTGAACAACAGGGGGGGGGGATGCCTTGGGGACTTGGCGTCACTAAAGGCTCGAACCTTTGGCACTCAAGGAATATTGTCCTCCTTCTGGACAAGTGATGGTGAATCTCGAGGTCGAGGTCCCTTGGCGCACAAAGGGAGAGAGGGTCGTGGTGATGTTTCGCGACGAAAATCTGGATCTCCAATCTGATCTTAGTGGTAAAGTTTCCATATAAATAGCCAGGACATCTCCTTGGCGTGGGGGAAAATGGAGTGAAAGCTTGGAGGGAACGCACAGCTGGGCCGGAGAAAAATGCCTTATCTGTTCATAAGCCTAACTCGATCTGGCGAGGTCGGCGTATGGGGGCGAACGGGGGGACGATAACCTCCTTGTTTAAACATTGGCGTCCGGTAGCTGTTGATAAGACTCCAAGCCTCGAATCGAAGATGCACGTGGGTAGCCTCATGGTTTTAAATAAAATGTGATAGAAGTTGAAATGAATGCAGCTCTGAACTCGTTCTATCACACCCCTCCATTCCAGGGGAAGTTGTCACTTCGAAAAAAAAAGAGAGAAGGGACAACGATAGAGCTCCGTTGTAGGGAACTCGTTTTCTTGTACCAACCGTATCTTCCTGCACCTAACTATTATTACCTCAATACATGATTATTTTGATCTTTAGATTACAGGGGAAAATAACCTTTAATACAACTTAATAAAAAAAAAAGGCATGGAACAATGAAATGATATAAACTTAGTACATACGGGACAAAATAATTTATACGTAAATTAATAAGAACAAATATATATACATCAAAAAAATTAGACATTGAGCGTTACAAAATTCAGACATATACATAAATTAATTATATTACAAAAGAATCTTAAATTAAGTCGTACAAGACGGTATATACCTACATGGAGATACTAATCCTATGAATACAATTGTTCTACGCTATTCGGTAACGCATTCCTACTGAGTGCGTCAGCGACCTGGTTATCGGAACCTTTGATATAATTTATTTTAAATTGATACTCTTGCAAGAGTAAACTCCAGCGCATGATGCGGCCGTTTGAGTGTCTCAAATTCCTAATATAGGCTAACGGACGGTGGTCGGTTCCTATTTGAAATTCTTTACATATCAAGTACAGCTTGAATTTGTCTATGACCCAGATAATTGATAGAGCTATCTTTTCTCTAGTGGCATATCTCTTTCCGCGTGGTAATAATTGACGACTAGCATATGCAACTGGATGACCCGTTCTGTCATCCACGTATTGAAGGAGTACACCTCCAATGCCCTCGTTGATCACGTCGGTCTTAACCCCAACGGATTTTTCCGGGTTGGGCAACTTAAAAATGGGGGCAGAAATGAACTTACTTTTGAGCTGATTAAAATGGGAAACAGCGACATCATTCCAACGTAAACGATCGGAGAAATTCTTTTCCTGAAGGGGGCATAGGGGGGCCAAAATTGCAGCGAAATTCGGAACAAATCGCTGATAGGGAGAAGCTGATCCTAGGATCGATCTTAATGGCTTCTTTGTAATCGGGAGGGGCATGTCGGCGATTGCCTTAATCTTGTTCTCGTGGGGACCTGACTTGCTTTGTCCTATTTTGAAACCCAAATATTTGATGGTTTCGTGGGCAAACTGGCATTTGCTGGGGCCAATGGTGAGGCCATTTTCACGCAGTTGCTCGAAAAGAGCTAATAGGGTGGATAAATGGTGATTCCATTTAATTAGTTCTTGGAGCTGACTCTTCTGACGTGGTGTCAGCTGCGCGTCACTATCCAGGTCAGAGGGTTCCAAAGACTCGCCTGGTAGAAAAGGAGGAGGGTACTCGGCATCAGGTTGGATGCACACTGTCTGGATTACATTAAGGGACTCCGCGGGGCAGTCCTGTTCAAGCGCCGATGCTTCGTCCAGTTCTACGAAGGTATCTCCATGGGCGCGTTGGGGGTTCTTTTTTTCTTGGGGTCCAGGGACAGTCTCCGTGTCCTTGTCTGGGGCCTTATCACCTAAGGGTGTTAGTGATTTACACTCCTTTTGTGCCGTCCTAAAGTCCTGGTTAAAGGTTTCCGAGAAATCGGACGGTATCGGGGTTCTGATGGGGACGGGCTCCTGGGCTTCTTTCTTATCTCGGCCTTGAGGAAGGGCGGCCTGAAACACAGGGTCGAAACTTACTTGGGGGCTCTGTCCTATAAGTACGGAACAGAATTGTATGGGTGCTACAATGACTTCAGCCCAGCCATTATAATATTGACACTGCAGGTAACATCTAGCGACGGGGAATCTGTTCGCCCGCCCAAGTTGGTCATGTACCACCGCAAATTTTTCGTGGTTAGAGGCCACTGGGAGGAGTTCGTCGGACACGATGAAGCAGGTACATCCTGTGTCCCTGACGAGAGTCAATACTCGACAGCTGTCCACGCTGCCCTCCTCATATTTCAAAGTTCCCGATGAACTTTTACCAAAAACAAAATTTACCTGGTGGCCTGACGGAGGGGGAGAAGTTTCTGCTTGGGTCTGTACCACCGGGGGAGCCGGGGTTGCATTAATCTGGTGAACTTGGTGGGCTGGTCCGCTTTTAAGCCTAGAATTTTGGGGGCAATTCCAGCTCATGTGGTTTTCTACACCACAGGTGAAGCATATGGTTGGTCGCTTCGGGAAGAGAGATGGAGGAGAAGTCTTAACGGGAGGTTTGGAGTCCCGTTGTTGGTTTTGGGGAAAGAAGTTTTGGGGTTTTACGGGGCTCGGAAACTTTGTCAGCTTCCCTGGGAAGGAGCGCGAGTCCGTCCTTCTTTCTTCTCGTTGGATTACTCTTTCCCGTTCCTCTCTTTCTCTTTCTTTTTCTACCTTTTTTCTTTGAACTTCTGCTTTAATCCGAGCTAATTCAATCTGAAGCTCAGCTTGTCTTATCCGTTCCCCTCTTTCTTCTCGTTGGATTTCTCTTTTTCGTTCCTCTCGTTGTTTTTCTCTTTCTCGTTCTTCTTGAATGTACTCAATTAGTTCTTTTCCGGAAAGTCCACAGGACTCTCCTTGCGCTTTCAAGATTTCAAACTGAGTCATCTTTGCACTTGGGGGCGCACTAGTCAACCAACTAAAATTCCTTGCAACAAGAATTATGCCTCTATAGAATTAGCCTACCTAAATATGGGCACTGACCTATTCGTACTTGGTTTCTCAATCTAAATAACCACTGACTAAAATCACACAAAAAAAAACACAAACAAATTATTATAACAGTTCCTTGAGCTACTCCAGCTTCTTAAGTTTAAAAAAAAGGGGGATAGCAATCGTTAAAACAAAAGGGAACTACTATATTCTATTATTATAACGAATAACACTATGCTTTACTCGACTGAGACCAGTGTTTGCAAAGATATAGCGTTAAACCTTACACACCTGATACCAAATTAAATACTATATATATATATATGTCGTAGAATGACTCCCGACGATATACCATATATCACTATTCGTTGAGGGAACTTCCTTAATTATCTCTAGAGTGCGTTTTACTGTCTGGCGGCAGATATTATGTATCTTCAAAATGCTTAAGAAGTGGAACTGAGCTCAAGGATAATAATATTGCTATCATTAATAAAATAGAGTTTTATTAATAATAACTTTAAACAAACACAAAAACGGAAAATATTGACAAACAGAATGGAAAGGGTCGTGGAGACTCGGGCTAATCCAAGGATTTAAGGGATCAAAAAAGGTAAAACAAATATGGAGTTAAAGAGATGGGATGGTTCGATAAACCATTTAAAGCATAGGATAGAATTGACAAATAAGGGATCAATACTCAAAAGGTGACGCTTGGCTTACGTAACTTCATTAGGGTGCAGTGGAAGGTACTTGAAGGAATATTCGGTCCGCTGGCGAGTTCCAGCCGAAGGGAGGGGATAAAAGGATCCTGACGTGGCGTCTTGGAAAGGAGAACCGTTACTCGACGAACGGCTTGACGAACAATGGCTGTTCTAGGTTGTTCTCTTCTGAACAAAGGGGGGGATGAGAACCGTCTCTTGTCTACGGGCTCAAGAACAATGGCTGTTCTAATGTTGTTCTCCTTTGAACAACAGGGGGGGTGAGAACCGTTTCTTGGCGAAGGGCTCAAAACGAACAATGGCTGTTCTAATGTTGTTCTCCTTGAACAACAGGGGGGGATGAGAACCGTTTCTTGGCGAAGGGCTCAAAACGAACAATGGCTGTTCTAATGCTGTTCTCCTTGAACAACAGGGGGGGGGATGAGAACCGTTTCTTGGCGAAGGGCTCAAAACGAACAATGGCTGTTCTAATGCTGTTCTCCTTGAACAACAGGGGGGGGGGATGAGAACCGTTTCTTGGCGAAGGGCTCAAAACGAACAATGGCTGTTCTAATGCTGTTCTCCTTGAACAACAGGGGGGGGGATGCCTTGGGGACTTGGCGTCACTAAAGGCTCGAACCTTTGGCACTCAAGGAATATTGTCCTCCTTCTGGACAAGTGATGGTGAATCTCGAGGTCGAGGTCCCTTGGCGCACAAAGGGAGAGAGGGTCGTGGTGATGTTTCGCGACGAAAATCTGGATCTCCAATCTGATCTTAGTGGTAAAGTTTCCATATAAATAGCCAGGACATCTCCTTGGCGTGGGGGAAAATGGAGTGAAAGCTTGGAGGGAACGCACAGCTGGGCCGGAGAAAAATGCATTATCTGTTCATAAGCCTAACTCGATCTGGCGAGGTCGGCGTATGGGGGTGAACGGGGGGACGATAACCTCCTTGTTTAAACATTGGCGTCCGGTAGCTGTTGATAAGACTCCAAGCCTCGAATCGAAGATGCACGTGGGTAGCCTCATGGTTTTAAATAAAATGTGATAGAAGTTGAAATGAATGCAGCTCTGAACTCGTTCTATCACAAAAATAATAAAAAATATAAAAACGCAGGTCTTCCTGCGAGCACAGAGGCCCGGAGGGTGACCTAACTGTGGGCACTGGGGTGACAAAAGAGAGGGGCCACAACAGAGAAGGGTGATAAACGAGCGGGCTGACAAAAGAGAGGGGTGTATGATTTGCAATGTGTGGTCGTTTCTGTGAAATTTTATATGCCACTTGTCTCAGTTGTTGACTGATTGCGTTCCAACATTTCCTAGTAAATCACTTCCTTCACATCCCACCAGACACAAACCCTAAGCTTATTTTTATGCCGTTCGGCCTCTGCCTACAGTTATGCAGGTGTACCTTTGTCTGTCCCGCTTCTTTTGCATGCAGCACTCGAGTCTAGACACAATTTCTCATCTAGGGTAACCACTTTGTTCACCCAATCAAAACGACGTTTCTTGGACAGTAGTGTCATGCAGGCGTCTATGTGGCGTTGACGGTCGAAGAGGTACAGTTTAGGTGGAATCCATACCTCCAGTTTGCTAATTTTGCCCATTTCTTCTAAATGATGCTAAATGGCTGGAATTGCTGATGGTAAGCTTTTCAGCTAGCTCGCGTGATGTCAGAATATGTGGACGACTCGTTGTGTCTTTTGCAAATGCTTGGTTGATACGACGTTGCGAATGGGCAGTATTTAGGACGGAGTTGAAATCATACAGTTTAAGAGTAAGTTGCACTTCACGAGAAAGAGTCATTTGATGGGTAATTTTAAAATATCATATAGGGCATTGGTGGCCAAACTTTGATGTTAGCTAGGCGTGTCAATACTTTTATATTTTAGTCATTTTTACATCCTTGTGGGTCACTTCTAAATTTATATTGTTAAATGGTATATTACATTATGATTTTAAAACAAGTATATGAATATATGTGCTATGTGGTGCAATAAAGAAATAAAAATATAAACTTACCTATTTAATTTCTCTTGTGAACCTGAATTTTTTCGGCCAATTACTTTATGTCGGGCCGATAGTTCGTTGTCTTTAAATGTAAACATGCTGCACTTGCCTTATCAGTTAATCGACTTCTTGTTGTTTTTAGCGTAGTTAAGAGATGAGAACAGACTGTCACACGCATACGTAAAAGAGCACCAAATGCTTCGGGAATGCTTTCCCAAATGACCAACAATTGATTGTCTTGATCACTGCAAACTCTCCTAAATCGATCTTTTTCAAGTGTTTCTAAATTACCTTTAAGAGTGACCAAATTTTGCTTCCAAATAGAACTGGGTTGAAGTTCTATTAATTCCATTTCAAGTTCTTCTATTTTCAGCCATTCAAGCAGATTCGTTTTCATTTTTTCAAAATTAGCTTCATCTGGGAGCTTAGTGACAAGCAATATTTCTTCAAGATCTCTAAACTGAGAAAAATCTTGATGAAAATTCATCTTTCAAAGAACGTAAAGCTGACAAAAAGAAGTTTTAATCCTGTTCGATATTATTGTCATCTTTGTAACTAACTTCTTCATAGTTCTTTTTCAATCTTGGAAAGTACTTAAAAGTTTTAGTTTCAATGTCACGCTCAAAAATTGTAAGTTTGGTTTGAAATGCAGTACTATGTCCAAACATGATATCAATAGTTTACCCAAACCTTGGAGTTTAACATTCAGTTCATCCAAGTGCAATGAGAGAGCTGTGAAAAATATCAACCGCCGAATCCAGGACTCATCATGCAGTTCCGGATAGCCTTCGATTTTTTTCACGTCTAAGAGAAGCTGCATCTTATTTATGCATTCAACACAGCGTTCAAGAACCTTGCCTCTAATAAGCCACCGAACATTATTGTACGAGGGGCGGTCAATAAGTTTTGCGAATCGGTAGGGCAAAACAGAGGAAGGAGGATGGCTGTTTGTGGGGGTGTTAGGACAAGTTATGACAAGTCAGGACCTGCAGCCGCACGCTCCTTCCTCGTTTATTTAAGAAGCAGTAGCTGATCGCAGATCGTCAGTCACAAATTTTTAAACAATGGAGAAGGTTGAGCACCGCGCACTGATCAAATTTTTGACCAAGGAAGGCAAGAATGCAAAAGAGATCCGTGAACGCATGGTTGCAGTGTACACCGATACCGCCCCTTCCTATGCAACCATTGGTCGCTGGAATAGAAAGTTCCGCCATGGTCGTGAGTCCCTTGAAGATGAACCCCATCCAGGACGCTCGTCAGACGTGACCAACGAGGACAATGTGGCTCGTGTGGAGAGGATGATCCTCGAAAATCGTCGGGTGAATGTCGAAGAAATCGAGCGAGAACTTGGAATATCACATGGAAGTGTTATCAACACAGTTACCAATACAGTGAAACTGTACTACAGAATGTCCGACGACATTAGTGAAAAGTCTCACAAATCCAAGCTTTCAGCCGACCATATTGGGTGCTCCATCTGTTTTAAATGATACAATTTTTGATATATCTATATTTTTGTCGCCAAGTGCTAGGACTAGACTATCCCAAATATATTTTCCTGTACTATTTAACGACAGGCTTTCTAGTCAAAGCAACTCCTCGAACATTTCATGACAACAAGAATATCTTGCAAAAATTGCCAATCGAGAAGCCGAAATAATAATATCAGTGGTTTCATCAAGGCAAATTGAAAAATAATCACACGCGTTCAAGTCCTTTTGCATTTGTTCTTCATTATTTGAATATATGTTCATTGCGCGGCTTTTATCAGTGTTTCTGGAAATAGGAATCTCTTTAACACGCTCAATTATTTTGTCCTTGTTACTAAAATCTTGAAAAAGAAAAGGTGCACAGTTAAGAAAACATTTTTTAAGAAACTCTCCTTTAATAAAGGTTTCATTTTGCTGAACAATAGTACGAGAATCACTGAAACTTACTATCCCTAAATTCACACCTGAGTTGCCACTTACACATTTCAACAAACTTTGAGATTGGGTTGTTTCGTTTATTGCCTCTTGTGCGATATATTCTTTACGTTCTTCATCACTTCTTTCTAATAACCACTTGTGATTTGACTTAAAGTGTCTTTTCACATTCCAAGTTCTGCTAGTAACTTGTTGATCACATAAAATGCAAAGAGCTTTATTATTTCGTTATATAACGCCATATTTAGTTGTTAGCTATTTTTCTGCAGGAGACCATGCTAGGCACGTACCCCCTGCCCGCCCTACCGGGGTGTAAGGGTCTTGCGACACCACCAACGCGGGATGGCCGGGTTGGGGGATGCGCGGTTTACACCCTGCATGATGTCTCCGTTCTTTCTTTCACTTTAGATACCTCTTTTCAGGCAGTGGCTGTGCAGCTGCACCTGGATAGGAGGTATACTATCATTTCTGCGTACATTCCACCGTCAGCTGACTTCGACGCGGGGGACTTCCGCCGCGTCGTGGCACGGTTGCCGAGGCCCTATCTCTTGCTTGGAGATCTGAACGGCAGGCATCCTCTCTGGGGAGAGTACTCAATAAATCCCAGGGGACAAGTCCTTGCCGATCTGATCGAAGAGCTTGAGATGGGTGTCCTAAACGTGGATGAGTTTACGCATCACTGTCCGAGAACCGCTTCATTTTCTTGCCTTGACCTATCTTTGTGCTCTTCGGATGCACAGCCTGATTTTGATTGGGGGGGTGGTCGATGACCTCCATGGTAGTGATCACTTTCCCATTCAAATATCATTTTCAGGGCAACTGCCGCGCGAGAGCCCACCTCGGTGGTGCTTGGCGCGGGCGCGGTGGCCTGCATTTCAGGAAATGACTGAATTCGCCATCTCAGTCGAGGAGTTTAGGTCGGTAGATGAGGCCGTTGAGTTCTTCTCCGGCAACCTCATCGCCGCGGGCGTGACTACTATTCCCAGGACGTCTGGCCGTTTTGCACGCCGACCACTCCCATGGTGGTCGGCCGAGTGTGAGACGACCCTCAAACAGAAGCGTTATGCCTATGTTATACATTGTGTCGAATTAAATCTGAAATGATTACATTATATATATATATATATATATATATATATATATATATATATATATATATATATATATATATATATATATATATATATATATATATATATATGAATGCAATAAACCACATTGAAAGAGAAAACGGAATAATTTTTTTTCTCACAGTAATATTTATTATTAAAGGTAATAAATATTACTGTAAGAAAAAAATTTGTTCCGTTTTCTCTTTCAATATGATTTATTGCATTCATCTTCATCATTCTCTCGCGCTACTTTGAGATATTATATATATATATATATATATATATATATATATATATATATATATATATATATATATATATATATATATATATATATATATTAATAAAACCACTGTTTATGAGCGTAGTATTTTATTCACGAAACCAGTTTCGGCATGGAGTTTGTCATCCGATCTTCAGTCGTATACTAGGAATGGATTCATTCACACTATACATGAAATATATATAGGAACAAAAGATCAGATTAAAATTCCAAATCAGGTGGTGTGAATTTAAGGTCATTAAGGATATCTTTCAAGATTAAATCTTTGATGTAGGGGCTGCATTTGAATTGCCCATCCGAAAGGTTGAAATTCGGGATTTTGTTGATAAAGGTGGATTCAACTATCTTTCTTTTGCGAAAATCTTTACACGGGTAAATTAGTTTACCCTGGGGGAAATCTATTGGGTGGTTAAAGTTATTGGAGTGTGTGAAAATACTAGAAGCTGTGTCTGCCCGCCTGACATCCCCTCTGTGCTCATAGATCCTCTTTTCCAGATTTCTTCCTGTCTCGCCTATGTAAAATAAGGGGGAGTTAATTTCTTTAGAAGGGATTAAATAGACACCTGCTTCATTAGTTTCATCTATAGGTTTAGTTGTAGGGAAGGATTTTGTAATGGCCGAAGGGTATTCGAAAGTGGTGCGGTTAGAGGAAAGGATACTATTTAAGCTTTTCAGTAATGGGGAAAATGGAAGGGATAAACAATTTCCCTTACTATCAGGATTCCTCCTTTAGGGGCAATAAAAGTTTGACCTGGCTTTGGATAAGCTTTCGTTAATGATGTGGAGGGGATATTTCAAGTCTATAAATATACAGGTAATGAATGTAATTTCATGGGACAAAAAACATGGATCACAAGTTCTCAAAGCTCTTAAAAACACGGATATTATAATGGCTTTTTTGACTTAATATCATGACATGAGTAAAAATGAATGTAAGAATTGGAATTGGTGTTTTTTCGGTAAACAGTAAAGGTAGATCTGTCATTTACTCATATATATATATATATATATATATATATATATATATATATATATATATATATATATATAAGTTAAACCACCAATCCAGGCCTCTGCATGAATGCAGAGAGTGAATGTCCTCAACGATACAAGAAAAGTGTAATTAACGCTTATATCAACCGCGCCTTCACTCACTGCCATACATGGAAAGATTTGCATAATGAGAGAGAGATAGCTACACAAATACACGTCAACAATGGATTCAGCAACCATGAAATACAGGCAGCTAGCAAAAAGAAAATTGACCAATTCTACCCCACAGAACAGAATAACAACGGAAACTATAACAGATAAAACAACATAAAACTCTTCTATAAAAATACGATGAACACGGCGTACCGAACAGATGAAAGGATAATCAAAGAAATTATCAACCGATTTATACAACCTACGAATACTGAACAAAATATATCGCTTACTATATACTACCAAACTAGACGAACCGCCACCCTCATCGTGAAAAACAATCTGAGGCCGAAACCGGAACCTAAGCAAAAAACTCATGTAATATATGAGTATAAATACAACCTAGGAGACTGCAGGCTCCTCCCCACTCATATATTGGTATGACTCAAACAAAATTATCACGAAGAATGACCTACCACCTGACGAATGGCGCGCCCCCCCCAAAAAACCATACCAGCCAAAACCATGCCATAATTCTCAGCAGAAAAATGTTAGAAGAGAACACTAAAATTATCGACTCTGCAACTGATCGGCGACAATTACAATTTCTAGAAGCTATTCACATACAAGAAAAAGAACCAAAAATTAATATTCAATTCAATTCAAATTGAATACTACCTAACAACAAGAATCGGAATAGAAACGCACGAGAGAGCTAATCTCAGGTATCCAGGTCATTTATCTATCTGGATACGACCGCAAATTTAATCTTCCACCTGCCAGTGCACCCTATCTGAGTGACTTCTATGTTCGTCTGTACGTTTATCGTCTATCCATGATATATAAAACGAGTCAAATAAATAAAGTATTTTTTACCTAAGGAATCTTCTATTCCCTCGCTATAATTTCGAAATCGTGCTATAATGAACTTTGGAGAACTTATACATGGACTCAATCCAGACATAAAGGCAAATATAAGACAAATTGAAAGATGTGAAAAACGAATCACAAACGCAAAATTAGCAGTCGCTTTTAACAAAACTTGTTACGATGAAAATAAAATATATTGCCCAACTTTACCTCCACATATATATATATATATATATATATATATATATATATATATATATATATATATATATATATATATATATATATATATATATATATATATATATACCGTACTCACCTCCATCTTAATATCCTTTCTTGCCTATAGAGGGGTTACATTTACTTATTCTATCTTCACTTTGCTTATTGATCTGTACACACTTCCTCCCTTTTCATTTCTCATTACTCACGCCCCATTCCCCTAACCAGTGTTGTGTTTTACCGGTTGCATGGTAACCATTCTGAGTTTCGTCGATCATTTCGCCGAATTTACGTATCAACATGCTTCTGTCCCCCGCTTTATCTTTTTGTTCGAGGTAACTTCAACCTTCCCATCTCCTACATTTCAACATGTCTTCAAAATTCTTGATATCTTCCTCTCTCTGCATTGGATAATACGTTGGATTACACTTTGTCTCTTTTTCCCATCTTGCGTTCCATCTCCAACTCCTTACTGGTTTGCTCTCTCCCCCATTCCCTCCACTCACATCTACCTCCATTTCTCGTTGACTCACCTCCTTGAACCTCGACCGTATCTTCTGGGACGTGGGGGTTCGACCTACCCCTCGACCCTACTCCCCGTTCTGAATTTTGCCTTCTTTCGTTCTCCCACTTTCGCTCCTTCGGCCAAACTAGTCTCCTCCTCTTCTCGGTGCCTGCATCCACAGTCGTTCTCTACTGGACTCCCAAATATTAGGTCCAAAGGCAATCTTTGAAGAGGCGATCGTAGGCAACCACACGAGCAGGATGGGGAAAACACGGCAGCCCACTCGATGGCATATCAACTTACAATTACATCTTATTGAAATTATTTTGCGAAACACATTTCTACAAGTTTTTCTCACCCATAAATAGAAAGAGTATTTATTCTCTTTTTTAACGCCTTTCTCTCAGGTCCTTTGTTCGTCAACAACATTTACCTCAACTGAAGACACTAATATGCCTTATAAAAGTGAATCTCATCTGCTCGTCAATCTACTTATTAGAACTCCACCCTCCTCCTTCATAATCCCCCTCCATTTCGTACTTCACCCCAGCATCTGTGTATGAGGGTCATAACTTCTTCACCAACTCCCGGAAATACTGACCTTAACATGGATTCCCTTTAAACCTCCACCTTCCCTCCTTTCTATTATTGATCTCCATCTTCTACATTAATAATTCCCTCTCTAATGGGATAAACCATCTCCGTTTAAACATGCAGCAATTAAACCATGCTCCCTAGACCAAACGTTAATCTCAAAGATCTCTACAACTATCGTTCCATCTATCCGCTTTGCCTGATGGAAGTTTCTAGTTTTTTTTAATGATATCTCTGGGTCTCTTCTTGAAGAACCCTACCAATCTGGGTCCAGGTCTAGCCACTCAACCAAAGCGGCTTTTCTTAATGTATGGGCCAACATCAAGCTATTGATGTTGGCCCCGCGCTTCCATTTTGGTATTTCTTGTTCTCTGTTGCGCTTGACACAATCAAACGGGGAGTCCTCTTGGATCGGTGCCTGTCGTTCCTAACGTCCTATCATACATATATTACTTGGTCTCTACAGACTTAGGAAATTCAGAAGAAGAACAGACATGAGAAAAAAAATGGTAGATTAAAAGAGATTTCGTCTTTTCCGAACTCGTCATAAATATATCCTTTAGGTGGCTTCTTAATAGACTACTTTAAAATAAGATTAAAAAACCAAACAAACAAAACACAACACTAAAAATGAAAAAGGAAAAGGGAACGAGCAGGAAGCAAACTCCGGCGTCGGGGGGGGGGGGAGGTCCGCCTCCCCCCGAGGCAGGAACGTGCGATCTACTAAAATAACCAAAACCAACAAAAAACTAGTTAAATAAAAGGGAGAAGGCCGGCCTCCTCCTAAAAGTCTATAAGTACACCAGTCAATGTGCACGAACTCGTCCCGAGTACAAGGGAAAGGCGGTAGCGACCCAGCCCATCCCGGTACCGGAACAGGTAACGTGCGCGAAGATCGCCCAGACTGGGACATTCAATAAGAATGTGCCAAACAGTCTAGGGGACAACGCAGTCTTCACAGTAGGGCGCTGGCGAGCGGTCCATCAAATGGCGATGCGTCCCGCGAGTGTGTCCAATTCGGAGACGACAGAAAGCAACCTGAAACCTTGGCGACATTGGGGGGTAGGTCCATGGGAACAGTCGCTACGCAAAGGCACGAAACCTTAAGTTCCTTTCGAACGTCTCCCATCTTCTTTGCGAAGCAGCCCGAAGAGCTGCCTGTATTTCTGCCATGTAGTCGGTGTGAGGAAGAGCGAAACGCTGGTCCGGTCGCAAAGTCCTCGCGGACTATTTGGCGCCCTCATTCGCCGCAATTCCTACATGTCCAGGAACCCAGAAGAAGATAATCTCGAAATCCGCCCGGTTCGCCAAAACCGTGAAGTCACGGATATTCTGAACCAGGGGATACGAAAATTCCAATGCCCCGAGAGCACTCAGGGCGCTTTGTGAGTCGCTATAGATCACAATCCGGTCTCCAAACCGGGCACGTATCGTAATCTTTCCTACCGAGTGGTGTATTGCCACAAGCTCGTCCGCGAAGACAGACGCAGCGCCTGGCAGAGCCCCGCTGACTTCAAACAGAGGGGATACGGCGTGGAAGCCGATCCCCCTCTTGGAACTTGGAGCCATCCGTATACACTGGGACAGACAAGCGTGACACGAGGTGTGCTCCAAAAATGCCGAACGAAATACTCCCGGTGTTGTAGAAGCTTTGGGAGCAAAGGCGTGGCGACAAATAGCCAAATGTGGTACCCTCCAGGGTGGCGTCCTGGGCAGAACCAGGAGCGCCACCGGCCGGAGAGCTATACCTAGCTCTCAAAGGAGTTTCCTAGCCCTAAACCCCAAAAGCTAAGGGTGTGACTGGCATCTCTCGGGGGCATATGCACCGTCGAAATCAGCTGTTTGCGAGGAAGTGAGGAGCCGAGCTCGCGTGTACAGGCGAATAATTCACTGTGCACGGCGTAGAGCGAGTGACATCTCACCAGCATCGACTAGTAGGCTCTCAATGGGGGAAGTGCGGAAGGCCCCGGTCGCAAGGCGAAGGCCGCTGTGGTAAATCGAGTCCACCTTCCGAAATACACGCTCAGCTGCGTATGCGTATAACAAACTCGCATCCGTAATCGAGGTTCGAACGATCAAAGGATCGATAAAAGAGTAGGGCAGTAGCCTTATCAGCGCCCCAAGCGCTGAACATCACGGAACGGAGAATATCCATGGTGCGGGTACAAAAGACCCTAAGACTGCGAATATGAGCCTTCCAGGTGAGGCGTCGGTCAAATACACGACCAAGGAAACGGTGCGATGAAACCACTTCCAGGCGTACCCCATTACTAAACAAGTCTGGGTCAGGGTGGAGCCGTGGGTGGCGGCAGAGGTGCACCACCTCAGTCTTGACCAAGGAAAACCGAAACCTGTGCGCTTAGGCATAGCGAGAGACGCGGTTCAATGCCTGTTGGAGTCAACGCTCCAGAGATGGCATCTGGGCCGCGCCAAAAGAGATCGACAGGTCGTCCACGTAGAGCGTAGCAAGAACATCTTCCGGCAGCACCGAGGTGATGGCGTTGATGCTCAGGGCAAAAAGTGTGACAGTGAGGACACTTCCCTGCGGGACTCCCTCTTCCTGCTCGATTGGGCCGGAGGGGGTTCCCCCCACCTGTACGCGGAATTGACGATCTCGCAAAAATTCAGATATAGAGATTGGGAGGCGTCCCCTCTCCCCCATCATGTGGAGACTCTCCATGATACCGTATCGCCATGCTGTATCATAGGGCTTCTACAGATCGAAAAAAACACCGTGGCTTAGTGCTGTCTACGAAGGAAGGCCTCGCAGACAGCAATTTCCAGTCAGAGCAGAGCATCCGACGTGGAGTGGAACTTGCGAAGCCACCCTGTGAAGACAGATGGCCTCCGCTGTCCAGAAAAAAAGGCTAAGCTAACATTTACCAATTTCTTCAACTTGCAATGCAAGAGCTTAGCGAAATTGGGCAGACACCGGCCGGAGTAGAGTGATCTCGCCAGGAATCTGGGAGGAGACCCTCCCCCCCAGATCCTGTTGAACAAATCTAAGAGAAAGGCCATGCCTCGCTCACCCAGATGTCGAAGCATGACGTACGGGACATAGTCCGGACCATGGGCGGTGTCGGCGCACGAAGCAAGAGCGTAACGCAACTCACTCAGACTAAACCTGTCGTTGAAGTGTTCTCCGCCTCTGGAGGTAAAGTCGAGCCGGCGGCTTTCCACGACATCACGACGTGCATTGAATGCTGGTGGAGAAGTATCCCGGCTAGAGAATGCCCAGAAAGCGGTCGCGAAGGATTCCGCCACGGACGCGGGGTCCGAGATTGCGGTCTCATTCTCCTAGGGAACGGGAGGGGAATCTTTCGAGAACTTGCCCCGAATCCTTTTTACTCGCTTCCCCACCTCTGCTATAGGCGTCTTCTCGTTAAGTGAATACACGTATGCCCGCCAAAAAGAGTGGCGGGCGTTCTTCGAAATATACCGTAACCTAGACGACGAAATTCAGTGACAGTGATATCGTTCGAGCGGCGCTTATAGCGCATGTAGGCATAGCGCTTCTGTTTGAGTGCCGCCTCACACTTAGCTGATCACCACGGGAGTGGTAAGCGTGCAAAACGGCCAGACCTTCTGGGAATAGTAGCTAGACTCGCGGCGATGAGGTTGCCGGAGAACTCAACGGCCTCATCTACCGACCTAAACTCCTCGACTGAGATAGAGAATTCAGTCATTTCCTGAAATCCAGACCACCGCGCCCGCGACAAGCACCACCGGGCGACAGCGGAAATACATTATACTTCCTATCAAGGTGCAGGTGCAGAGTTACTGCCTGAAAGGAGGTATCTAGAGCAAAGAGAAGAACGGAGACATCATGCCGGGTGTAAATCACACATCCTCCCGCCCAGCCCCCATCCCATGATGGTGAGGTCGCGAAACCCTTATACTCCGGGATGGTGGGCAAGGGGCATGCGCCTAGCATGGTCTCTTGCAAAAAAAATAGCTAGCTGGGAACGGGAGGACACGAGCCTTCGCAGCTCCTCCCAATTAACCTGGAGTCCGCGGCAATTCCAATGAGGAATTTGCGAACCAGGCCTAGCTGGAAGGAGACGCGGGAGCCCTCTTCGAAGAGAAGACCCTCACGGGATTACCCGTACGCTTCCCGAAGGCTAATCCCCGTGCGCTGTTGGCCGGACAATGTGCTGTCGCCTTCGAGACCTTATTGGGGGAGGTTGGGCTCGCTATGCGAGTCTTTTCCTCCCTCTACCTCGAAACCATAGGCGGGCGTTGCGGCTTCGGAGGCGGGGGACCCTATTTTCGAGGATCCAACGTCTTCGAGCCACCGAGCCCACCACTGGGCGTAGGCGAAAAAGCCGAAACTCCTTTCTTACTGTCCTCCTTTCGTGGGGCAGCTTTAGAAATCCCAAAGATGGCCTGGCGGCCAACTTCAGGGGCATTGCTTCCTGTAAGTCTAACGACTCGGTGGAGGCGCGTGGCCGTTTCGCCTTACGGGAAACGGTCACACTGGGAGAAGGGAGGGGGAGCCCTGGTTTTAGCCGGGGTTGGCCGTGGGCCCTTTGTGAAGCCAGCTTTACCAGGGCAGCGCTCAGCGTGGGTAGAACCCGCAGAAAGGTTTCGAATGGGCGCGGAAACGACCGTACTCGTACAACTGGATTGGCCAGGAGCAGAGGGTGTCATTTTCAACATTGAGGCATAGAATGTCCCGGGTAGCGCCGGGCGCGCCAGGACCAAGTCCTTAGCCTTGCGAAATGAGAAACGGTCCTGAGCCTGAACGGCTAGGATTTCCTTCTCAAAGAGATACGCACCAGATTGCTTCCAAGAAGCGGGGTGCGGCTCTCCGCAATTGACACACTTGGCCACACACGATTTGGACTTATCATGTGCGACCTTGGAGCAACTTACACAGACTTCGGGTGAGCCCGACTCTGCACGTCGACAGGAGTGATTAGTATGGCCGAAGCGGTGGCATTAATAGCATCTCCGCGGCAGTGGCACGAATGCCTTCACGCGGTAGCGGTACAAACCTGCACGCACCGACTCAGGAAGCTCGTCACAGTCGAACGTCACGAAAAGTTTTGGGTTGAGTCTCGATGTCCCTCCCTGTTTTCTCATCACACGTTCGACCTTGACCGCCCCATTTTCGGCCAGCTCTAAGGTGATGTCCTTTATGTAGTCCACGAGTTCCCTCGCATAAACTACTCCTTTCACGGAGTTCATGGTAGAGTGCGGCGTCACACTCACAGGCTTGCCATCAAGTGTCCAAAGGGCACTAATCATGGCCGCATCGGAGGGATTCGTCCGATAAACGGGTCACCTTCGGCTCTCTACCAATCACATTAGCTAAAGTTCTCCTCTGATGAATCATGCTGCCCTTAGCCAACATGCTGTCTTCAATGGAGCGAATAACAAGGAAGCGTTTGAAGCCAGCGGGCTCGAAAACTCCGGGTAATCTCTGAATGAGGGTCCCCGATGTAATCGAAGCTCCGCGCTACCCACTAGCATTTTTGGCCTTAGTCAGGGGATCTGCACCCGGAGGGAGGGGGGCAGAGGGTACGGATGTGCCGATGTTGGCTTGGTCGCTCACCGAATGCAAATTACCCGTCCCTGAATTTGTCTGCGGTCTAGTCCGTTTGGGCTTCGCAGCATTTATTTTCAGCACTATTATTTCATTCATTCGCTCACAGAAGTGACAGCAGACCCATCCGTACACGCAGCCCCCGCGGATGGAGAGGAGCCCCGAGTCTCGTTAGTCTTTTTCTTGTTTTTCTTCCTTTTAGGAGAGGAGGGCGGGGAATTACCCCGCTTCTCCCCCACGCCGGCAGGAGCCCCCAGGCCGGATTAATCATCCTCACCAAGGTCCTTCTACGAGATGGAGAAGGTCCTGGCAGTCGTAGGGGCACCAGCCGGAGGAGGAGAAACATCCACTCCTTGTACTGCCTTGGAGACCCGGGCCGTTTGAGGAAAAACTTACATAGGGGCGGACTCGAGTTCGGCGCTTGCCACCGAGCCCGGATTCGCCTCCATAGAAGTCCCTACCGTCTAAGGCTGGGTTGCCCAAGGACCATGTCTATCTCAGGGGAAGAGGGGTGCTCCAGTTGGCCATCCCACCCCCAGGACATCACAGGTCCTATTGGCAGTGGTGTCATGAGTCGAGTCATGGCAGGCACAGGCCTTGACCCTCGCTAGGTTTAATATTCTAACCAGCAGGTCTTTTGAGGAAAGCGGCCGATGGAGCCTGGCTTCCCTCTCCACTCTAAGGGGGTTTGCCCTACCGAACCGCTTCAATGGGGAGCGGTCGGCTATGGGCTGCCTGCTGGCTTTATTGGCAGTCCCTTGGAAAGTAAAGGGGGAACTGCCGCTGGAAAGAGAGGTGCCCTAAGGCACCTCCAGACAAGGGGGGAAGGGGAGTCCCCTACACCCGTAAGCGAAGGAGAGGAGTAAGCCTCCTCTCCGGTTAGAGAGATTTAGAGGGTCCCCTGCGAGACCAAGGGGAGGGGGACCTCCATTTTTTCTGTGGAGCTGCTCGAAGGCGGCTCAGTTGATCGTGAAGGGGAAAGGGGAATAGTTTTGTTTTGGGTTTTACATCATTGGGCATGGTGACCTTATTTTTTTAAGGGATGCAAACGCTCATCAACTCTCGCAGTAGCCCTCCCTGCAAGGGGTGCGTGCGGGGCTGGCAGAGCCAGGTATCGCCATTTTAGACCACCCATCTTGCCTGGTGATCTGGCAGCCCTTCAGCATGGCGGTCTCACATTGGGCACCTCGTAAAAAAGATAGATAGTGAAGTGAGAAGGAAAGGGGATGTGAAAACGGTATGGGTGGGGATGAAGCAGGTTGTTAAAAACCCACCATCCCAAACCGGAGCTCAGGGGTTAGGGAACATTGTCCCCTTCCCCCTCAGCCCCGATCCGGGATAGTTGGCGGTGAAGAAGGTCGGCATCTACCCTGTGAAAATAGAGGCCGAGCAGAGAAAGTTGTGGGAGAGGTTGTAGGGGAAGTGAAGAAGTAGGGGAGAAATACAGGCTGCCTGAAAGAAGGAGAAGAGGCTAAGCTGGGGCCGGACGGGGCCGCTGAGTCCCGTCAGCACGGCCGCCAGGAAGGCAAATCGCCGCGTCCCTTACGGGGTGTTGAATTTATAAATACCTGGAAGAGCTTTTGCGCCAAGTTAACTTTGTGGAGATTATGTAATCAACAACATGTTTTAATTTGTTTGTTTACAAAATTGCACGAAACGAATTACTGATTTTACTAAAATTTTGTTGAACATTAGACTATAACTTTAATATAGAAAAAAACGACGAGTTTTTGACCAAGATCCGGCATTAAGATCCGTTTAGGAAATATGTCCCTTACTATTTTTTTTAATTAAAAATTATATCTTTGAAGCTGCAAGCGTTAATGTCGAGTTTCTAAATACTTTAAAAAGTTTTTTCTTGCCATAACTTTGTTGAGATTATGTAATCGCTGTTTTAATTTGATTTTTTTTCAAAATTCCATGAAAACTAATTACCCGATTTCTACCAAATTTGGTTCAGCACTAGAGCCTTAGCCTAGAGGGAAACGATTAGGTTTTCAACCAAGATCTGGCATATTGAATGCATACATTAGTATTAATAATGGATCTTGTAAAGATGGAACATCCTAAAGTTTTTTTGACCCTAATATAGCTTAACCTAACTAAATCTAACCTAACCTAACCAACCTACCCGATGAGCCCAATCGATTTAGCCAGTCGTGTTATTCCAGAAGAATTCAAAACTTATACTTTTGGTGGAGAACAAACGGAAGAATTTTTGCTTGCTGACAGTGGATGTTCTGAAAGTTCTTGTAGAATTTTAATATTTAGCTGTAAAATTAAGCTGAGATTATTAAATGAGTGTGAAAAGTCTTTTGTTGATGGTACTTTTAAAATCGCACCACCTCTTTTTTTTCCTCAGGTTTATGTAATTTCAGGTAAAATAAAGTTCGTGGAACTTATGACAAATAATTCGACATGATTTTAAAAATTGAATCTAGTTTTAGTCCAGCAATTATCAACTGTGACTAGGAATGAGACATTTTAATAGCTTAAAAGTGCATTTCGCTTCAACAGATATCAAAGGTCGTTTTTTTTCATTTGATCAAAATATGAAAAAGGATGTTTTTGATTTAGAACATTCTCTTCAATACAGAAATGATCCAGAGTTTAACTTCTTCTTCTTATTATTATTATTATTAATGTATGCGTTCATATAGCGCCATATATGTAAGCCAATATTAAATCTGTGTAGTTATTAATTGTTATTTCACTTTTACATATTTCTAGTTTTAAGATTTCGAGATGCCTAATAAATTTCCAAAATTTAGTTGTTTATATAATTTCACATATTAAGAAGGATTAACTTAACAATATATATAGCAATAGCAATATCCTAACATGCGTTTTATATACTTCAATTATATATCGAGTAATTAGTTTTCATACAATTTTATAAACACATATTAAAACATGTTAGCGATTACATAATCTCCACCAAGTTACCTTGGCAAAAAAACTAAATGTTTCCTTCTAGGCAAAGGCTCTATTGCTCCACCAAATTAGGTAGAAACCGGTTCAATAGTTTTTGAGTAGGTTTGAACACGAACCAATGAGCGAATGCGGTCGATCACATAATTTCCGACTTCCTTGTCAGAGATTTATAACAATAGCTTTTCTTTCTAATTTTTTTTTAGAAGTAGATCTGGTTGACTTTGAAATTTTTAACAAGTTCTGCGCCGAACTGGGCCATTCCATCGTCATGGCTTTTCCTTATACATTTATGTCGATGATCAAATTTACCTTTCATTTCCTCTTACGTTTTGAACCTTGAGGCCCGTTTGCACTACACTTACAAACAACCTTTCAGCTAAATTTTAAAGGTAAACCGTAACAAATGCAGGATCGAATCACCAACATTCCCAACATTAATGAACAATGTTGTAGTATTGTCTCGTCTCTGAACCTTATCTCTCCCTTCCGTTGTCTGAATCGGTCATTTCTTTCGATGGAGAACCTTCGTTCAGTTCTTATATCAAAATTTCTACAGACTACCTATGTGTTTTCTTCCCAACCATCTTTAGATTAGTTCCCATTTCGACCACAAGCGTATTGAGACTGATATCCGTACTTTGTTTTTCCTGTATTCTCTCTCTCTCTCTCTCTCTCGGGGGAGGGAGGGAGGGGGACTAGAGGGAGAGGTGACGCCCCCTTGACGCGGGAAGAGAGCTTGTGTATACCTTTGACTTTTCGAGCTATTTCGGCGGGGGTACCTCTCTTCTGGGTACCCCTAGTAGGGCTTCCCTTGTCGATTTGGTCGGAAACGAGGTTCCAGACTAAGTGGGTCCTTCCTTCCCTTTTTCTATTATATCCTCCTTTTTCACTTTTATCCTATCTCTTCCACTTATTATACAAAAAGAAAACAAAAAACAATAAAACCCCTACTCCTATCATGTCACTCTTACCCTTTTTTCCCCTCTATCTACATATAAGGACCTGGCAGTTACCTCATGCATCAGAAGAGAGGCTTTGGAACCTCTATAAACAACGCCAATCGACACTCACTGGTTGCGAGAGACTAGGACTAGAGGTATCCTAGGCGTTGGGGAACGATGAATGGGATGAGGGTAGTGCCCCGTTAACTCCTTGCCTGGCGCGTAATTATTGACCATTCCCAGTGACCGTTGACGGATCCCTCTGGTCCGAGGTGACGGCTCTTTGTTCCCAAGTTGGTTGCCAGGCCAATGAAAAACCTTGGGTTTAGTGTCTTGGTGGCAGGATATCCATTGAACGCTGCTCCGAGATCTTGGCCGTCGTGAAGGAAACTAGTAGGAATTTAGTACTGGGCGTGATCCGTTGTTCACCAGGTGAGAAATCAATGGCCCCTTCGGGGACCGTCAGCGCTGCTTGGTTGGGAGCCACGGCACGCCGAGGTTTGAAGACTCGGTCGGACGAACAGTAGAATATGGAGCGTGCCTTCTGAAAGATCCGAAACGTCTCCGATCGATAGACGGGAGCGACTCACGTGGGAGAACTCACCAACCCCCTTTTTTACTATCGAGTTGGCGCAAAGTTTTGAGAGAAAGTGTTCAAAATGACAGGAAAAAAAGGTCCAGCTGCACTCAAATATACATGTGCGATATGCCAGAAGGACAAGTGGTGCGTGGACTTTCCGGAGGGATGTTTTTCGAAATGCCACCCGGGAAGTATATGCACCGACTGCATCCTTAAAGGAGAGGTTCGAGAGGCAGTGGCATACTGCAATGAACTGAAAGATCTCTTCTCAACCTCTGAGGAAAAATCTAGTGCACTGAAAAGTAAACTACAGACCCTAGAAACGGAGCACGCGCTTCAGATTCGGTGTCTCAAGGAGAGAATCCTAGAGCTAGCCTCTAAACTAGAGGCTTAGTCATCTCAAGCTCGAAACGAAACTCCCACTGACTTGGGTGGTTCCGCCGATGAGACTTGAACCCAAGGAGCTGAAACTGCCTTGGCAGTGCCAATTCAGCCATGCGGAGAAACTAAGAAGAGAAAGAAAAATAAAAAAAGAAGAAAAACAATGACCTTTATGCAGCTCACCGCAGTGTAGAGGATTCGAGCGTTAATGGTGCGCAAGGGAAAGTGGAAAGAGAAGAAGAGAGGAGAGAAAAGAGAAACAGAAAAAAAGACAAATGAAGATCGAAAAAAGGAAAAAAAGAAGAAAAACAAGGGAAATACGGAGACGAAAGAGATAAGTCTCTGGCGAAAGAAAAGAGTGCAGACAAATGTGCGAGGGTCAACCTTATTGTGGATTCTCAAGCACGGGCCCTGCAACCTCTGCTAGCAGCACAGCTTCGCACGAGAGTGAAGGTAAGTTGCCTACCAGGAAGAGGAAACCAGCAGATCAGAGTAAAGGCGGAGAAATCTCAGATTTCTGAGAACTCAGTCGTTGCCCTAATGGTAAGTGGTAACGACCTCTACCTGAGGAGGAAGGATAGGCCCCACAGAAAGGATTCCCAATACAGTCATGGGTGCTGTGGACGACTGTGGCCTTAAACACGCAGACATGTAGTGGTCGGGATGCTCCCGAGAAGAGGTCCAACCCGGACCGCTCACTCGAGGAACGTCTCCCTAAATCGACGCCTCGGAGATTTGTGTACGGCGGAGTGGGTCTTTTTTGAGGACCCTTACCGCACCTTCTATGGTACAAACTATCTCTACCAAAGGGATGGAGTACATATTTCCTTTAAAGGAAAGGCTGTACTCTGCAACATGATACAAGATGTCGTGGAACGGACCCTAAGGGGTGTCAGGCCCAGAATGAAGGCGAACGTACGCCAGTACGCCCGTTTCACTCTGGAACGACCTTCTCGGAGGTCACAAAGAGGAGTGACACCGCTCCAGCAAGCAAGCCGTGAAACGAAAGAGCATAGGGAGTCCTACACTCGGGGACTCCCTGAAAGTTCTTCTGTTCAATGCGAGGTCAATCAGGAACAATTTTCTTGAGCTCCGTGGCCTCGTAGCAACAGAAGAACCTGAGATGGTGGCCATAACGGAGTCGTGGATAAAAATATCAAGCCGAGATTTTGAAGGTGAATTCACGATTCCCGGTTACCAGCTCTTTCTGAAAGATAGGCCAGACAGAGAGGGTGGCGGTGTAATGTTGTATGTCAAGGATACTCTCAACTCTACGGATTGCAACATCGTATCCGACCATGAACAACTAGGTGTTGACCTAGAGATAGGTCCTGCCAGATACAGGATCTTGGTGCTTTACAGACCCCCTGCCCAACTCTTAGAACAGGACAGGAGTCTGTACCAGCTGTTAGGCGAACTTGTAAAAGACAGAATGTGTATTACTATGGGTGACTCCAATACCCATGTTGACTGGGAAACCAGAGAACCCTGTGGCGAGAACGCACTACTCCTGGAGTTCACGAACAACGAGTTCCTGACTCAATGGGTGAGAGAGCCAACGAGTGGAGACAATATCCTCGACTTGGTTTTCACCTCTGAGGATGACATCGTTGAGGACCTCTCTATTGGCGAAGAGCTCGTGGCAGTGTCCACCGACTAATTAGATTTGTAGTCAAAGTCTCCAAGCAGGGCCTGCAACTAGTAAATCGAGGAAACTTGATTTGAGAAGAGCAGACTTTGCAGGTCTTCATGCTGGACTGACTGATGCGAGGCTAGAATTGTGCGAGGCTGTTAAAGACTCGTGGAACAGTTTCAAAACCACATTCATGAGTCTTCAATCTCGTTTCATCGCTCTGAAATGCCCCCGCTGGTCTTCTGTTCAACAAAAATGGTTTAATCGAGAAATCGGCCAACTGCTTAGGGAGAAGAGAAATGTGTACCGGCAATCGAAGATCTCAGGTGACTTTGACAAATGCCGGAGGATAGCCAGGAGAGTGAAGTACAGTATAAGGGCGGCTAAGCGGTCTGAGGAACTCAGAGTGGCGAGACTTTGGAAAGAGAATCCCAAGGAGTTCTTTGGATATGTAAACAGCCGTAAACCAATCCATCGAACGATTGGCCCTTTGAGGAATGAGGAGGGGACATTAAAGCACCGAGCTGCAGAAAATGCTAACTTCCTCAACGACTACTTCTCTTCTGTGTTTACTGAAGAGTGTGGTCCCATCCCCCAGCCAACGGATTCCTACTCGGGGGGAAAAGCTGGAGGATATGGACTTAACCGAAGGAGAAATAAAAAAGAAGATAACTGACCTAATGAAGAATAAATCACCTGGCCCGGATGGGTTTTCTACCTAAAGTGTTGAAAGAAGTGCGCGATCAAGTGTCACGACACCTGAGTGCAATCTTCAACATGTCAATCTGGACCGATGCGTTCCTAGAGACTGGCGTGAAGCGGAGGTGACTCCTATCTTCAAGAAAGGAGACCGTAGCCAACCGTCGAATTACCGACCTATCAGTCTGACTTCGATAGTTGATAAACTCATGGAAAGCATCATGGTGGACAAAATGACGTTGCATTTAGAGTCCAACCTGCTACTGAGGAGTTGCCAGCACGGCTTCCGAAGGCAACGGTCATGCCTGACGAACCTTGTGAAATTCTTCCACTTCGCCTTCAGTGAGCACGATCGGGACAAGGCGGTGGATATGGTGTACTTACACTTTCAGAAAGCCTTTGATAAGGTACCACACCGCCGCCTTCTCCGGAAAGTGCGAGCGCTGGGCGTAGACGGAAAAGTAGCAGACTGGGTAGAGAACTGGCTAAGTGGCAGACGGCAACGGGTGGTGCTGAATGAACAGGTTTCTGAGTGGGTGCCCGTTACTAGCGGGGTGCCTCAAGGTTCTGTCCTGAGACCACTACTATTCATCATCTACGTCAGCGACATGGACAGTGACATGGTTGCCAAGATTTCCAAATTCGCCGACGATACCAAGCTTGGTATGAACATTGCAAAGGATGGAAATACTACCCGCCTGCAAGATGATCTTCGGACATTGGCGAGTGGTCTGATACGTGGCAAATGTCTTTCAACTTAAACAAATGCAAAGTGATGCATATCGGCCACCGAAATCCCTAATCACCCTATATCCTTAAGGGCACTGCTCTTGAATCCACTGACACTGAGAAGGACTTGGGTGTAACTATCACCAGTGACCTCAAGTTCTCGAAACAGTGTATTGAGGTGAAGAAGAAAGCCCAAAGGATGTTAGGGTATATAAAGCCACAGTTTGGATATCGGAACAAGGAGATAGTACTCTGTCTGTACAACTCCCTCGTCCACCGCACCTGGAGTATGCCGTACAATTTTGGAGTCCTCCATTTAGAAATGACATCGCGAGATTGGAACGCGTGCAAGCTAGGGCTAATAAACTGATTCCCTCTATCAGACATAAAAGTTATGAAGATAGATTAAGGGAATTAGATCTGTTCTCGTTGGCAACCCGTAGACTGCGTGGTCAGCTCATCGAAGTTTTCAAAATACTTCGAGGGTTCGACAATGTTGACTACAGGGATATTTTCAGCCTTAATGAGAGCAGAACAAGAAATCACGGCTTCAAACTTGAGCTGAAGTGTTACAACCGCGATCTGTGTGGGAAATTTTTCACGTACAGTATCTGCGGTAGTTGGAACGCACTTCCGATGGAGGTTGTCAACAGCAATTATGTTGACTAGTTCAAGTCAAGACAGGGTCTTGAAAAGTGGCCGTTTAAAGACGTGAAGCAATTGAGCAGAGATGTGCCCGCTCGACTGCTAGTCCAAAGGTACTATCATTGAATGGACCGTAAGGTCTTCTAGGGTACTTTCTTTCCCTGTTACTCCTTGTTACACTCCTCTTCAGCCCATACTCTCTGTTGAACTTCCTCGTCCTGGAATCTGCTCGAAGACTGTAATATGTTGCCGGCTGATAACTATATATTAATTGATCCTCCTCGTTTCTTTCCAATTTCAAGCGAGATTTAAAGACATTCTGCGGGAAATTTTTTATCCCCTTTGACCTCCACCCGTTCTTTTTTTCTTTGCTTTCTGGTCCAGAAAATGGCACTCTGCAAAAGGACCTCAGCTTTATATCAAACGTATTAATATTATTCGCAAGTATGAGCTTAAACATTATTACGGGCGGAAAAAGTGATAACATTGTCTATTTTGGTACGATGGCTGTATTCTGACAATTGCAAAATCTTCGCGATTTCCCTCGTTTTGCGATTAGAAAGAAAACAGTGTTGTGATTGTCTATGTGTTATGGGGAAATAAGCACAGCGCGTCCACCAATTGGTGGCGGGATCTCTACGTGTGCTGACGTTTGTGTGTGCTCATGCTGGGATCGAACCCGGTACTGCGACGTTAGAACACTAACGCCATATACACTCGGCTAACAAGAAAGAGCTCTACAGGAATAGAGTAAAACATCATGGATAGAAAGGAATTTTTTAGCCAACTTTGTTAATTTTACTTGCTGGGTCAGAGGGCGGGTTTGTAGGTTAGTTTTCCAAACTTCTAGTCAGCGGGGTTTTCTTTTCCATGATTCGATCCGTCTTGCAATTAATGAGTGGCCAAGAAGAGATTTAAATTACCTCTGAGTGCCTGTGCCCTCCAGGCCTCAATTTTTCAAGCTGATAGCCTTTGGTGTAGCAGTTCGTCGTCAGCGATTTTTTATCTACCATTTTTTTTCTTTTGTTTATTCTTCCTCTCAGTTTCCCAAGTCTGTACAGAACTGGTCAAAGATCATAGGACGTTAAACCTTACACCCATTTAGATTGACGAGAAATGATTTCGCGGTCTAAATCAGACACCCCGCATGAATGCACTGATGTGAAAGTACTTCTCTTTAGGTGTATGTGCATCGCACCAAAGTAAAAAAAATAAGCTCAATCTTTGCCGTCTAAGGATTCGACAAACACGGACACGAATCTTCTGCGTGTTCAACGGATCAAGATATTTGGAAACAAATTAAATTAAAGTAGAGGGGGGGGGGTAGAAGAGAGTGGAATGGGGGTAAAGAAGTATTTGAGAGTTGGGGAATGACTCATCAGAAATGTAGATTCAAAATCGCTCGACAGAGCAAATTACTGTACTGATGCGAGTTTAATGACTAAAACACTGCATTTTAAACATAGGTTTCCATTTATATTAAAATAATATCATGTTAAATTGACTAGATAGAAATTGAGTAAAAGTGAGATAGTACAGGAAATAATGATTGTTCAAGAGTTCAGAAAAGATTTACATTTTCTTTATGTTGCGGTTAAAAGGCAGAAATACACATTGTGGATTTAAGTTGAAGTTATGATGGTATAAATAAAACAAACTTTTCAAGCCCAGTAGAACACTATCATTAATTGGTTCTTTGGGGGGTTAATTAGGATTTTTCTAAGACAAAAAGAAATGAGATTTGTGGAGTTATTCTGACACAAATAGCAGTTGAAAGAAATGCCGGTTCAGCAAATTGTTCAGATGACGCTGACGGAGTAGTTGAATGAAATGGCCGGTTCAGCAAATTGTTCAGATGACGGTGACAGATTCAACTATATTTCATTTCTTGGAGACTGTTTATTTACGAAATTCACAAATTTCAACTTACATCATTGGATTTTTATCAAAGGTTGTATATCTTTTTGATGACATAATTGAGCTTTATTCATTCAGTCTAACGAGGATAGGTAAATGAATTAATTATATGTATGCCAAAAATAATTTGCGAAAGTTTAGAAATACATGTCGATAACTATTTTAACCATGAAGATTGCGGATAATTATAATTAAGTAATAGAAAGTGAAATGCAAGTCTAAACGTATAAACAGGTTATTATTATTACACGATTGTCCGCGATTAATGACGAGGTCTAACTTAATACCTGGAGAAAAAAAAACAAAAATTTCGGTGGAGGTGAAGAAAACTACGCTTCCTTTGTCGTGTCCATTAAAGATGGGATGGGATTTTGTACGGGGCGTGATTTGAACCTGTGATTAGCATCCCGCGTCAGAGCGGAACATCCTGAATAGGATACCAACATTAATCTCTGCGCGGATGAATATCAAAATATCAAATGGGGAAAGCGAAATCAAGGTGAGGTAGAAGTATGGCAAAAGCTGAATGCAAGCAGGATTTAATATCAGAGATAACAGTAATTCGAAGGTGAAGACAGGGTTCGAACAATGACCGGCAAATTTCTGTATTTGTAATGGACACACTTGAGTTTATCGGTGTGAAGGAAACGTATCCCTCAAAAGCGATGCCTAACTCAAAATATTTTTAAATTTTCAGGTGAAAAAAAAGAGATTGAATAATGATTGGATATGTTCACTAAGCGGCGGAGAAATATAGAGGAGAAAAACAGACTGAAAAAATAACAGGAATAGTAAAAAAAGATTAAGGATGAACAAAAAATGCAATGAAGGGTCTTATTAATCATAGATACCGAGTTGGTGATTACATTTCAAGTTTTCAGGAAAAGATTTGCACTAAGGGCACGGAGTTTAATGTCCACGTCAGAATCTGTTTCTTGTTCAAGACCTGTATGTGAGAACAACTCCGAATAAAGCCCTCCCCCACCCCATAAATAGTGGTAAAGCGATGGGATATATTCAACTGCTCGGTTTCGGCACGGTGGCATTTGGCAATTGCATGTCTCAGATCCGTTCCCAAACACCCAAACCAGAACAGTAGTGGAATTGTATTATTTTGAAGGTCACACCTAATGGCGCAAAAGCGGAAGTACCAAAAAAAAACAAACACCTAAGCCAAGTAACTCTTTGTACGAACTCTATCAAAGGAGTTGAGGTGGGGGGGGGGGCATTTTAATCAGTGCAGTTATTAGAGTTACGACATTTCGGGAACTTGCCTCCAGAGACACTGGTGAGAATGGAGTCCGAGGGACGTGAGCCACTCTTCAGTCTTTTCACACAACATCAAAGTCAACATCGTGTTATTTTCAGAATGGAGAGAGAGAGCGGGGGAGGGAGGGAGGACTTCCATCTTCAGTCCTACAAATGGAAAAGTCTTCGCCCTTCCGAGACTAGAATTTTCGATTTATTTATTTTTTTTTTAAGGGGCTATCTGGCGACTGCCCACTTAGGCATAAGTCGCCGTAAACAAACAGCCTAGTTCTAGGCTACTTTAAAAAAATTGAACAGGAAACAACAATAAAAAGAAATAACAATAAGAATAACAAAACAATAACAACAACTAAACCTAGTTAAATGAAAAGGAGAAGGCCAGCCTCCCCCAAATAGTCAACAAGTCCACCAGTCAATGTGCACGCACTCGTCCCGAGTACAAAGGACAGGCGGTAGCGACCCCGCCCATCCCGGTACCGGGACAGGTAACGTGCGCGAAGATCACCCAGACTGGGACATTCGACAAGAATGTGCCGAACAGTCTGGGGGACGATGCAGTCGTCGCAATAGGGCGAAGGCAAGCGCTCCATCAAATAGCGATGCGTCACACGAGTGTGTCCGATTCGGAGACGACAAAAACGACCTGAAGCCGTCGCGGCATTGGGGGATAGGTCCATGGGAACAGTCGCGGCGCAATGGCACGCAACTTTAAGTTCCCTTCGACCGTCTCCCATCTTCTTTGCCAAGCAGTCCGAAGAGCTGCCCGTATTCCTGCCATGTAGTCGGTGTGAGGAAGAGCGAAACGCTGGTCCGGTCGCAGAGGCCTCGCGGACTCTTTGGCGCCCTCATCGGCGCGCTCATTTCCCGCATTTCCTACATGTCCAGGAACCCAGCAGAAGATAATCTCGACATCTGCCCGGCTCGCCATAACCGTAGCGTTACGGATATCGCGAATCAGGGGATGCGGAGATTCCAATGCCCCGAGAGCACTCAGGGCGCTTTGTGAGTCGCTATAGATCACAATCCGGTCTCCGAACCGGGCACGTCGCGTAATCTCCCATACCGAGTGGTGAATTGCCACAAGCTCGTCCGTGAAGACAGACGCAGCGCCTGGCAGAGCCCCGCTGACTTCAAATAGAGGGGATACAGCGTGGAAGCCGACCCCCTCTTGGGACTTGGAGCCATCCGTATACACGGTTCCAGCGTGACATGAGGTGTGCTCCCAAAAGATCGAACGGAATACTCCCGGCGCCGTACAAGCTTTGATCAGAGGAGTCAGAATCCGAGAAGAGGGAGCGCCCCACGTAAGGTGGGGAGAACTCGCTGTCGGAAGAATCTAAAATTGGGTCGGCGTCAGAATCCAAGCTGCCAGAGAAGTCGGACCAGAAGCGCTCTACGGAACGGGATGAGAGGGAGGCGAATTCCTGAGACGTATCAGACCGATCCCTGTCATCCATGCCCATCCTTCTGGCAGCTCGCTCGACCCGTATTCTTCACCGCCAGTCCAGTCCCTCAGCGACGTCGTCGAGGAGCCGCTGGGCGACCGCGTGACGTTCCTCAGGTTCCCTGGCCCATCGGGGCGGAAGGATCCATATTTGGAAGGACCTACGTGTATGATGGTGGTATGAGTCCTTATTCCTTGAAGTGCCGAGTGAAGTGCCACCGCCACCTGCTCCCTGGCGTCCCTCAATGCCACTCTCCAATTGTGGTTAATTACGTTGTGGAAAAGGCGAAGGCAATTATGTACACGGATGTATTCAGTACGGTCGAGACGTGAGCGGAATCTGAATAAAGTGATTAAATTGTTAATTTCTTCTGCGTTTCTTACCTTAAGGCTGCTTGAGCCTAGGTTGCTCTTCAGGAAGGTCACAACGTTTTCCCAATGAACTGCGTTAATGGCTTCAAGATACCGGAGCTGGTTGTCAGGGGGAGGTGTAAGAGCAGGCGGTGCAGATGACGGTCTTCGCGAAGACCTGAGGGTCTAGTTCCCAATGACGTGGGCCGCCGGTAGGACGGCGTCTTCGTACGGGGGTGGTCGCTGCCTCTCCAGGGCCTCATCGCGGGCTAATTCACGGGCCTGGAGTTTTAGACTCGCTAGAGTTAAGACGTTCAACCGAGGGACCCCTGGCCTAGATTGGGGACGTCAGCGACGGTGTTTTTTTTTTAAGAGCCTATTTGGCGACTGCCCACTTGGGCATAAGTCACCGGAATCATGACAGCTTAACACTAGTCTACTTTAAAATTAGAACACGAAAACACAACAACGATAAAAAGGGAAGATCGCAACAATTAGGAAGAAATCTCTGGCGTCGAAAGAAGGTCCCCCTCCCCCCAAACAAAGAAAACAATAACAAAAACAACAACAAAACCTAGTTAAATAAAAGGGAGAAGGCCGGTCTCCCCTCAAAAGTCTACCAGTCCACCAGTCAAAGAGCAAGCACTCGTCTCGAGTACAAGGGACAGGTGGTAGCGACCCCGCCCATCCCGGTACCGGGACAGGTGTCGTGCGCGAAGATCACCCAGACTGGGACATTCGACAAGAATGTGCCGAACAGTCTGGGGGACGACGCAGTCGTTGCAATAGGGCGCAGGCGAGCGCTCCATCAAATAGCGATGCGTCACACGAGTGTGTCCAATTCGGAGACGACAGAAAGCAACCTGAAGCCGCCGCGGCATTGGGGGATAGGTCCATGGGAACAGTCACGGCGCAATTGCACGCAACTTTAGGTTCCCTTCGATCGTCTCCCATCTTCCTAGCCAAGCAGTCCGAAGAGCTGCCCGTATTCCTGCCATGTAGTCTGAGTAAGGAAGAGCGAAACGCTGGTCCGGTCGCAAAGTCCTCGCAGACTCTTTGCGCCCTCATTTCCCGCAATTCCTACATGTCCAGGAACCCAGCATAAGATAATCTCGACATCTGCCCGGCTAGCCATGACCGTGGCGTCACGGATATCGCGAATCAGGGGATGCGGATATTCCAATGCCCCGAGAGCACTCAGGGCATTTTGTGAGTCGCTATAGTTCACAATCCGGTCTCCGAACCGGGCACGTTGCGTAATCTCCCGTACCGAGTGGTGTATTGCCACCAGCTCGGCCGTGAAGACAGACGCAGCGCCTGGCAGAGCCCGGCTGACTTCAAACAGAGGGGATACGGCGTGGAAGCCAACCCCCTCTTGGGACTTGGAGCCATCCGTATACACTGGCACGGTTCCAGCGTGACACGGTGTGCTCCAAAAAGGTCGAACTCAATACTCTCCGCGCTGTACAAGCTTTGGGAGCAGAGGCGTGGCGACAAATAGCCAAATGTGGTACTCTGCAGGGTGGCGTCCTGGGCAGAACCAGGGGCGCCACCGGCCCTAGAGCTATACCTAGCCCTCAAAGGAGTTTCCTGACCCTAAACCCAAAGGGCTTAGGGTATAACTGGCGTCTCTCGGCGGCATAGGCACCGTCAAAATCAGCTGCGAATGCAGTGAGAGCTGTTGGCGACTGAGGGAGGCGCCGGGCTCGCGCGTACAAGCGAATGATGCACTGCACACGGCGTAGAGCGAGTGGCATCTCACCAGCATAAACTAATAGGTTCTCAATGGGGGAAGTGCGGAAGGCACCGGTCGCAAGGCGAAGGCCGGTGGGTGGATCGAATCCACATTCCGCAATACACGCTCAGCTGCGGATGCATAAAACTCGCATCCGTAGTCGAGCTTTGAACGAACAAAGGATCGATAAAAAAGTAAGGCAGTAGCCCTATCGGCGCCGCAAGAGCTGAACGTCATGGAACGGAGGAGATCCATGACGCGGGTACAACAGACCCTAAGGCTGCCAATATGAGCCTCCCAGGTGAGGCGTCAGTCAAATACAAGAGCAAGGGAACGGTGCGATTCAACCACTTCCAGGCGCACCCCATTAAGAAACAAATCTGGGTCGGGGTGGAGTCGTGGATGGCGGCAGAAATAAACCACCTTAGTCTTGGCCAAGGAAAACCGAAACCTGTGCGCTTAGGCATAGCGAGAGACGCAGTTCAATGCCTGTTGGAGTCGATGCTCCAGAGTTGGCATCTGGGCCGCGCCAAAAGAGATCGAAAGGTCGTCCACGTAGACCGTAGTGAGAACATCTTCCGGCAGCACCGAGGCGATGCCGTTGATGCTCAGGGCAAAGAGTGTGACACTGAGGACACTTCCCTGCGGGGCACCCTTTTCCTGCTCCATTGGGCTGGAGAGGACTCCCCCGACCCGTACGCGGAATCGACGATCTCGCAAAAATTCAGATATAAACATTGGGAGGTGTCCCCTCGCCCCCATTGTGTGGAGAGTCTCCATGATACCGTATCGCCATGCGGTATCTTTTGGCATTCTCCAAATCGAAAAACACCGTGGCTTAGTGCTGTCTACGAAGGAAGGCCTCGCAGACGGTATTTTCCAGTCGGAGCAGAGCATCCGACGTGGAGTGGAACTTGCGGAAGCCGCATTGTGTAGAAGACAGATGGCCTCCGCTGTCCAGGAAAAAGGCTAATCTAACATTTACCAATTTCTCCATCAACTTGCACACGCAAGAGGCTAGAGAGATTGAGCGGAAACCCCGGCCGGAGTAGAGTGATCTCTCCCCAGTTTGCGAAAGGCGAGCACAGTAGCGATTCGCCAGGAATCTCGGAGGAGACCCTCCACCCAGATCCTGTTGAACAAATCTAACAGAAAGGCCATGCCTCGCTCAGCCAGGTGTCGAAGCAATTTTTCTTTTCATTTCAGGTGTGGCGAGAGCCTACTAATCATGAGATGGATTGCTACCTCTGCTTTGTCAAGACTTCGGGCTTTACTAAGAAAAATAAACATTGTATCGAGTACCCAAATTTCGACACCGCAATACGACCTGGGCTACATTCAAATGAAATTCCCATTCCAAAATTTAAGAGTCTGCCATGTCAGGAATTAGCTGAAGATGTTTCTGAAAATATTGTTATGCACTCTGAGGAGTCAGACACCGAATTCGACCCCAGCGTAGTTGTAAGTGAAATTGATCAGCAAAGGTTTAACATGGCCGAGTTGAATGATCTTGTAAGGGATCTAAATTTACCAAAAAAGGCTGCGGAAATTTTAGATTCAAGATTTAAACAGAAAGTCATGCTTAGTGCAAACAAATACATTTAATTTTACAGAAACAGAGAAAAAGAACTTCTTAAATATATTACGACAAAACATAGTTTGGTATATTACTGCGACATACCAGGTTTGTTAAAGGAGATGGGGGTTCAATCTTACAAAGCAAGTGATTGGCGTTTGTTTTTAGAGAGTTCCAAAAGAAGTCTTAAATGTGTGTTGCTGTATAATGGCAATCTATACAGCTCGATACCAATTGGGCACTCAACATCATTAAAAGAAAAGTATGAGCATATAGGAACTGTTTTAAAACTTATCATATATAGGGAGCACAAGTGGATCATATATGTTGACTTAAAAATGGTCAATTTTCTGCTAGGCTTCCTTTGCTTATGGGACAGCAGAGCTAGGTAAGAACATTATTTCAAACAAATCTGGCCAGCACGAACATCACTTACTGCTGGAGAAAAAATTTCTAATTAATCCACCTTTAGTGAGCAGAGATAAAATCATATTTCTTTCTCTGCATATCAAACTAGGTCTCATGAAACAATATGTAAAAGTTTTAGATACAAACGGCGAGTGTTTCCAACACATAATTTCAAAATTCCCAAGTTTAAGTTATGAAAAAATCAAAGCTGGAATTTTCGACGGGCCACAAATAAAAACATTAATTAATGACAGCAGTTTTCCTAATGTCATGAATGAACGCGAAAGAAATGCCTGGTTCTCATTCGTGGACTTGATAAAAAACTTTTTAGGAAATTATAGGGCAGATAACTAGGAACGAACAAGTCGTAAGAAAACTTTTAAGGAACTACAAAGAGCCAGGTTGCAATATGAGCATAAAAATTGCATTTTTTGAATAGTCATCTTGACCAATTTCCAAGTAATTTAGTTTCAGTAAGTGACGAACAAGGGGAGGAACGTTATCAAGGACGCTGGAATTGCCACACGATGCCTGATTATTGCTGGTACTTGAAAAGAGACCTGCCGTCAACAACCAAATATTCTAGAAAGTCCTATAAAAGAAAATTTTACCAGAGTGAAAGCTTCATATCTCTTTGTTTTGTTTTATTTGAAGTCATTTATTTCGTTATAATGTAATTTTACAATAGTTTGAACTGGATGTATTCATGAAAATTGGAAATAAATATTAACGCATGACTTCATTTTTAGTCTTAATTTTGAAAAAATGGAAAATGGCGCATGGGCTGTTTACAAGAATCAGGACCTGATAGAGCCAAACCGAGGTGAAATTCGTTTCCAGCGCATAAAGATTACTTACAATCAAGTGTCAGATATCAAATTATATAATTTGACGAGAGTCGGTAAGAAAAGAAGTTGAGTCAACGCACGGGAAAAGTTATTTCCGCTCTTTCTGTGCCCCCCATTCTCAGACCCTGCCCAACCTCCCCCCTTCCTTCTTGCTTTATCCCGCGGACTGTGCCCTACATTTAGCCATAGTGGCAGAATTAAGTCACGTTGAATATCGATAATCACTGACTAGCGCCCCGAATAGCGTCGGATCATCATCGCGGAAGCAGTGCCGCCGACTCATGATTTTGGACCAAAGATCATATCAGAAGTTACCACTGAAGAAAGCCTCGACGGTTCAAGTTAATAGTAAAGCCCCTAATACATATGTCCCCGTTTTGGGGGGGTGGGAGGTAGAAGGTTGTCTAAATGGAAATGAGGATTGACGGTAAAGAATTGAAAAATGCCTATTCATTGGAAAGGAGCCGAACGTAGAGGCAGAAGACGGAGAGGACAAAGAAGACGGCGGCTAATCTGGCAAATCCGCCCAATCAAGTCGAGTACAAAGATTGCCAGTACAAAGGTGGCGCACCTGAACAAAAAACAAACAAACGCTCCTCACAGAAACAACATTAGTGAACAATGAATTAGTTCTTTGATGCATTAGCTTGAGAAATTCCCCCGCGCATCAGCGAAATTCTTCTTTATTAACCGCATCACCAATGGTTTATTACGCAAGATGGCTAAATTTGCAAACATAAAAAGACGACCTTTAGTAGATTGGATACAGAAGTTACATTGCCATTTTGACAGTTATGCACTGGTTTATTTACAAAGATGTCACTAAGTAGATTGGATGTAAAAGAGCTACATTGCTATGTTGACAAAGTTATGCACTGGTTTCTTTTAAAAGATGGCACTAAGTAGATTAGATGTAGAAGAGCTACAATGCCACGTTGACAAAGTTGTGCACTGGTTTCTTTTAAAAGATGCCTCTAAATAGTTTGGGTGTAAAGGACATTGCCATTTTGACCGTTATGCATTGGTTTCTTAAAAAATATCTAAATATAGATTAATCTAGGAAAATTGATTTTACATATCATTAGATAAGAGGTGTAATTCCATGGCCTAACTCTTCGGTTAGACCACCATTCAACTTTGGTCGCCTTTTCTGAAGAAAGACAAGATTATTTTAGGAGAGTTCAGCGACACCATAAAACTCACCCCATATAAAAAATGACACGAAAGTATTTTTTTAGCAATGAGAAATTGATGGGTTCGCAGTTAATTTATTTAAATTTTAAAATTAACGAAAATGCTAACAAATTAAACCGTTACTTCTTTTTACCATGATTCAACCGGAACCTAACATATGCCTAAGGACGGTATCAGTCGAATACTGCAGATGCCTTTCTCTTTTTTTTTCTTCAACAAAATTTCGTATTTCAATAAATGTTTAATATAATAAATATCTTAGAGTGTATTTCAGTAGATATTTAATAGGTTAAAAATTCATTTTTCTACCGAATGTCAATTTACAAATGTTCAAAATGCTTCGATTAGATGAATATTTTAGTTAAAATCGCAAAAGAGAACACTTTGGGAAAGCATGGTGTTAAACTTAAATGAGTCTTTTACACTTTGAAATTGTGTCATGGCCAAATTCGTTTTAGAACTGGTAGGCCTTAAACACATCAAGGTGTAGACATGGACCGATACCTTTCGAAGAACCATCAATATTTGAGGTCTTGATCTCGGTCTATATAGATTGTATAGTACATAACACCATTGCTCTATCTATGTCTGGCAAAAAATAGTACTCATTCATGAGCCCAGGAACTCCGTGTGTAACTGGGTTACCTTACCACGGCACGCCTTGTGGCGAGGACCAAAGTGAGGATCTCGGGCAATGGCTTTCCAATATATGGGTCTTATGGTACTTGTCGTGTTGCTGACGCCATTACGCCCGAAGATGTTTCCAAAACTCTTATGTAGGAGAGGTAACACGATGAAGGAGAGACGTCATCTCTCCCCAGAATGTGAATCTCTTGCAGGAGAAATCTGGATCGAGACCATCAATCACAGACACGGAAATAGACCAACTGAAACGGCAAGTCAGAGTGCCCGTACATATAGGGATCACGTTCGTACAGTCCCTGTACTTCATAAGGAGAGTTATAGCCATCTTAGGTCCTTCGTTTCCTCCTCCCCCTTTTGTTTATTTCCCACTAAATACCATGACCCCGCGCATGGACGCGTTTTCCTTTCGATAAGGTTATTAGGTCGCCCGGTACTAATGAGCAGGCTCGTTTGAACGACCTCGTCAATGGTCGAGGGTTACCACGGGCGAACTACCCACCGCGGACGACCTTTTTTAACCAAAGAAAGCTCCCTCCGCACCTGTCGGTTCACCTTTGTCGAAAGCTAAAACAAATATGAAAAGAAAGATTAGTTTGTTTGTCTTACCGTGACTGTCGCCAATCCTTCGTTTCCAAGGTTGTTGTCACCGCCGTTCTCAGCGACAAGAGTGGGGGAAGACAGCTGCTCGGGACGGGGGAGACCAACTGCATCCCCTGCCCGGCCTTCTCCCACCTCATGATTGAGGCTCTTTGTGTGACGTTGGCTGCCCTGCATGCCGCCCAGGTGAATCAGGGGGGAAACTTCAATTCAAAAGTTTAAGGTGGCATCCCTGAACCCTTGTGGTCGGTTGCCTTCGCACACCTAACACTTTCTCCTTGACATCCGGGGGAGTGGTAATAAGTAGCAATTTTTGAGTTTAGATTATAACTCAAGTCTCAATCGCCTTACCCTGGAGAATTAGGTTATGAATGATATATTCTTTTTACGGTCGTCAATGTAATAAGGTAGGGGTTTACCGCCGATCTGCATTCTTTTGAGCCCATTTTTTTCTCAATGGGGACCTACAGTTTAATGTGAAATACGAACCTAGGGTATCTACAGCGTATGGCAGTCGCCGTGAACTGATCCGAATCGGGATCCATCCTGCGACTAACCACACCCGAGGATGCTTAACTTCGCTGTAATCGAAAGCCTTGTTTCCCACTCGGATTAGCCCCGTAGCCGTGTAATAAAATAAACGTGGGAAGTTATATCATAGTGTTTGCTATAATTAATTAATAGATCGGAATCTAAAAATAAATTACTATCACGAACAAGTAGATTATATTTAAAAAAGTACGTTTGAAATCTACTAAAAGAACGGATAAAAATCAATTGTGAATGTAGTTTATTTATTTTTTAGAGGGATTTTTTTTTTTACTCCGAATTTCAAGTGGAAAAACTATGGCGTGCGTTCGTTGGTTCGATGCGAATGAAATCAGTAAATTAAATAAGCAAAGGTTTAACCAAAGATGTACGACTTCTTCCTTACAAATTGTTCATGTCATTGTTCCTGTAAGACGAACAACCTGCTTGGTCTACAGGATGGTGAGGGCGCAAAGCCAAAAGTGAGTTTAAAATTGAGTTGGTAGAATGTCACAAGCTCCTTATTTTTAATTTGAAGGTAGGATTTGCACATGAGCCGAGTCAAGTTTATTTTCTCTTAACTTTTGATGATTCGGCACCGCCGTCCTCATCTCTCCAGGCAAACAACGCTATTAATAAGGCCTATTAAAAACAAGTGTTGTTACCTCGCTCCATGCAATCTTAGCTAATTGAGTTCATTAAAATAATTGGATTCAAAGAAGAATTGGATTTAGGGAAGAAGCGAAAATTATTTTCGAAACGACAGGGTTCAACGGGGCCAGAAGATGTAATGACGTGGGATCGAGAAAGTGACCTCAGCTCAGGATATTTCTGGCCATGAAAACTTTCCTAAAGGGTCATGGAGAGTGGTTATTTAATTACCACTCTAATTTCTCTTTTTTTTTGTCTTTTAGCTTTTAATTTACGCTCAACTTTAAATTATTTTTTTACATATAATTCTAAAATAAACGTTGAAATAAAGAACAGATTACCATGTATAACATGGAATATGGTAAAATAAGGTAATTTGTTTAGGTCATTATTGCCACAATTTCCTCTAATTATACGTAAATTGATAATTAAGATAACGGATTTTTTTTTAATAAACTGCACGCACCTGAGTTTTTTTTAATATATATACGGGTGCAATTCCACTTAATTACATCACTCAATATTACCACAGAATAATATGAATAATAAGGCAAATACAAATCAAACGCTACGTGATCATAAGATAAACAACGTGGAAAAGCAAAGCACACACCCTAAAAAATTGTTACAATGTTTATCATCAAAGTAAAACATTCAATTTACGTTAACCCGTTATTCCGAATATACAGTAATGGGGCAATTCATCACAAAGGCATACTTTAATTTACTTTTTGTTTCATTACAATTAGTAAGGCAACCGATTAATATCACCGCACAACTTAATATGAACCTATATTATATATTAGACGAATAAAATGGGTCAGTCTTTTAGAATAACATTCCTGTGACAAACATGGTTGGAAAATTAAGTAACATAACAACACAGAACAGCTTCTCGAAGCATACTAACAAACAGACAAACACATTTTTACAACGAACTCGTATTTTCGGTTGACTCTGCCAGAATAGTTGCCAACTAGAGTTTTTCGCAGTAAAATCGTGGAAAAGGCGTTGCGTTTGCTGTCTATTGGCTTGGTATTTATATTTTGATTTACTTGCAGAATGGCGAGTGCGGCAAAACAGTAGCAAAGCATTGTTTAAAATTACTGTAATAACTGTTCAAGCAAAAACAAAAAGATTGTTATCCACATGATAAGAATAATCCAACGTCAACGCTTTTCCACAATGAGGTCGGTGTGCGCATCAATGCCATTTTCTCCACGCAAAAATTTTCCCTAGAACATAGCGATGCCGGGCAGAAAGGTCCAAGTACACCCCTACACAAGTTTCCTCCATGCACAACTTTCATACACAGTACCGTACCATCCACTTACTCATCCCCCAACCCTTTCTCTCTCAAAGACTCATGCACCTTGACACTCATTTTCGTATATTTTCCTACTGTGTCCATGTTCTTACATGTCCATACCACCTCTGGATTCTCAGTCGCGACCTCGTTCATAACCTACATCAAACCGTACATACAGGGCGGGGCGACCCCCCCCCCCCCAAAAAAAAAAAACGGGCCCCGACTTTCGATAGGCCTCATTTCTTCATTTTCTGCAAGGATTGAATGAAATTTTGGTGATAACTAGTTTATTGTGCTTAAAAACATCATATCAAAACATGAGAGTCTTTGGACTTTTCTTCTTTATTCTAGAGCACGTGTTCAAGATGACCTCCATTTAGCTCTGTGCATTTCTTCAGGCGCAGCACAAAGTTGTCCATGACGTCCTTACAAACCGACCGACTAATGGCTCTGACCACCTACCTGATGGCTTCCTTGAGTTCCTTGATGGTCCTGGGTTTCCATGCGTACACTGTCTTTAAGGTAGCCCCAGGTAAAGAAATCTTGGGGGGTAAGGTCTGGGCTGTGAGGTGCCCACTCAAAATCAGTCTTGAGATTGATCACGCGGCCACCAAAGTTCCTTTCAGCCCGTCTCGGGACAGGTTTGAGGTATAAGAGCTTGCTCCATCTTGCTGGAACCAGAACTTTCCTATAAGCGACGGGAACAGGGTCTGCAGCTCCCTCTTGAAGGTTTTGAGGACCTCAACATACCGCTCCTTGGTGACTATCACTGTCGCGCCAGATTCCTCGAAGAAGAATGGTCCGATGATGTCTCTGGCTGAGATTACAAACCATAACTTGCTCTTAGGGGAGTGTAGGGGCTTGGTGGCTACCTCATTTGGTCTGGACGTCCCCCAGAAAACATTTGTCTTCGAGTTTACCTTTACTTCAAGATAGAAATGAGCTTCATCTGAGGTCCGAAGGAGGTTAAAGAAAGTAGGGGTCTTTTAAATCTTCTCCAGTATCTTGACTGTCATGGCTTTTCTCTGCTCCTTGCATGAGGCTGTAAGGATCTGCTTCATCTGTATTCTGTATGGGTAGGCCTTTATATTCATTACTAGCACTCTCCTGCAAGTCTCACGGGATATACCGAGGGAATAACTTCGCTTGCGCACAGAGTGTTATGGACTCTGCTGAACTGACTCTCTCATGCTCTCGACCAGCTCAGCTGTAGGCTTCCTAGTGCGTTTTGAATGGCTTGGGCGGTTGTCACTGGCTGCATTGAGGTTCTCCACTCTCCCATAGTTCTCTAAGTAGTCCACCCAGTCCTAAATTCTGCTCTGGAGGGTGCTTTTTCACATTCGAGCAGATGCACACAAGTGTCCTGCACTTTTTTGACGCAGTATATTCTTTGCTGGAGCTCCCATTGAGATCTAGTTGTTTTCACAGGCGTTGCTTCTGTTATGTCCTGAAAAATATGGGTGATTAGTGAATAAATGAATGAATAAAGGATATATCACAAAAAGTTTGTGCAGGCCCGTTTTTCGGGGATGACCCTGTATATGTCAACCAGTCGTTCCGCACTCTATATGCCTTTCACAGACCTAGCCTCCACTTTAAATTGTCCACCTGCATCGTTCTCCTCTTGGCCTTCTTCCATACCCTAGTCTCACTCCCATACACCAAAATTGGCACCGCCATGCAGTTTCATGGCAAAATAGTCGCATTCCACACTCAAACCCTTCATCTCTACCACTACCATTCACGATACATCCTAGATACTTAGAACATCGCATTTGCTCAGAAGTAACACCACAGACTTTCATATCACACCTCACTCCCCCCTCCCTCCCTCCTCAATAACACAGCATCAATTTACTTTTCTCTGCATGTGCTGAACTCCCTCTAACTGCGTTCCCGAGTTCCGGAGCACATACCGAGAAGGCGCGGTTCCCCATGAAGCGAAGGAGCTTGCATGCGAGGGAGAGCGTAGGATCGCTGTGCTCGGGCCGGGGATGGTGGGGGGGGGTGAACCAGAGAGAAAGAGCAGAAGAGAGATATGAGGGAGCCGCAGCAATCAAGGCTCTCTCGGTGAATCACCACCTCAAAGATTCAAGCCTGAGGCTTAAAACAACCTTGTTTTGCACAGCTCTTCATACACACGCGTACATACAGTATGTCAAATTACACCCTGAACCATGCAAATAGATTGGTGGGTGTCGTGGTATGACATTACATTACATCAATACCATATTATATCTATGGGGGAGGGACCAATAACTTAAAGGCGAGCCGACAAGGAACGGAACGCCACGAGTTTCGACGCGCGAAACAACGAGATAAGAGTGCAACGAGGTCAGGTTAAATTTGGGCAATGGCAAAGCTCAAAGTTATTTAAAGAGGCATGTACAAAAATATAATTTTATTTACATAAAAATAAAGAATTAATGGGCAAAATTACATCAGAGAATTAATGGGCAACATTACATCGGAGAATTAATGGGCAAAATTACATCAGAGAATTAATGAGCAAAAATACATGGATAAACGAGGGGGTAATTGTAGTTATGCATCAGACTCTAAAGTTAAAATTTAATGTATTACAGAAGGAGACTATTCAAAAGGGGAGGATTAACTCAGGGGGAGGGGGGTTGGCTTACGGAGGATTCCGGGTGAGACGTCAGGGTAAGGCTTCACTGATGTCTTCTGCACGTGAGGCGAGGGTGCTCGGAGCTTCTGAGCGGGAAGTTAACGTGATGACGGTTCTCCAAGGATGGGGGGGGGTAACGTCCGGTCTAGGGGAGAGTATTTCGGCCACCCGAAAACGAGGGGCGAACGAGAAGGGCTTCGACCGGAGTTGATTAGTGAAGTCGGAAAAATCACTCGGTGGCGATCGTCAAATGGAATTACCACACTGGCTGGGTTAATTCCAAGACACAAAAGTTCAGCCGTCACTTTGCTTTATCGTTAGCACCTGACTTGGAACTAGGGTAAACTTCTTGGTTCCGGGCGAGACTCCTCAACTCTGTGACTGCCACATGGAAGAAGAGCCCTATATATATATCCGAGGCTTCCTCCCGCGGGGTGGGGGAAACAGCGCTACTCTCGAATGGCCTCGTATCTTCACGCCGAGGCGATTCTAACACGCGTAAAGGTAGTCCGTGGTGGACGCGGTTCGAGGCTACCGCTTGTGGAAGCGGGTGGGGGAGGCTTACAAATTTAAGCCTAACCAACTTCTAGAATCTTCTCCAGCGCAAAGACTTCACTTCCGTGCTGGAAAAGAAATTCCCCGTGGAATTCCCCGACAGTAGGGAAAGTTAGGATTTCTCGCTTCACTGTGAATCAATTATGATGAAACATTTCCAGGCTGGTTTGCACAATATGTCAACGCTGATATTATGTTTTCATGATGCTGTGTTACATCTTTTATCCCTTGTTTTTTTAATTTGTATCAGTGCAAATACTTGAGCCACACTACCCCCCCCCCCCCTACACTCTCTTTCTGCTTTATTAGCCTTTGAAGAAGTTTTGCTTGTTAATTATTGATATATACTAAAGCGCATATCAACATCCTTAAATGTTCCCTCGTCATCTCACCCCTTTACATATAACCCAATGAGAGCAAAGTTACCTAATCTTATTTCAATGTCATTAACTTTTCCTGTTACGGCTCATCCATGGACAGTATTACAGAGCTACGAACCAGATATGAACAAATGATCTACTCGAAGCTACTTCAAGAAAAGAGAGAAAGGTGGGAGTTAAAGGTAAAATAACGGTAAAAGGAAGGGAAATATGGAGAAATAATTGGTGTAACGACTTTTATATTTCTAATATTACATTTACTTTAAATAACATTTATCTATTATATTAAACAGATTTACTGTAGTACTTTCAACATCATTCGTAGCATAGATAACGAATACTTGATTGGTAGCTCAAAATCAGATGACTCCATAGTCGGGCTAGCCAGGAAAAAATAAAAATCGTTCTCATTTCTTTATTTTTAAAGATATTCACCCCAAATTTGGCATGAAGCCGCTTCGAAATTTTGTGAAGGTGGTGAATCTTCTGAGCCTCTCAAAGGAGGGCAAAACAAGTCGAGAACTTTTGACGAGTGTTTTGTAGAGTTTAGGAGCCATCATAGACCACTGAACGCATTGAACAAGAAATTCGGTGGTGTACCTACGCCCAAACTGTTCGTCTTTGGCATGCTTGAGATGTTCACCGAACAAGTCGACAACTTGTTGCTGCGTCTCGTTGAGATTGTCCTTGTTGATAGATTCGAAGTCAGCAGCAATGGTATCAAGCTTTGCCTGCTCGTTGTGTTCAACCTCCGCGAGGATAGTGAGGATGTTGGGGACCTCGTCAACCTTGGTGATGAGCGGCAGGTGGTGGGTTCTCAACCTGATGACCACGTTGGTGAAGTTTTTGTTGTTGACAGGTTTGCCTCTTTGTAAGCCTTAAAGGTCAAATCAGGTCGCATAACAAGGCTGTTTCTCACTTGAGGTTGACCTCCCACGAGGTCAACCTGCTGGAAGCAGCCCATAATGTCATCGTCGTTCTCTTTGTACATGACTTGCTGGTAGCTGCCGGACAGCTTGTAATCCTGCAGCTTTGCAGAGATCTTGGTGGCCTGGAACCTGGAGGATCAGTGGCATTTTCTTCTCAAGTTCCTCGGCGACGGACTTTTCGTGTCCTCTGCGGGCAAAGGGGGTGGCCAGCTTTGTCTCCCTGAGCTTGGAAACCTTTGGCAGGCAGCCCGCAGGGAAGCCGGTGGTGTCAAAGACTCTGAGCACAGCCCCAGGCTTCAGCCTCATCCTCTTCCTGGGCTGCCCCTTGTTGTTGAAGTCTGCAGTCATGTAGTCATCATCCCTGAACTGTCGCTGGTAGACTACAGCCTTCTCCCAGTTGGTGGTGAAGTAGAGATCCATGAAAGACAGAGCAGCTTTTCACTTATCAAACAGCTCAGGGTGCTTAGTGGGGAACCTGTGGAAGGCCAGCTTGGGTGGTAGCTTACCCTCGGCCTTTTCTGCAGCCGTATGCCCGTATCCAGTCCGACAGCCGAACACGATGCACATGTCCGGCATGGTTATGTAGTTAGAACAAGCAGCTTCGTAAGGACCACTGGGTTTGTTGCTGTTTGTAGATCCTTTGTATTCCTTTGTAATCTTCAATACAGTACTGTACTTTTATACTTGCATCCAGGAACACAACATGGCCTTGGCATCTGCAATAATATTTTACAATTAGATTGACAAGAAAATACAATGTAAACTTCAAGATGACCAATGACACAACTTGTCTCACACTATTGTATAGCTATAACTTGAATTATAGTTCCACCTTGTACACAGGGATACATCGATTATTGTATTTTATTAACCAAACAAAAGACATCTGGCACTCTAAGGGGTATGATAGGTAAAAGATCAATAACATAACACCAATAAAAAAATATCAATATAATAAAAATAAAACACCAATAATAGAAATATAACATCAATAATAAAATTATAATACCAATACTCACCACCATAGACACACAACTGACATAACTACTGATGGTAGAGTGATGAAGATTGAGGTGTGAACCATATGTAGTCTTTGTGATACCAATGTGTACACGCTGTCATTACGTCCAAACCCTGAAACAAATGTAAGACACTATTTGTAATCATATGAATAACAGTACAGTATTATGAATTAGATTTTATTGCTGTCTTTGAACCCGTGTTTAATAAATTTATAAACGACAATGAAATATAATTTTACCGTAATAACTCGCCAGAGATGATTTGAACAACCCAAAGCATCGGTGAAGGTGAAGTTTAGGGTGCGTATCGTAGTCACGACTTTTAATATCACAGTTATGATAAACAGTTATCTATGGATAAGCAATACCATATATTAGCGTTGCACCGATATGCAAATTAGCCGATAACCGATATATCGGCCAACTCATATCGGCTGATACCGATATATCGGCGCCGATACAAGGTTAACGAATTAGCCGATAACCGATATATCGGCCAACTCATATCGGCTAATACCGATATATCGGCGACGATACAAGGTTAACGAAATCAAAATAAAAAATAGATATTTGAGAATATTTTTGCCGAATGGCGGAGCTTTTGCCGTATAAAAAAAAATGTGTTCAAGGACGTCATTTCTGACAATTTTAGACGATCGCAATCTTGCTAAGCCTAATCGTCCTCGTTTGTTTACAAACGTATACAATACTATGAATAATAAAATCATTCGATAATAGTTAAGTTTATTGGAGCGTAAATGCACTATTAATTTAAATTAGTGTATTATTTACGTAATTATTGCTATAACTTTTAAGTTATTTTAGAAATTAACGCGTGCATTGTGAGGCTTAAGGCTAAGTTTGCAATTTCTAGATTTTTATAGCTTTGTGTTGAAATAATGAACAAATGAAATGCGTAATTAAAACAGGCTTATGTGATAACAAAAAAAAGAGCTTAAGGCCGGGAGTACACGAGCGTCTGTGGCCGCTGTCGCTGATCCCCGTCACAGAGGGGCGGGGCTATGAGACACCTTAGGGCTGGGGTACATGAGCGACGCTGTGGCGCCACAGTCACTTATGTATTCCTGGGTTAAGGCAGGCTAGGCCTTTTCAATTTGGGTTTAACATAATTTGGCGTTATTAAAAGTTATGTTTTTATCTATCAAATTATCAACCATTGTAATTATTTATAATTTTTTTTCTGAATAAATTTTAAGAAGTTTTGAAGTTTAACTTTGTTGTATTAATACAATTTTCGTAGAAGTGAAAGGAAAAAAAAGTAATGGTACTGAGACACCATTAGAGAAGTATGTGCTGTATAAGCTCATATTGGAATACTTATAGGATTAGCCGATAAGCAAGCCTATAATATATCGGCAAGATATGACCGATAGCCATATATCGGCAAAGTGGCCGATATGGGCGATACCGATAACTTGTCGATATTACCGGTGCAATCCTACCATAGATAGCGAATAGTAAAAATATATCACATAATTTATAGGCTTGTGCCACACAATATATTATGATTGTTCATTAAAATTTCACAGGGTATTTTAACTTTAACCCACTCCTGGATACTTAAACACAACGTTTTGGTATAAGTACTCACGCTAACAGGACTAAAACGGGAAGTATTTAAGTGCAATTACCGTGGGCGGCAGCATCCCTCCCCAAGCAACAGATAGGTATCATATGCTGGCTTCCCTTATTTAACACGCATAACTTATTCACTTAAATAGTAGGAGTCCACATATTCACTACCTACAAGTACTAGAGCTAGCAGGCCTACAACGGCAAATAAATACAATTAACTTATGATTTCAAAATTTTCCAAGATGGCGGCAGCGTCTCACCCAGACTAAGTCGTAACAATGACTGGGATCGCCGCCCGGCGGGCATAGGGGCAAACACCCGCGCTGACTGTCGCCCGACTATGGAAGCAGCTGACTCCGGAATTTGTGGAAGCTACCAATCAAGTATTCGTTATCTATGTTCGTAGGCAAGTTATTTAAAGTTTTTGTTATTTTATGAGAAATTTTTTAATGCAATCACACTTAAATATTTTTTTACCTCATTTAAACCGTTATTTTTAGTGGCCGCTTGGTTTTATAACTCAAACAGTGATTAATAATTTATATTAGTGAAACCGTTTAGTAGTGTAAAAACTTCAGTATGATGGATGCTTTAATGACGATCTTTGAATGGGAGTAAATTGCGGTTCCTTTATCTGCTTTCGTACTATATCTTTCAAAGATCAATTACAATAATCTTTGACAGACGAGAGAACACGAGAGATTGTTTCGCCAAGAAGTGCGGAGAGTATATTGCCTGGAGAGTTGTCGGACGACGCGGGAGTCATTGCGAAGATATTGATTTGTGCCCTCGTTAAGAAGATTTCAGAGACTGTCCTCTCTTTGAGGCGCTTGCAAACTCCAGGAACTGAATATTATATTTGGCTTCGTGTCCCGGAGGCGAAGCGTGAGGTGACGAGTGTGGACGCGGTATTGGGACGCACGGACAGGAGGACTAGGCGAATGGACTCTGCCAGTGCAAGTGTCGATTGTACGCGCTTTTGCGTAAGAGGTATCCGCTTGATGAAATCTCGGCTTTTGAGAAGAGGTACGAAATGACCTGAGGTTATATTTTCCTCAAATTCAAAAAGAGTGAACTTAATGGATAATTATATTGTATTCTTTAAAAGGGTCTCTAATGGCGACTCTCTACGAGGAAATAAGTCGCCTTAATCAAGCTACCATATATATGAGCAAAGTAACAACAATAAAGAAAACAATAAAAACCAAACAAATAATACCCACAAAAAAAGAAAACAAAAGATAAAGCAAGCTTTACAGTGTTTGAGTGGGGCCTCCTCCCCCCGGCGCATAAGCGTGCGCACATCATCCAAAAGATATATATAGTGGAGGAGGCCATCCTCTTACAATACCTAAAGAACGACATAATCAAGCTTGCAAGTACTCGCCCCGAGTACAAACGATAACCAGTAGTGAACCTGCCCATACCGCTACCGAGACAGTGAACGTGCGCGAGGATCCTCCAGACTTGAACATTCGTAAGAATATGCTGGGTAGTCGTCGCATTAAAGGGCGGGGGGGGGGCTCTATCAAATCGCGGTGATTCACGTGAGTGTGCCTAATTTGAAGACAACAGAAAGCGACATTAAGCCACCAAGGCATTGGGTGGTATGTCCACGATAGCAGTTGCGGTGCGATGGTGGGCAACTTTAGGTTTCCATAGGTCGTCTTCCGTCTTCTTTGCTAAGCAACACGGAGGGTTGACCTGATTTCTTCGATGACGTCAGTGTGGAAAAGTGCCAAACGCTAGGCTGGTCACCCAATCTTTGTCGACTATTTGGTGTACTTATAGGCGATCTTATTCAACGCAATCCACGCATGCTCAAGAACTCAGCAGAAGATAATCTAAACATCTGTCAGCTTGTGGCGGCCGTGGAATCATGCACACCGCGAACCAGGGGGTGCGGAGATATCAATGCCACAAAAACACTTGAGTTGCTTTGTCAGTTGCTAAAAATTACGATCCGGTTTCAGAATCGGGAACGACTCGATATTTTCCTTACCAGCTCTGCCATGAAGATAGACGCACAACGCCTGTCAGAGCCCCACTGACTTTAAACACGGGGTATAGGACGTGGAAGATCACCCCTCTTTGGGTTTGGAACCATCTGTGTACATGGGCACGGCTCCAGCGCGACACGAAGTGTGCTCCCAAAAAGTCGTACACAATACTCCAGGAGCATTAGAACCCTTGGGAGCAGAGGCGTCTTGGGCAGAACCAGAGATGCCATCGACCCGAGAGCAAAGTTGAGCTCCCGAATTAGTTTCTTGGAGATAAACCCGAAAGTTTTAGTGTATGATTGGCATATCTCGGGGTATAGGCACCGTCGATATCGGCCTTGGATGAATGAGAGCCGTTGAGGACTGAGCGAAAACCGAGCCCGCCTGTATAAGCACCTACTTAACTGTGAACTGGGCAGAGGGAGAGGCATCTGTTCGACATTGACAAGCAGGTTCTCAAAAGGAGGCGTGAGGAATGCACCGGTCGCCAAAGGAAGACCGGTCTGGTGGATCACGTCCACCTTCCACAATTCACACTCGGCTGGACATACATATAACTCCCTTTCATAGTCAAGCTTTGAGCGAACAAAGGATCGGTAGAGAGTAAGGCGGTAGCCCTATCAGCACCCAAATTGGTGAACGTCATGGGACGAAAATATCCATGCCGCGGTTATAGTTGCATTGCTTTAAAAAATCATTGTGTGATTCGCCGAAATTCACACATTTGATTGTACACAATAAGGATTTATCGTGTATGATTTTGTAGAAATTGCCTCATAGTTGAAACGCAGGTCCTAAACGAGACCAAGAAAACGGTGTAATTCGATGCGAGCCCCGTATAGGAACATTTTAGTCGCGCAGTGGAGCTATGGATACAGGCATAAGTGCACATCTTTACTCTCATCAAAGAAAATCGATAAATGTGCGCATTAACTTAGCGATGACTGTTGAAATCAAAGCTCCAAAGTTGGCATCTGAACAGCACCAAAAAAGATCGAAAGGTCATCCGTAAAGCGTAGCGAGAAGATCTTCCTGCAGCACTTAGGTGATACCATTAATATTCAAGAAAAAGAGAGTCGCACTGAGAAGACTTCCATTCAGGACGCCCTCCTTCTTCCTATCGAGCCGGAGAGGGATCCCTCCACCTATACGAGGAATTGATGATATCGAAAGATTTTAGATATTGCTATTCGCAAAGATTCAGAGAGTATACCTCCAGTCCAGATCCTATTGAACAAATCTACCAGAAAGGCCATGCCTCGTTCACCTATATATCAAAGAATGGGATAAAGAATATCGTCAGGACCTTTTTCAGTATCCACGAATCATGTGAGAATGGACCGTAACTCACTTAACGTAACATATCTTTGAGGAGAACTTCGCCTCTGCAGCTAAAACCAAGTTGGAGCCCTTCAGCAACCTCACGACGTGCAATGCATAATGGCGAAGTAGCACCCAGTTAGAGACTGTGGCGAAAGCGATCACGGACTTGTGGTTCAAGATTCAGTGCCGTTCTCCTGGAAGAAAGGGTCTCAGGTGAAAAAATTCCCAGAATCCTTTTGAGTTGCTTTCTCACCTCTGCAAAAGGGATCTTTTCCATTAAGTGAAGACACGTATGCCAACCAAGAAGAGAGGCGGGCGTGCTTAGAAAAATGACAAAAATTATCCTTAGCTCAACGAAATTAACCGACAGTGAAATTGTTCTGGCTGCGCATGTATGCATGCCACTTATCTATATGGGCTGTCTTACACTCAGCCAACCACCAAAGAAGTGGACGGGGTGCAAAACGGCCAGAGGTTCAAGAAATTGTAGTTAGGTCCACAGTGATAGGGTTCCTGGAGAAGAACTCAACCACCTTAATTATCACCGATAAACTTCATAATTTGAACAGAGTAATCAGTGATTTCCTGAAATGTGGGACAGCGTTCTCGCTCCAAACACCAACGATATGGCTTCTCAAGGGCAAAGGCAGCGACACATAAAATGATTAGTTGAGTGGGAAAATGTTTACTACCATGAATGTCATCGACCACCTCCCACCCATAATTAGGCTGTGCATCTGGAGAACACAGGACATATCCAGACAATAAAATGCAGCTCTTCTTGGACAGTGATACGTAAACTCATCAACATTAAGGACACCTAAGAAACCTGTTTTAACCATGGCAAAGGCACTTAGAGGGGGAGGGGGTATAACCGTCAAAGTGTTTCTCTGGGTGCAGAAGCTATTGTCATAGTAGGCCTGGAGGGGCCAAGATCAGAAAATGCTTTTTAAACTGAGAGGCGTAGGGTGTTAGATGGTGCAGTAGGACTAAATCTTTAGCTCCCAAAAAGAGATTCAGTTAGCTGTCTGAACGGCCAGAACATCTCTCTCAAGAAGATAGGCATCACATTGCTGCTTCGAGAAAGCAGAGAGTTGTTCGCTGCAATTCACACACTTGTTCATACACAATAACGACTTTTCGTGTAAGATCTTAAACAGATTTCAGGTAAATGACACTTTTTTGGCCAAAGAGGTGGCAGTAGTAACGCTTATGCGGAAATGGTACGAAAGCCTTGATACGATAATGATACCAACCGGCACGCACCAACTCATGGAGCACGCTACGATCAAATTTAGCGGATTGTAAGGGCGGATCTTTATCCTAACCCCCAACCGCCTTTTTTCTCTTTTCTCATTATAAGTTCGACCTTATCCGCTTTTTGGCTAGCCAGCTCTTAGGTGATATCTTCTAGGGAATAGACAAAGAGTTCCCTGGCATAAACAACTAATTAAAAAAATAAATCATGGTAGCGTGGTGCCATCGAGTATCCGAAGAGCACTAATAATGGCCGCCTGGGCAGGCATCTCCGCATTCACGATAAAGGTTCGTTCCGAGAAACGGGTGACCTTAGGTTCTCTCCAAATTGCCCTAAATATAACTTCTCTCTGATGGAACATGTGACCTTTGGCCAACATGCTACCATTAATGGACTTTATCACCAGGAAGCGTTTGAAGCCAGCGGGCTCGAAAACGCCAGGTACGAGTATGCTCTCGATGAGGAGTCCCGACGTCATCGAGGTTCCATTCACTTTACCTGCAAATTTCGTGTTCATTATCTGGGTGTGGGCTTTCTCGCCCAAGTGCGCAGTTGTGCTGGGCGTGAAAATATTGACTTAACCACCTCTCGAAACAGCAATAGACCGTCTGTTACCATGAAGCCCCCAGAAAAAGAGGAACCCCTATTTTTTTATTTTTATTATTTTTAGGAGAGGAGGTGGGCAATGAATCCTCTTCTCTCCCACAGCGAAAGGGGCTCCAAGGACAGACTAACCAGCTTTCAGCCTTATTCTTCTCCGAGTTTGAAAATGATCTGGCTCACAATCTTGTCCGACAAGAATGAAGAGGCTCCCCTCTCTTCGTTTGTCTTCAGGGTCAGTACCAACTCAGGAAGATCTTACACACGGGTGGATTTAGGCTCGCGCTATCTCCCATCAAGCCAATGTTCGCCACCATGGAAGCTCCATGTAATCTGAAACGGGGGCATCTCCCGTTCCATTTCCACCTCGCGAGGGGCTTCAAATTGGACATTGCTCTAAGGTGTTGCGAATCTAGACCGGCAACTCTGTAGGCCTATGTGCTGTAATAAACGTCATGGGGGCGGCATGCCGGCCTCCATTTGGAAAAGTAGGGTAGTTTTTGCCGTTTGTACCGATGTTTGATGTTTTACGGCGTCCTATCGGAATCACTTTAAATTTATCTTCGTTGGTTCTGATTTTATTTCTTCTCTCGTAGTTGTTAAGTGTGATCATCTTTGCTCCTGTTCTGTTGGCAACGTCCTTAGGGTTCGGATAGTCGCTTGTCACGATCTGTGTGATGTCATCGGCCAGTTAGATATTCTGTGCAAAGTCATAATTCGTATAGATCACGTAAAGGGTGAGACTAAGGCAGCCTCCTTAGGGCACTCCGGCGCCCAGCCTGAAGAGTCCCTCTTCGTAGCCATTAATAGTCATTTTAGCTTTTCGTTCGTCCAGATAGTTATATATTATTCTCCTAAAATTGTCCTACAGGCCGAGTTCAGCGACTTTCGACTTGAGATCCGGGATCCAGACTTTGTCGAAGGCAGATGCCACGTCTCTCAGAACCACGTCGATTCTATGGTTTCTTGCTTTAGCAAAGGCAATTCTCTCTGTGATAAGAGCCAGGGCTGTTTCCGTGCCTAATTTTCTTCGGAAACCATGATGTTGCTTGTTATATAAGTTGTTTATCTCGAGATGGTTTCTTAATCTGTTATTTAACAGTTTTTCGAGACTCTTGCCCATTAATTCAGCAAGGATATCGGTCGATGGCTGTTTAGATCGGTTTTTGGCTTCCCAGGTTTTAGAAGGGATATCATTTTTGCGGTTTAAATGCTTTTAAAAAATATCCTGTATTGAGACAGGCGTTGAAAATATTAAGTATTTCCATGTTGATGTTTGGTGGAGCCTTTTCTAAGTGCATTTTTGTGATACCTGAGATGCCTGGTGTTTTTTGTTTGAATGACTTCAAGGCTTGCTCGTATTCTTCTTGACTGAACGGTGCACCTTCTGCAAGATTCTGCCTTAAGCCGTCAACTTGAGGATACGGAACCATCGTTTTTCGTCTTGTTCTAAGATTTTCGACAACCTCTGCTTCGTATTCAGCGTCGAAATCTCTATTTTCATCTTGACCTATGTCAAATTTCTTCTGCCAGTGGGACTTAAAATGACTTTCTATCTCCTTCGTATTTGTGATCTCCTTGCCTTTCATTTTGATCTTGATTCTTTCCTTAGGATGGGTTCCTCTAAGTCTCCTAATCTGACTCCAAAATTTACGGTCTTAAATGCTTTTAAAAAATATCCTGTATTGAGACAGGCGTTGAAAATATTAAGTATTTCCATGTTGATGTTTAGTGGAGCCTTTTCTAAATGCATTTTTGTGATACCTGAGATTCCTGGTGTTTTTTTTAATGACTTCAAGGCTTGCTCGTATTCTTCTTGACTGAACGGTGCACTTTCTGCAAGATTCTGCCTTAAGCCGTCAACTTGAGGATACGGAACCATCGTTTCTCGTCTTGTTCTAAGATTTTCGATAACCTCTGCTTCGTATTCAGCGTCGAAATCTCTATTTTCATCTTGACCTATGTCAAATTTCTTCTGCCAGTGGGACTTAAAATGACTTTCTATCTCCTTCCTAGTTGTGATCTCCTTGCCTTCCATTTTGATCTTGATTCTTTCCTTAGGAGGGGTTCCTCTAAGTCTCATTATCTGACTCCAAAATTTACTGGGGTTTCCCTCAGTGTCTATCCTGGTTATAATATTATTCCATGTTTTGTTGTTCTTTTCAGTAATTAGTTGTTTTATGAAGATCCTCAGTCTATTCCGTTCGATGTTACGATGGTACGAGTTCTCAAGTTGGTTAATCTCCATGATTAGATTTTCTAGGTTAGTCATCTCCTCTTGGATATTTGCATCCCACCTCTGAGCGGGGAAAGTTTTGTGTTGGGTCTACAGATCGTATGGCGATCTGATTCTATTATCCTCTCCGTTATAAATCTGATTCTCTCTTCAATCTCTCGGGTTGTATAGCTGTCAGTTTTCTGGGACTGTATGTCCTCCAGTTGTCTTCTGCATTGGTCCCAGTCAGCCTTTCTGAGACATTTGCATCGGGGGATCTCCAATCGTATTGGAGAAGTTGAGACAGTTGTGATCATGCGCAGATGATCCGATGGAATGTATGGTCCAGGTATTGTGACGTGGTTAAGGGCGAATGTGAGATTTGTTAGGACTATATCGGGCGTTGTTGCAGATCTTTCTGTTAAGAACGTGGGGAAGTCTGGGCCCGATTTTTGCAGTATATTCCTATCTATTAGTAGACTTAGCGTTCTGCCCACCCCGTGAACGCTGTGCTGTACCCCGTTTCTCTGCATCTTGAATTGAGATCGCCGATCATGATGACTGATGAATTCTTGCGGAATAGGCGCAAAAATGATGGGATAGGGAGATATGGGCGCCTTAGGAGATGGTATCCGACAGCTACCATTAGGTCGTCGTTAGTCATTTTGATCTTCACAGCGAGATATGATTTTTCTAGGTCGTTCACTTCTTGGAAAGATATTCCTGTCTTCATTGCTAAGGTCACCGCGTCGTATCTATCATTTGAGTAATTGGTCGTTATTACTTCGTAATTGTAGATCTTAATATGGTCGTTATCAGGGTTAATTCCATGTTCGGTAATTAGGCCTATATCAGGATTGACTTTTCTTATAGATTTCATTATAGATATGTCGTTTGTTGTGCCAACCGTTAACATTTATTGTAAATATTTTTAGCTTTTTATATATAGCAGATTCTGTATTCCATTATCTATTTCTTACGTGGTTGTTTCTGGCTGCTTTTATGTTCGCGGGATGGAGATCTCACTTTGCTGGTTCTCTTTCTTTTGTACCTATCTTGGGTGATGGTGAGGCACGATTCTGGTCTGATTTCTATTTGTCCGGTAGTCAGTGCTTCGTAGATCTCTTCTTCTGTGTAGTCTGCATCATAATCCCATTTATATCTTCCATCCATTATTCCTTTCATGATTTCCATTGAATTTATGGGTTTGGGAAGTTGGTTGGTTGAGGTGCCAAAAAGTGTCAAGTTGAGAGCCTGGCTTGAGCTGTGCATTATTGTAGCTGGTTCCATTTCATCCTGCTCGTGGTCGTCGTCCATCCTGGAACGATTCATCTGAGACTGAGGGAGATGCTACAGAAGAGCTATTATCAGGTTGCATAACTGCTTTTTTGTTTAACCTGTGGTCCCTTGAGACTGCTCTAGATCTTTTCTCCATTGGGGTCGATACGGCGGCAGATAATAGATCTCTGGCTGTTATTTGGGGGATGAGTCCAAATTTTGTTCAAATTCCTGTTTTCCTTTTGTGCTTAGCATGTTATCCACATCCTTGTTTGTGTCACAAATGGTCAGGTATCCGTTAGGTTGTTCCTGCAGTCTGCATAGCGCAAATCCAAGTTTGGCGAAGGTCGTTTCGAATATTTTTTTCTTTTGGCGGTTTCTTTTGTCCTTCTTTGGTCACAGGTGGGACACGCCTACTCACCACATGGTCGTCCATGACGACCCCAAGGCCGAATATCGGTCGGGTTTCTCATATGGGCCTTTATCGCGGTGGCGTGTGCCTAAAGTTAATCTCGGGTAGGCCCTCGACTGCTCTACCTATTCTGTTGTCTAACAGGGACCACCAGCCGGTTCTGACCACTCCACCCCCGAACGGGGTCCCCCTCTTCGCGCCCCCTGTAAGGCTTCCTTCAGGAGTTTGGACACGCACAGTCACTGGTGGTATCTAAAGGCCTTAACTACCAGTGAGGTTATTAGGCCCCGAGTGTGCTGCTGTAGGGTAGAGCTGGAGTCAGGTTCGCGCACGCGCGACCTTCTTCTTTTAATCCCGTGCGTATAACAAGACGCAATGGGAGAATCCGAAGATAGCTGAGAATCTTTTCCTCCTCTTTTGTAGAGTAGGTGAGTACTCAAAGTTTCCAAGCAATCTGGCGGACCCAGAGAAGGGACCCGGGATTTTTAGTTGTCCTGGCAGCGATAAGCAGTACAAGTTTATGCAACCAAGAACGGCCGCAGACCAATCAAGTCCTGCTCTCTTACTACCTGCGGGCATTGGAGGGCGTTGTTTATAGCAATTACAAAGCCTCTCTTTTAACAAGGCATGAGGTAGCCGTCGAGTCCCTAAACACTGAGAAAGAGGATATTCGTAGAAAAAGTGAATGCATAAACCAATAAAGGGAAGAGAACAGCTTCCTTATGCCCGTCAAAGAATTCAAGTTGACCCAGTGAGTGGTGACTTCCCTATTTCTACTTGGGCTGGGAAGACGTGCTGCTCCACCAGGTACTAAGTGTAACAGTCTACATAGGGTAATCGCCTGCGGGTAGCAGAGTACTAAGAGCGAAAACTGTATCGTGGATAAGAAGAGGCGATGACAGTGCACGCTAAAGCCGTCTGGGAGCGTACGAAGACAAGTCATTCTGCTCAAAACATTTCTATGAATCCTTTAGTGGTTTGGGCTTAAGATTCCCTATGTACAAAGAAAGACTTTAGTCCACCGTACACAAGTTGAAAGTGGCGTGAGGATTCTTATTGCTCGATCCCGCTAAGGCTTATGGGCGCCCGAGTTAAGATGACCGAGTGAATCGCCTACATGTAACCGTTTCACGCGCTTGATGAGGCCCAACGTCAGTTCGTTATTACGTAAGGGGTCTGCACCTCACAATAACGATATATTTATAAGTTCAGGAATTGATTTCGTCCCTCAACCCGTTCCAATAGTGCTATTATATCCTGTCATGAATATGTGGAGACCAGAATTGAACCGCGTACTGCAAATTAGATTTTACACGCTCTTTCTATAATAATATATGTCGATTTAAATGCGAAGTGTCGACCTAAGTATCCTATAACTATACTTTTGCGAAGTTACAGAGCATAGATTTGAAAATTTTAGATCACCCGAGACCAAGACACCTAAATCTTTTTCGTTTTAACTGTTTCGAATTTTACTCCTCACGTTGAATTGAATCCGTCATCTTTTTGACCGCTTGACTACTCTACCCAAGTGTTTTTGCAACTTTTCTGTCAATATAATATTTTATCCTATTACCTAGTTTCGTGTCATTGACAATTATTTAAATTTTGCAAGATAAATTCACATCAATATAGCTTATACATATTAAATAAGCATGATTAATGCCCATGATGAATGAACCATTTCCATTAACAACAACTATCTGCCAACGATTTTTCGGCTATTCTTCAATTCTCTTTAATACACTGCACCCTATTATTAAGTATTTTAAGAAGAACGGTGTCAAAAACCTTTATGAAGTCGATATAAACTCCACCTACCTTTTCTTGGTCCAATCTATGAGTCATTTATTAATTTATTTACCTCCAGAAGCTCTACAATCATACCTCTAACAATGGAGTACAGTAGCTTACCAGCTACTGAAGCAAGGGTAATGGATTAAAAGTTTATAGAATCATACCTTATGCCTTCTGGGGGGGGAAATTAGGGTTACATTTGCCTATTTTAACTCCTTATGAAATATTCTCTCGCTATTAGATTTTAACTCATTATGAAATATTCTCTCGCTAATGGATTTGAACTCCTTATGAAATATTCTCTCGCTAATAGATTTTAACTCCTTATGAAATATTCTCTCGCTAATAGATTTTAACTCCTTATGGAATATTCTCTCGCTAATAGATTTTAACTCCTTATGAAATATTCTCTCGCTAATAGATTTTAACTCCTTATGAAATATTCTCTCGCTAATAGATTTTAACTCCTTATGAAATATTCTCTCGCTAATGGATTTGAACTCCTTATGAAATATTCTCTCGCTAATAGATTTTAACTCCTTATGAAATATTCTCTCGCTAATAGATTTTAACTCCTTATGAAATATTCTCTCGCTAATAGATTTTAACTCCTTATGAAATATTCTCTCGCTAATAGATTTTAACTCCTTATGAAATATTCTCTCGCTAATGGATTTGAACTCCTTATGAAATATTCTCTCGCTAATAGATTTTAACTCCTTATGAAATATTCTCTCGCTAATGGATTTTAACTCCTTATGAAATATTCTCTCGCTAATAGATTTTAACTCCTTATGAAATATTCTCTCGCTAATGGATTTGAACTCCTTATGAAATATTCTCTCGCTAATAGATTTGAACTCCTTATGGAATATTCTCTCGCTAATAGATTTTAACTCCTTATGAAATATTCTCTCGCTAATAGATTTTAACTCCTTATGAAATATTCTCTCGCTAATGGATTTGAACTCCTTATGAAATATTCTCTCGCTAATAGATTTTAACTCCTTATGAAATATTCTCTCGCTAATGGATTTGAACTCCTTATGAAATATTCTCTCGCTAATAGATTTTAACTCCTTATGAAATATTCTCTCGCTAATGGATTTGAACTCCTTATGAAATATTCTCTCGCTAATAGATTTTAACTCCTTATGAAATATTCTCTCGCTAATGGATTTGAACTCCTTATGAAATATTCTCTCGCTAATAGATTTTAACTCCTTATGAAATATTCTCTCGCTAATGGATTTGAACTCCTTATGAAATATTCTCTCGCTAATAGATTTGAACTCCTTATGGAATATTCTCTCGCTAATAGATTTTAACTCCTTATGAAATATTCTCTCGCTAATAGATTTTAACTCCTTATGAAATATTCTCTCGCTAATGGATTTGAACTCCTTATGAAATATTCTCTCGCTAATAGATTTTAACTCCTTATGAAATATTCTCTCGCTAATGGATTTGAACTCCTTATGAAATATTCTCTCGCTAATAGATTTTAACTCCTTATGAAATATTCTCTCGCTAATGGATTTGAACTCCTTATGAAATATTCTCTCGCTAATAGATTTTAACTCCTTATGAAATATTCTCTCGCTAATAGATTTTAACTCCTTATGAAATATTCTCTCGCTAATAGATTTTAACTCCTTATGAAATATTCTCTCGCTAATAGATTTTAACTCCTTATGAAATATTCTCTCGCTAATGGATTTGAACTCCTTATGAAATATTCTCTCGCTAATAGATTTTAACTCCTTATGAAATATTCTCTCGCTAATAGATTTGAACTCCTTATGGAATATTCTCTCGCTAATAGATTTTAACTCCTTATGAAATATTCTCTCGCTAATAGATTTTAACTCCTTATGAAATATTCTCTCGCTAATGGATTTGAACTCCTTATGAAATATTCTCTCGCTAATAGATTTTAACTCCTTATGAAATATTCTCTCGCTAATAGATTTTAACTCCTTATGAAATATTCTCTCGCTAATAGATTTTAACTCCTTATGAAATATTCTCTCGCTAATAGATTTTAACTCCTTATGAAATATTCTCTCGCTAATAGATTTTAACTCCTTATGAAATATTCTCTCGCTAATGGATTTGAACTCCTTATGAAATATTCTCTCGCTAATAGATTTTAACTCCTTATGAAATATTCTCTCGCTAATAGATTTGAACTCCTTATGGAATATTCTCTCGCTAATAGATTTTAACTCCTTATGAAATATTCTCTCGCTAATAGATTTTAACTCCTTATGAAATATTCTCTCGCTAATAGATTTTAACTCCTTATGAAATATTCTCTCGCTAATAGATTTTAACTCCTTATGAAATATTCTCTCGCTAATAGATTTGAACTCCTTATGAAATATTCTCTCGCTAATGGATTTGAACTCCTTATGAAATATTCTCTCGCTAATAGATTTTAACTCCTTATGAAATATTCTCTCGCTAATGGATTTTAACTCCTTATGAAATATTCTCTCGCTAATAGATTTTGACTCCTTATGAAATATTCTCTCGCTAATGGATATGAACTCCTTATGAAATATTCTCTCGCTAATAGATTTGAACTCCTTATGGAATATTCTCTCGCTAATAGATTTTAACTCCTTATGAAATATTCTCTCGCTAATAGATTTTAACTCCTTATGAAATATTCTCTCGCTAATGGATTTGAACTCCTTATGAAATATTCTCTCGCTAATAGATTTTAACTCCTTATGAAATATTCTCTCGCTAATGGATTTGAACTCCTTATGAAATATTCTCTCGCTAATAGATTTTAACTCCTTATGAAATATTCTCTCGCTAATAGATTTTAACTCCTTATGAAATATTCTCTCGCTAATAGATTTTAACTCCTTATGAAATATTCTCTCGCTAATAGATTTTAACTCCTTATTAAATATTCTCTCGCTAATGGATTTGAACTCCTTATGAAATATTCTCTCGCTAATAGATTTTAACTCCTTATGAAATATTCTCTCGCTAATGGATTTGAACTCCTTATGAAATATTCTCTCGCTAATAGATTTTAACTCCTTATGAAATATTCTCTCGCTAATGGATTTGAACTCCTTATGAAATATTCTCTCGCTAATAGATTTTAACTCCTTATGAAATATTCTCTCGCTAATAGATTTTAACTCCTTATGAAATATTCTCTCGCTAATAGATTTTAACTCCTTATGAAATATTCTCTTGCTAATAGATTTTAACTCCTTATGAAATATTCTCTCGCTAATAGATTTTAACTCCTTATGAAATATTCTCTCGCTAATAGATTTTAACTCCTTATGAAATATTCTCTCGCTAATGGATTTGAACTCCTTATGAAATATTCTCTCGCTAATAGATTTTAACTCCTTATGAAATATTCTCTCGCTAATAGATTTTAACTCCTTATGGAATATTCTCTCGCTAATAGATTTTAACTCCTTATCAAATATTCTCTCGCTAATAGATTTTAACTCCTTATGAAATATTCTCTCGCTAATGGATTTGAACTCCTTATGAAATATTCTCTCGCTAATAGATTTTAACTCCTTATGAAATATTCTCTCGCTAATAGATTTTAACTCCTTATGAAATATTCTCTCGCTAATAGATTTTAACTCCTTATGAAATATTCTCTCGCTAATAGATTTTAACTCCTTATGAAATATTCTCTCGCTAATGGATTTGAACTCCTTATGAAATATTCTCTCGCTAATAGATTTTAACTCCTTATGAAATATTCTCTCGCTAATGGATTTTAACTCCTTATGAAATATTCTCTCGCTAATAGATTTTAACTCCTTATGAAATATTCTCTCGCTAATGGATTTGAACTCCTTATGAAATATTCTCTCGCTAATAGATTTGAACTCCTTATGGAATATTCTCTCGCTAATAGATTTTAACTCCTTATGAAATATTCTCTCGCTAATAGATTTTAACTCCTTATGAAATATTCTCTCGCTAATGGATTTGAACTCCTTATGAAATATTCTCTCGCTAATAGATTTTAACTCCTTATGAAATATTCTCTCGCTAATGGATTTGAACTCCTTATGAAATATTCTCTCGCTAATAGATTTTAACTCCTTATGAAATATTCTCTCGCTAATGGATTTGAACTCCTTATGAAATATTCTCTCGCTAATAGATTTTAACTCCTTATGAAATATTCTCTCGCTAATAGATTTTAACTCCTTATGAAATATTCTCTCGCTAATAGATTTTAACTCCTTATGAAATATTCTCTCGCTAATAGATTTTAACTCCTTATGAAATATTCTCTCGCTAATGGATTTGAACTCCTTATGAAATATTCTCTCGCTAATAGATTTTAACTCCTTATGAAATATTCTCTCGCTAATAGATTTGAACTCCTTATGGAATATTCTCTCGCTAATAGATTTTAACTCCTTATGAAATATTCTCTCGCTAATAGATTTTAACTCCTTATGAAATATTCTCTCGCTAATGGATTTGAACTCCTTATGAAATATTCTCTCGCTAATAGATTTGAACTCCTTATGAAATATTCTCTCGCTAATAGATTTTAACTCCTTATGAAATATTCTCTCGCTAATAGATTTTAACTCCTTATGAAATATTCTCTCGCTAATAGATTTTAACTCCTTATGAAATATTCTCTCGCTAATAGATTTTAACTCCTTATGAAATATTCTCTCGCTAATGGATTTGAACTCCTTATGAAATATTCTCTCGCTAATAGATTTTAACTCCTTATGAAATATTCTCTCGCTAATAGATTTGAACTCCTTATGGAATATTCTCTCGCTAATAGATTTTAACTCCTTATGAAATATTCTCTCGCTAATAGATTTTAACTCCTTATGAAATATTCTCTCGCTAATGGATTTGAACTCCTTATGAAATATTCTCTCGCTAATAGATTTTAACTCCTTATGAAATATTCTCTCGCCAATAGATTTTAACTCCTTATGAAATATTCTCTCGCTAATAGATTTTAACTCCTTATGAAATATTCTCTCGCTAATAGATTTTAACTCCTTATGAAATATTCTCTCGCTAATGGATTTGAACTCCTTATGAAATATTCTCTCGCTAATAGATTTTAACTCCTTATGAAATATTCTCTCGCTAATGGATTTTAACTCCTTATGAAATATTCTCTCGCTAATAGATTTTAACTCCTTATGAAATATTCTCTCGCTAATGGATTTGAACTCCTTATGAAATATTCTCTCGCTAATAGATTTGAACTCCTTATGGAATATTCTCTCGCTAATAGATTTTAACTCCTTATGAAATATTCTCTCGCTAATAGATTTTAACTCCTTATGAAATATTCTCTCGCTAATGGATTTGAACTCCTTATGAAATATTCTCTCGCTAATAGATTTTAACTCCTTATGAAATATTCTCTCGCTAATGGATTTGAACTCCTTATGAAATATTCTCTCGCTAATAGATTTTAACTCCTTATGAAATATTCTCTCGCTAATGGATTTGAACTCCTTATGAAATATTCTCTCGCTAATAGATTTTAACTCCTTATGAAATATTCTCTCGCTAATAGATTTTAACTCCTTATGAAATATTCTCTCGCTAATAGATTTTAACTCCTTATGAAATATTCTCTCGCTAATAGATTTTAACTCCTTATGAAATATTCTCTCGCTAATGGATTTGAACTCCTTATGAAATATTCTCTCGCTAATAGATTTTAACTCCTTATGAAATATTCTCTCGCTAATGGATTTGAACTCCTTATGAAATATTCTCTCGCTAATAGATTTTAACTCCTTATGAAATATTCTCTCGCTAATGGATTTGAACTCCTTATGAAATATTCTCTCGCTAATAGATTTTAACTCCTTATAAAATATTCTCTCGCTAATGGATTTGAACTCCTTATGAAATATTCTCTCGCTAATAGATTTTAACTCCTTATGAAATATTCTCTCGCTAATAGATTTTAACTCCTTATGAAATATTCTCTCGCTAATAGATTTTAACTCCTTATGAAATATTCTCTCGCTAATAGATTTTAACTCCTTATGAAATATTCTCTCGCTAATGGATTTGAACTCCTTATGAAATATTCTCTCGCTAATAGATTTTAACTCCTTATGAAATATTCTCTCGCTAATGGATTTTAACTCCTTATGAAATATTCTCTCGCTAATAGATTTTAACTCCTTATGAAATATTCTCTCGCTAATGGATTTGAACTCCTTATGAAATATTCTCTCGCTAATAGATTTGAACTCCTTATGGAATATTCTCTCGCTAATAGATTTTAACTCCTTATGAAATATTCTCTCGCTAATAGATTTTAACTCCTTATGAAATATTCTCTCGCTAATGGATTTGAACTCCTTATGAAATATTCTCTCGCTAATAGATTTTAACTCCTTATGAAATATTCTCTCGCTAATGGATTTGAACTCCTTATGAAATATTCTCTCGCTAATAGATTTTAACTCCTTATGATATATTCTCTCGCTAATGGATTTGAACTCCTTATGAAATATTCTCTCGCTAATAGATTTTAACTCCTTATGAAATATTCTCTCGCTAATGGATTTTAACTCCTTATGAAATATTCTCTCGCTAATAGATTTTAACTCCTTATGAAATATTCTCTCGCTAATGGATTTGAACTCCTTATGAAATATTCTCTCGCTAATAGATTTGAACTCCTTATGGAATATTCTCTCGCTAATAGATTTTAACTCCTTATGAAATATTCTCTCGCTAATAGATTTTAACTCCTTATGAAATATTCTCTCGCTAATGGATTTGAACTCCTTATGAAATATTCTCTCGCTAATAGATTTTAACTCCTTATGAAATATTCTCTCGCTAATGGATTTGAACTCCTTATGAAATATTCTCTCGCTAATAGATTTTAACTCCTTATGAAATATTCTCTCGCTAATGGATTTGAACTCCTTATGAAATATTCTCTCGCTAATAGATTTTAACTCCTTATGAAATATTCTCTCGCTAATAGATTTTAACTCCTTATGAAATATTCTCTCGCTAATAGATTTTAACTCCTTATGAAATATTCTCTCGCTAATAGATTTTAACTCCTTATGAAATATTCTCTCGCTAATGGATTTGAACTCCTTATGAAATATTCTCTCGCTAATAGATTTTAACTCCTTATGAAATATTCTCTCGCTAATAGATTTGAACTCCTTATGGAATATTCTCTCGCTAATAGATTTTAACTCCTTATGAAATATTCTCTCGCTAATAGATTTTAACTCCTTATGAAATATTCTCTCGCTAATGGATTTGAACTCCTTATGAAATATTCTCTCGCTAATAGATTTTAACTCCTTATGAAATATTCTCTCGCTAATAGATTTTAACTCCTTATGAAATATTCTCTCGCTAATAGATTTTAACTCCTTATGAAATATTCTCTCGCTAATAGATTTGAACTCCTTATGGAATATTCTCTCGCTAATAGATTTTAACTCCTTATGAAATATTCTCTCGCTAATAGATTTTAACTCCTTATGAAATATTCTCTCGCTAATGGATTTGAACTCCTTATGAAATATTCTCTCGCTAATAGATTTTAACTCCTTATGAAATATTCTCTCGCTAATAGATTTTAACTCCTTATGAAATATTCTCTCGCTAATAGATTTTAACTCCTTATGAAATATTCTCTCGCTAATAGATTTGAACTCCTTATGAAATATTCTCTCGCTAATGGATTTGAACTCCTTATGAAATATTCTCTCGCTAATAGATTTTAACTCCTTATGAAATATTCTCTCGCTAATGGATTTTAACTCCTTATGAAATATTCTCTCGCTAATAGATTTTGACTCCTTATGAAATATTCTCTCGCTAATGGATTTGAACTCCTTATGAAATATTCTCTCGCTAATAGATTTGAACTCCTTATGGAATATTCTCTCGCTAATAGATTTTAACTCCTTATGAAATATTCTCTCGCTAATAGATTTTAACTCCTTATGAAATATTCTCTCGCTAATGGATTTGAACTCCTTATGAAATATTCTCTCGCTAATAGATTTTAACTCCTTATGAAATATTCTCTCGCTAATGGATTTGAACTCCTTATGAAATATTTTCTCGCTAATAGATTTTAACTCCTTATGAAATATTCTCTCGCTAATAGATTTTAACTCCTTATGAAATATTCTCTCGCTAATAGATTTTAACTCCTTATGAAATATTCTCTCGCTAATAGATTTTAACTCCTTATTAAATATTCTCTCGCTAATGGATTTGAACTCCTTATGAAATATTCTCTCGCTAATAGATTTTAACTCCTTATGAAATATTCTCTCGCTAATGGATTTGAACTCCTTATGAAATATTCTCTCGCTAATAGATTTTAAATCCTTATGAAATATTCTCTCGCTAATGGATTTGAACTCCTTATGAAATATTCTCTCGCTAATAGATTTTAACTCCTTATGAAATATTCTCTCGCTAATAGATTTTAACTCCTTATGAAATATTCTCTCGCTAATAGATTTTAACTCCTTATGAAATATTCTCTCGCTAATAGATTTTAACTCCTTATGAAATATTCTCTCGCTAATAGATTTTAACTCCTTATGAAATATTCTCTCGCTAATAGATTTTAACTCCTTATGAAATATTCTCTCGCTAATGGATTTGAACTCCTTATGAAATATTCTCTCGCTAATAGATTTTAACTCCTTATGAAATATTCTCTCGCTAATAGATTTGAACTCCTTATGGAATATTCTCTCGCTAATAGATTTTAACTCCTTATCAAATATTCTCTCGCTAATAGATTTTAACTCCTTATGAAATATTCTCTCGCTAATGGATTTGAACTCCTTATGAAATATTCTCTCGCTAATAGATTTTAACTCCTTATGAAATATTCTCTCGCTAATAGATTTTAACTCCTTATGAAATATTCTCTCGCTAATAGATTTTAACTCCTTATGAAATATTCTCTCGCTAATAGATTTTAACTCCTTATGAAATATTCTCTCGCTAATGGATTTGAACTCCTTATGAAATATTCTCTCGCTAATAGATTTTAACTCCTTATGAAATATTCTCTCGCTAATGGATTTTAACTCCTTATGAAATATTCTCTCGCTAATAGATTTTAACTCCTTATGAAATATTCTCTCGCTAATGGATTTGAACTCCTTATGAAATATTCTCTCGCTAATAGATTTGAACTCCTTATGGAATATTCTCTCGCTAATAGATTTTAACTCCTTATGAAATATTCTCTCGCTAATAGATTTTAACTCCTTATGAAATATTCTCTCGCTAATGGATTTGAACTCCTTATGAAATATTCTCTCGCTAATAGATTTTAACTCCTTATGAAATATTCTCTCGCTAATGGATTTGAACTCCTTATGAAATATTCTCTCGCTAATAGATTTTAACTCCTTATGAAATATTCTCTCGCTAATGGATTTGAACTCCTTATGAAATATTCTCTCGCTAATAGATTTTAACTCCTTATGAAATATTCTCTCGCTAATAGATTTTAACTCCTTATGAAATATTCTCTCGCTAATAGATTTTAACTCCTTATGAAATATTCTCTCGCTAATAGATTTTAACTCCTTATGAAATATTCTCTCGCTAATGGATTTGAACTCCTTATGAAATATTCTCTCGCTAATAGATTTTAACTCCTTATGAAATATTCTCTCGCTAATAGATTTGAACTCCTTATGGAATATTCTCTCGCTAATAGATTTTAACTCCTTATGAAATATTCTCTCGCTAATAGATTTTAACTCCTTATGAAATATTCTCTCGCTAATGGATTTGAACTCCTTATGAAATATTCTCTCGCTAATAGATTTTAACTCCTTATGAAATATTCTCTCGCTAATAGATTTTAACTCCTTATGAAATATTCTCTCGCTAATAGATTTTAACTCCTTATGAAATATTCTCTCGCTAATAGATTTTAACTCCTTATGAAATATTCTCTCGCTAATAGATTTTAACTCCTTATGAAATATTCTCTCGCTAATGGATTTGAACTCCTTATGAAATATTCTCTCGCTAATAGATTTTAACTCCTTATGAAATATTCTCTCGCTAATAGATTTGAACTCCTTATGGAATATTCTCTCGCTAATAGATTTTAACTCCTTTGAAATATTCTCTCGCTAATAGATTTTAACTCCTTATGAAATATTCTCTCGCTAATGGATTTGAACTCCATATGAAATATTCTCTCGCTAATAGATTTTAACTCCTTATGAAATATTCTCTCGCTAATAGATTTTAACTCCTTATGAAATATTCTCTCGCTAATAGATTTTAACTCCTTATGAAATATTCTCTCGCTAATAGATTTTAACTCCTTATGAAATATTCTCTCGCTAATGGATTTGAACTCCTTATGAAATATTCTCTCGCTAATAGATTTTAACTCCTTATGAAATATTCTCTCGCTAATGGATTTTAACTCCTTATGAAATATTCTCTCGCTAATAGATTTTAACTCCTTATGAAATATTCTCTCGCTAATGGATTTGAACTCCTTATGAAATATTCTCTCGCTAATAGATTTGAACTCCTTATGGAATATTCTCTCGCTAATAGATTTTAACTCCTTATGAAATATTCTCTCGCTAATAGATTTTAACTCCTTATGAAATATTCTCTCGCTAATGGATTTGAACTCCTTATGAAATATTCTCTCGCTAATAGATTTTAACTCCTTATGAAATATTCTCTCGCTAATGGATTTGAACTCCTTATGAAATATTCTCTCGCTAATAGATTTTAACTCCTTATGAAATATTCTCTCGCTAATGGATTTGAACTCCTTATGAAATATTCTCTCGCTAATAGATTTTAACTCCTTATGAAATATTCTCTCGCTAATAGATTTTAACTCCTTATGAAATATTCTCTCGCTAATAGATTTTAACTCCTTATGAAATATTCTCTCGCTAATAGATTTTAACTCCTTATGAAATATTCTCTCGCTAATGGATTTGAACTCCTTATGAAATATTCTCTCGCTAATAGATTTTAACTCCTTATGAAATATTCTCTCGCTAATGGATTTGAACTCCTTATGAAATATTCTCTCGCTAATAGATTTTAACTCCTTATGAAATATTCTCTCGCTAATGGATTTGAACTCCTTATGAAATATTCTCTCGCTAATAGATTTTAACTCCTTATGAAATATTCTCTCGCTAATAGATTTTAACTCCTTATGAAATATTCTCTCGCTAATAGATTTTAACTCCTTATGAAATATTCTCTCGCTAATAGATTTTAACTCCTTATGAAATATTCTCTCGCTAATAGATTTTAACTCCTTATGAAATATTCTCTCGCTAATAGATTTTAACTCCTTATGAAATATTCTCTCGCTAATGGATTTGAACTCCTTATGAAATATTCTCTCGCTAATAGATTTTAACTCCTTATGAAATATTCTCTCGCTAATAGATTTGAACTCCTTATGGAATATTCTCTCGCTAATAGATTTTAACTCCTTATGAAATATTCTCTCGCTAATAGATTTTAACTCCTTATGAAATATTCTCTCGCTAATGGATTTGAACTCCTTATGAAATATTCTCTCGCTAATAGATTTTAACTCCTTATGAAATATTCTCTCGCTAATAGATTTGAACTCCTTATGGAATATTCTCTCGCTAATAGATTTTAACTCCTTATGAAATATTCTCTCGCTAATAGATTTTAACTCCTTATGAAATATTCTCTCGCTAATGGATTTGAACTCCTTATGAAATATTCTCTCGCTAATAGATTTTAACTCCTTATGAAATATTCTCTCGCTAATAGATTTTAACTCCTTATGAAATATTCTCTCGCTAATAGATTTTAACTCCTTATGAAATATTCTCTCGCTAATAGATTTGAACTTCTTATGAAATATTCTCTCGCTAATAGATTTGAACTCCTTATGGAATATTCTCTCGCTAATAGATTTTAACTCCTTATGAAATATTCTCTCGCTAATAGATTTTAACTCCTTATGAAATATTCTCTCGCTAATAGATTTTAACTCCTTATGAAATATTCTCTCGCTAATAGATTTTAACTCCTTATGAAATATTCTCTCGCTAATAGATTTTAACTCCTTATGAAATATTCTCTCGCTAATGGATTTGAACTCCTTATGAAATATTCTCTCGCTAATAGATTTTAACTCCTTATGAAATATTCTCTCGCTAATAGATTTTAACTCCTTATGAAATATTCTCTCGCTAATAGATTTTAACTCCTTATGAAATATTCTCTCGCTAATAGATTTCAACTCCTTATGGAATATTCTCTCGCTAATAGATTTTAACTCCTTATGAAATATTCTCTCGCTAATAGATTTTAACTCCTTATGAAATATTCTCTCGCTAATAGATTTTAACTCCTTATGAAATATTCTCTCGCTAATAGATTTTAACTCCTTATGAAATATTCTCTCGCTAATAGATTTGAACTCATTATGAAATATTCTCTCGCTAATAGATTTTAACTCCTTATGAAATATTCTCTCGCTAATAGATTTTAACTCCTTATGAAATATTCTCTCGCTAATAGATTTAAACTCCTTATGAAATATTCTCTCGCTAATGGATTTGAACTCCTTATGAAATATTCTCTCGCTAATAGATTTTAACTCCTGATGAAATATTCTCTCGCTAATAGATTTTAACTCCTTATGAAATATTCTCTCGCTAATAGATTTTAACTCCTTATGAAATATTCTCTCGCTAATAGATTTTAACTCCTTATGAAATATTCTCTCGCTAATAGATTTTAACTCCTTATGAAATATTCTCTCGCTAATAGATTTTAACTCATGAAATATTCGCTCGCTAATAGATTTTAACTCCTTATGAAATATTCTCTCGCTAATAGATTTTAACTCCTTATGAAATATTCTCTCGCTAATAGATTTTAACTCCTTATGAAATATTCTCTCGCTAATAGATTTTAACTCCTTATGAAATATTCTCTCGCTAATAGATTTCAACTCCTTATGAAATATTCTCTCGCTAATAGATTTTAACTCCTTATGAAATATTCTCTCGCTAATAGATTTCAACTCCTTATGAAATATTCTCTCGCTAATAGATTTTAACTCCTTATGAAATATTCTCTCGCTAATAGATTTTACCTCCTTATGAAATATTCTCTCGCTAATAGATTTTAACTCCTTATGAAATATTCTCTCGCTAATAGATTTTAACTCCTTATGAAATATTCTCTCGCTAATAGATTTTAACTCCTTATGAAATATTCTCTCGCTAATAGATTTTAACTCCTTATGAAATATTCTCTCGCTAATAGATTTTAACTCCTTATGAAATATTCTCTCGCTATTAGATTTTAACTCATTATGAAATATTCTCTCGCTAATAGATTTTAACTCCTTATGAAATATTCTCTCGCTAATAGATTTTAACTCCTTATGAAATATTCTCTCGCTAATAGATTTTAACTCCTTATGAAATATTCTCTCGCTAATGGATTTGAACTCCTTATGAAATATTCTCTCGCTAATAGATTTTAACTCCTGATGAAATATTCTCTCGCTAATAGATTTTAACTCCTTATGAAATATTCTCTCGCTAATAGATTTTAACTCCTTATGAAATATTCTCTCGCTAATAGATTTTAACTCCTTATGAAATATTTTCTCGCTAATAGATTTTAACTCCTTATGAAATATTCTCTCGCTAATAGATTTTAACTCCTTATGAAATATTCTCTCGCTAATAGATTTTAACTCCTTATGAAATATTCTCTCGCAAATAGATTTTAACTCCTTATGAAATATTCTCTCGCTAATAGATTTTAACTCATGAAATATTTGCTCGCTAATAGATTTTAACTCCTTATGAAATATTCTCTCGCTAATAGATTTTAACTCCTTATGAAATATTCTCTCGCTAATAGATTTTAACTCCTTATGAAATATTCTCTCGCTAATAGATTTTAACTCCTTATGAAATATTCTCTCGCTAATAGATTTTAACTCCTTATGAAATATTCTCTCGCTAATAGATTTTAACTCCTTATGAAATATTCTTTCGCTAATAGATTTTAACTCATTATGAAATATTCTCTCGCTAATAGATTTTAACTCCTTATGAAATATTCTCTCGCTATTAGATTTTAACTCATTATGAAATATTCTCTCGCTAATAGATTTTAACTCCTTATGAAATATTCTCTCGCTAATAGATTTTTAAAAAAATTATAAGGATGAGATCTAAAACCTCACTGCCATTTTTTTTAAGGTGGTTTGTTTGATTAGCTAGATTTTATCGGGACCTTCCACTTTACACTTTTTAAACATAAAAACTAGTTTAATTTTCGGTTATGTAAATATTGCAAAGTGTAATCTTGGATGGTAAAAAAAAAAACATTTGCAAAATGTTAATGCCTCAAATGAGAGGCGCATATTCGCAGACTTAGGATAATCTACGCTATGGGGCGTTAAGCACGTATGGAGCTGATAGAACCGCACTACAATTGTTATAATGCTCCTTCGTTCATTCAAAACTTGATTATACATGCGAGATTTATTCCACCACATCGGACCGTCTACATCGGATGGTGGGTTCGACACACTCCGCTGCTCTCAGGTTGGCTACTAGTATTTTCTCTACGTCCCGCATAGAGAGCCTTCTGGTAGATGCAGAAGCAATGCCGCTCGCTTCACTTCGTGCAAAGTGTGTGATGTGATTGGAAGCGAGAGTTGGGTGTGTCCTCAGTAACCAACGATTTTCATTTCGCCATAGGCCACACTCGACGGTGTCTATGACAACGAGAGACGTCAAGCAAGCCCAGAAGAGGTCGGGTTCATGGCTAAGAAATTTCTTCGAGAGTTTCTTGTAACTCTACGGCTGGTGGCGATCATGGCTTTGCCCAAGACGTGGTCCAAGTTAATGGTAAATGGATGGGAGGAGGATGGATCGGGGTTATGTGGACACACTGATCAACTTTCGCTTTTCCCAACTCTCATTTTACGACAGGGATCAAGTCTGTTGTTTGGGCTGTATGGCAAATAAGATGGGTGTCGGCGCCCTGGAATTTGACGTAGATAGGTAGATAGAACCATTTATCTCTCGCATCACGGATAAAATCTAGGACCGGATAATTAAATGTATATAAAGATTAGAATGACACTCACTGATGATCATGAAGGAACCGGGGGACTTCATGCTCATCAAGCCTGAGATATCAGGCTTGTCTTGTGTGTTATAGACATCCACCAACAATGCATAATCCTACGTAATTTAATAAGAGGGGGGGGGCACTAGTTCCACCTCAGGCTAATGTGGTTATGAGTGCCCCCATAGGGAAGACTTGTATTCCATCGATGGGGTCTCGAAACAGAGGTGAGTTTGTGTATATTTTGCCTTGAAGGCGATGATAGAAATGATAACGGTGTTATTACCGTCCATATGCATGATGATACATGTGGAGCTACTTACCCATGCCATGGATAAGTATCAGCCTATCCGCCCGATGGGTGACTAGCTCATGAGGCCCCTGAATGTTTTGTGTCCGGTCATGGGATTGACTCCCTTCTTGGACGTTATAAATCTAAGGCCGTATCCACTAGGAAAACGAGAGGTCCCGAGTTTAGAGTTGAATGCCATTTCGCTCCGAATCTTCACATAGACCAATATCTCGGTGGTATCAAGACATTTTCAGTCGTCTCCGAATCGGACACACTCGCGAGATGCAGCGCCATAGAATGGAGTTCTCTCCTAAAGACTTCTGAGTCCTCATCCTGCTCGACACTGGCTGAATGTTCTACTCTGTGGGACCTTCGTACGTGGTACTTCACCCGGTATCTTGACGAGCAGGGTCGCGGCAGCTTGTCCCTGGATCTCGGGGCGCAACCCAAACATGTGTTGTTATAGGGATTTTGTAAGAAGCTGGTGCCGTTCATATTATTTTAAATTGATGGTGGTTTGTGTGGGCCCCTGAGGGATAACCCACACATCAAGGGATACCTGTACGTGCATATTATTTTTTAACTTTGTAATTCCGTCGTTCTATATTTTTGTTAATTTTCGTGTCGTGACAAAAAAAAGAAGCAAAAATGTTCATCTTCAGTTTATGTCAATATTCTTCCCCAAAAGTGATTACGTTTTGTGAGTAAATTATTAGTATCTTCGAAGGTAAAAAGACTCGCAAATGTTCGTAAACAAATACAGACGATAAAGTTGAGGCAAAATATTCGCGAGCTAACAGTTGAAATTACTGTGTAATTGGGTACATTAAAAACCAATAATCCTAAGATATTCACATGGCAAAAAGAAATAAGTAGATACAGAGCAAAATGAGATAGAAATAATTAAAAAATGAATGAAAATAACATGGTATCATGAATCAACATAGATAAACACACCTCATGTGATAATCAACCGCACAAATAAAATAATAATAATATTCATTCATCGAAGACATTTGTAGTCTCGACCCAAACAACTTACTTTATGTCCCTTCATTAATCGATCCTTGAAGAATAAAGGAAAACGGGGTTGAATGAAAGACTGTGAGTAACGCTTTTCATGTTGATCATAATGTATATCTCATCGTGTGATGCTGGGATGTATCTGGTTGTGTTGGTTCTGATATTTCATCCCAATGTTATTATGGGCTGTGTAGAAATCTGCGTAGTAGATTCTATGTTAGTATTGGCTCTGCGAAGAAGGGGATTTGATCATTCCACGTAAGCCGGTTTCAAATTATACAAGCGGGCGCGCAATTTTCCTATGCCGCCTTGAAGTGTGAAATAATGTTTATGTCTTTGTAGAGTCTTATAATGGGTAGAAAATGTGTGGCGTATTGGAATATCTCTCAGGAATACGTGTGTACAAGTTTCTAACTCTTTGGGAAGGAAAACATTCTTTTTTACCAATGGTCTGGATATGAAGGGCGCAATGGCCTTCATTGCTTCCTGATGTTGCTGAATGTTCCTATGTTGCAAAGGATCTTTGTCTCTAGTAATAAAGAGATCACCTAAAATGCGTAAAGTGCCATAAACTATTTATACAAAATAAAAGTATCTTTACTGATTAGGATAATTTCTCATTACAGGCAATGTTGCAGATAAGTAACATAACCATTGACTAGGAGATCCTTTTGTACGAAGAGAACTCCTGACCGTGCGGTGAGAGATTTCAAGGACGGCATTTCCAGGAGACTTCCCAGGAAAAGTAAAGATGTGTTCATTGCCAGTGAGTTTTAATAACTGTTCAATTAGACCTGACATGAAATTGAGTCCATTATCCCAGACGATTTTGATAGAGACTCCAAAACATGCGACGTAATTGGCAAAGAAAAGTTTCAACTAAAGTCTCGGATGTAATATATTAAATAGGTTTGCCTTTATTCACTTGGTATAGCGACAATTGATCGTCAGAAGGCATTTGTATCATTCTTGTGTGGTAGGGAAACCGCTTAGTATGTCTAATTAAATAATCCCAATTCTCGCTTCGGGAGGAACGAATTGTGTGAGAGGTGGCTTCCGTCTCGTTGTACATTGGATTTCTGGCACTGAATGCAACTCTTAACTCATTTACACAAATGTTATCACACAAACCACTTCCATATGGATTTGAGAGACGTCAAGACATTGGATTCAGTGACTTCTAAGATATGGTGAAAATGATTAATTCCAAGAGTTATAGAGGTTAGTTCCTTACTAAGTGTTGTATATTTTAAATCAGGACATTTAGATGCCTCACTAAAGTATCCCAGTGTTTCCCATTGTCCTTCCTAAAGTTACTGTAGGAACGATACCACGGTAATGAGACGCAATGGTTTCTTTGGGGGTGAAGCAAAAGTGCTGCTTTGATTATTTGCGGCATGTTTACTCCATTTTAAAGCTAAATTGGGACGGTGCTTATTCGAAATTTTCAACAACAGTGTGAGAGGAATGAGTGTAATGGCGGCATGTTTTATAAATCTTCTAAGTGCATATATTGAATAGGCCAAGAAACCTCTGTAACTCTTATACTCTAGTAGGACTAGAATAATCCCTAATCGCAGTTATCTCATCCTCTGTGGATGTGTCTTTAAAACTAACTTTATAGCTTAAAAAGTTCAGACTACCAAATGTATGCACTTTGCAATGTGATTTGCTAATCGTCCAATTTCAACCTTGCAAATACCGGCTTCAAATGTTGCAAATATTGAACCTCATTTTTTTCTTACACATCATCAACATAGGCAAAAACAAAGCTTAGATCACCAAAAAACATGATTAATAAAACGCTGAAAAGTATTGAAGGAATTACACATAACATGGGGGGAGTATCCGCCACTAAAAAAACAAACAGGGGCGTTCTAGTCGCTGATTTCTCAATTGAGTCAGCGTTGTAAAAAGTACCCTACTTTGATACTTAAGTAAAAATACTGTTTCCCTGACAAAAATTAAACTAAAAGTACAAGTAAAAGTACCGAAAGTTAAATATACTTAAGTTAAAGTAATAACGTATCTTATTCATTAAGTACTCAAATAGTGAATGTAAAAAGTGGCGGCAAATAGTCAAGTACTCATCACCTTAGACACCATTCACTATACTGTACAGTAGACCCCTTTTATACCCGCTGCACTGACCCTTATATATTGGAATTCAGTCAAGCTGTAAATATCCATCTATTGATCAGAAAGTCTAGTTTATATGAGAATTAAAATTAACTCTACAAAATTATCCAGTTTAACGGAATTCCAGAATAGAAGAGTCTGGTTAATTAAACTAATTATATATTAGGTAAAAAATATACAAAAGAATTAATTACTGCCAACATATGTTTTATTCATCTTCACAAGTAACTGATTTTCAAACTTCTGGATATCGAACCGCGAACGTTTGGAGGACAAAAATGGCAGCTTTATTGAGTTTTCCACATTCTTCTTCTACTTGAAAAAATGATTCCAAATATGGCCATGGGTGGAAATCGCCTTTATTTTTATTATTAATCGTAGGAGTAGTAGTAGTAGTGGTTCGCTAACCTTCATTTATCCAGGAGGATCCCCGACCCGATAATAAAATAGACATAAAGGTCAGTATGACATTCGCTGATGAGCCCAAGGGCACAAGAGGCCGGTCTTATTTGGGGGAGAGGTGCCAGAAAGTATTATGTTTTGACACCAAACAGTATTCAGGTGGAACCGTCGTCGCCCCGGGGCAGAGGGACCTGTTCCGCGCCAGAGGTATGTGGATATAGATCCCCATCGGTGGTATTCCTTGGAACAAAGTGTCTGTGTGTTTTGTGCTGTGGAGACGGGAGAGGAAAGAAAGCAATGTTGTAATTAGCTATGTGTGTGTGATAAATGTAAGATCTACCCACGCTAATACAGGAGTGAGCACAGCGCATCCTCCAATTGATAGCCAGATCTCTCCCTGCACTGAAGTTTGTGTCCTGTTTCCGCTCATGCCGGGATCGAACCCGGTTCCGCGACGTTGGGAGACAAACGCCGTATCCACTTGGCTAGCAAGAGCTCTAATGTTAGGGGTAGAACTCATGATGGTCCAGTAATGGCGCGGCAGTACGCTAGGAGTCTAGGAGAATGGAGTAAAGTTTGATAAACTGACGCCCTCAATCAGGCGGTGACCGGAGAAGACAAACAAATTGTCTATCGGGTATGAAAGGATGCATGTGATTGGTCCAAACATGAACAAGCGCTTATGATTGGTTTAAACCAAAGTACACGCTTGTGATTGCTCATCGTCTGATTTTTGCTTCTACGTCTGTGATTGACCAAAATTAACTGAAAAGTAACGAATACTTCTATGCTTCTCAAATGTGATGAAGTAAAAGTCACATAAGAAAAATACGCAAGCAGAAGTGAGAGTACTCAAATTAATGAGTATTTTTAGGAAGCAAAAGGTATAATAAAGTTACTTAAGTAATTGTACTTCGTTACTTCACAACTCTGCAATTGACAATGGATCCATTGAAAGATGAAAACATGCATCCTTAAATTCTACCTTCGAGAATTTATGCAACCTAGCAATGTTTCAGTGAAGTCAGTCAAATAAGGCAGGGGTTATTTATCTCGGACAGTGACTGCGTTTAGTCGTTGGAAGTGACCACTGAGACGATAGTAGTTGTTTGACGTTAGAACCAGATGGACTTGCGCAAGGGTTTTAGCTTAGTCTTATCGTGCCTTCTCTTAGTAAAGTTTATATCTTCTCCTTAAGAACACTAAGTAATTTAAGAGACAATCATCTATGTCTTTCCTCAACTGGAGGGCTAGTGGTAATTACACGGTGGTAATAAGGAGATACTTTGGATACCTTTTAACGACTGCACTGATTGTTGGGCTTTTATAATTCACTGTACTTATTCGGCAAAATATGCATAAGTGAATCACTGAATCATTGCTCTCTTTGGAGTTTCGCAAGTTCTTTTGGTCGTGAGTCTGGTTTTAAAATTTACGGTGGTACCAGTAAATTTCGTCCTTGAGAGTAGGAGAGTTGCGCAGCTGAGTGAAATAGTTGCGAAAGCATGATACGGAGCGTCCTCTGAGATAATCGCTAGATATATCTAACTTCAAAATGTTGCTTGAGAAATTAGCGAGCCTCTCCTTGATATGAACCAACGCTGCATCCACGTCCTATCGGAATTGTTGAAGAAGGCCCTTTTTGACGGAGGTTACTCTCACTCGCGACCTCAGGATCAGGGTTAGGGCTGCAGTGGTCAGAATTTGTTCGAGAGGAGTGTCAGGAGATAAAATCTCGAGCGCCTCCTGAAAGTGGGGAGGAAAGCGACGTAAAAATTATTCTCTCAGGAAGTCAGACTGATGTTGTAAACAAGGGTGTCCTTAAACTTTCTCAAAAGTTCCTCAGGAGGAAGATCGACAATTCAGCGGAGAGAGAAAAAAGCTTCATCTTTCGTTTGGTTGTGGAAGTGAAATGATCCAGTATGGTAGCTTTTAAAATCTGGTACGTTAAGCTATTAGGATCCTTTAATAAAGCTATGGCAACAATCTAACTAATGACTTAATTTTTTTGTCATTTGTTATTTTTTTCCAAAGAGAAAAGTAGTTCAACCTGATTAAACCTACACTGAGGTAAAATGGAAAGAAACTTAGGCAGAGAATTTGCGAATGTCGTGCTTGCCATACCCAATTTTGTGTGATTGTTCATGATGATGGTTGTGTCATGATGCAAATAAAATTATGTTGTTTTAATCTGCAGGGAGGAATCTGCATGGGAAAATCGAGTGTCATACCAGGTGCCTTGAGTAAAGGTTGAGAGTATTGAAAAAGTCAGCTTATGGAAAATTTGAGGGTCCCTTTGGGGTCCCTTTTTGTTTTGAGCGTCCGAGATAACGTGGGATTTTAGTTGCACTCCACACCTCTCAGCTTTTCGTCGTATTTCTCGTCAGTAATCGCTCTGATATGGCACTCTTTACATTTCCCTCTCGATACACAGGTATAAATGCCAAGTGGACCACTCCAACGGAAATTAACCCGATTCTCTAATAGTGATTTTAATGATGCTGGTTTGAACTCCAAGATCGAATGCTCCTTCGTTTAATCGCTCGTTCGGTCAAATGAAACATCTTTGAGTATTTCAAATTGCAATTATTAATTACAAATTATCAACGTAGAAGGAATATTTAAGGCTTTGATAACAAAGATGATTTGCATAAAGGCTAAGATGGTGTTTGAGAATATAATGAAAGGGGAACGAGCCAATCCCAAAAGAATGGTGTGATACCAATATGTGACAAGTTTCCCATCTTTTACGCATAAAAAGTTTGTTTTTATCATATTCTAATTTTAAACTTATATTAAGAAAAACATTAATGTCTGCAAGCAATGCAAAGCTCAGCAGAATCAAAACGCAGACCCCATAGTCTCAACCCAAGCTCCGCTAGCTCATAGAGTCTCGTGGTTATCGATTATTTTTTGCCATAGTGCAGAAATATGTGTACTATATTTACAGAAGCTATTATAGCTAACTAACCTTAATTCTCTTCGAATACAGGCGAAGTCACCGGGAAACTATTGGCTGAACAAACACCCGTCCGATGATAAGAACTGCTACAGTCTTGGTACAAGTTTAATTGCGTTCACCTTTTCTTCCTTTTAGCATTATTATCATAGGAGCATTTTAGCGTAGATTCACTTTCATCGCACAGTTTGAAACATCGTAATTATCCCCCGAATTGCTGAGATGTTTGACAATAATAAACGCGTAATCGCAATGATAACTCCTTAAAAAGGACAATTTGGCCGATTTAGAAATATTCGGTTTGGAACCAACGAGGTTTTCACCCTGGGAAATAAACAGTGAAACAGCAGTTTATGCCTAAGCAAATATTTCGCAACGAATGGCTGGTGCCCTGATGGCAAGGTTCCATTGGAAAGTTTCCAAAGGCGACAAAAGTTCTTTTACGTCCGATTTCGAGACAGTGTTTGAATCGGTGGAATTAGGGGGAGCCATTTTTATGTTCGTTTAAAGGGCGGCTATTTGGAACGAGACCTCAAATTCATAATTAATTTAAGGGGACAATTCTCAGTTAAGTCTGGAATCACTTATTTCTGTAATATTTGAACCACGGACGCGAGGATGGATTTGAATTACTCTAATTTAAGTAGAAATACATCTGAGAATAGCGTTTCGGACTCAATTTTCAAGTGGACTTTGTTAAGGCTTAATGAGATCTTTCTCTTAATTACAGCACGACGTTTGCAATTTGGAATAAGAACCTAATAAACCCCCTCGAAAATTAGCACTTTGATGTGTTTTATGAAATATTGTAATGGGATAACCTCGAACAAAAATAACATTTGAATAAAGGGAGTTCGAATAGATAATAATGCTCTAAAAAGAGCACTTGTTTCCGAAGTCATAGCACCTCTCTTTTGTAGTAGTCCGAATAGACAATGGTCAAATGATAGATTTTGGGTGGTTGTTCCCTATGTTGGTGCAATCTGTGCAAGTAATGCAAACTACGATTAGTAAACATACAAAACTACCAAACAATAATGAGCGTCTATAAAATCCAGCCACACTCCATTAAAGAAATCAGAAGACCTCGTGCTAGTTCTTATGAGTAATAAGCTCTGAGTTAAGACCACCGTTCTCCTGAAGTTCAACTTTCTGCCCGAAAATTAATTAGTAAATTTTATAACAATAAATATCGTCAACATTATAATCGATATGCCCCTATTGTAAAAGAATAGACAGCTTCAGTCATATTTTTCCCAATAAAATTTTCGCACGGGATTTTTTATTTTGTTTCCTAACAAGATAATTTTTTCCCGTGCTACCTGGAGGGATTTTAGTATTATTTTAAAAGAAATAAAATACAAATATAATATTTTAGGTTGAATAATTATAAAGATCTGTGGATACGAGTGTATGTAATAATTGCAATGTAATAGCCTCTATATATTTAATCAAAATCAAAAGAATATAAGATTTGATAAAGAGAATTTGTGGCTTGAGCACTAAAGTGAGATATATGGAGTCATTTGACAACTATTTTAAGGGATGTTTCCCAGATCTTATCATTGCAGCTAATTAAATATCGAAACTTATCCGTCTAAATAGTTTTAAGCATATAGACAAGCTATTAATATAATAGCTTTGTTTTATTTAGGCCAAAATTAATATGGCTTTAATTAAAACCAACCCATATCCACTTAACTAAATTCCCGCCAAAATTTATTTAAATCTATTAAACGCTCTAATTATGAACACATTTTGTTGAAAGAATACTAGGGAAAACTACCTTATTAAATACTTGTGTTTACTTAAATAACAATTGTAAAATTGTACAATAATGTAAAACATTGTGAAATAATTTAATGTTAGTAGAATATACAATTTAATGATATTTGAAACTCATATCGAATGTACAAAAATTATCTTAATTTGTATTAGTTGTTTGCCGCGGAGTGTGCTGCCTATTGATATAAAAGGGGAATGAAAAGTACTTCAGGATGGAGATAGCAACATCTGAAGACTTTCCAAGTTCTCGCCGAATAAAGAAAATTGAATCCAGCGCCGATGATTTTTTTCACCCTTAAAGAACCACCGATCACCTTTGCCCAACCTGCAATCAAGAGAGAAGATAACTTTAACACCTGGAGTCTTGCCACACGCAAAAGCACCTCGAAGAAACGAACCGGTAGTTCCCAGGCAGAACCAATAAAAATATTTAGCTGAATTCCAGTTAAGTAAATGGTCAATCTCTGACATATGAACAAAAACCGCACTATTATTTTCAAGTCTCCGAATATTGTGAAAATAATTAGGGCGTATTTTGATCATATGTCAGAAAATAACCCTTTAATTAACTGGAATTCAGCTAAATTTATTTATCGCTCCAATGACGGTATAAAAAATAATATTGTTGAATGCTCTTTTATAAGCCAATGCGATATTTTTACCATCTGATATCATTTACTATGACCATTTTAAAATTGATCCTGTTACAAAAAAACTTATTCTTAAAGAAATCAATGTGTACTTATATTCTTAGTTCTCTATCTAATATTCATAGTTATGTGAACCCAGTTTTATTATTTTCTCTCTCTCTCTCCCTTTCTCTCCTTGCACCTCTATTTTGCTTCTCGTATCATCCCTAATTATCCTCTTTAGGCTATCTTTTTTCCGTTAATCTTTTTATTGCCTCTGGCTTTGTTCTTTACCCTTTCTGCCATTTCGTTTGACCTTGCTACCTCCTCCTGACAAATCTTGAAGTGCTTTTATCCTCATTCCACTACTTCTTCATTGGTGATTTCTCGTCTCAGAGGTTATTTTTTCTTTCTGAGATATAACATTGTTATAATAATTTTTCTTGTAGTTATCCTTAATAAAGAACTGAATATAATTCGAAAGTATATATATATATATATATATATATATATATATATATATATATATATATATATATATATATATATATATGGTCTTTCAATAAGGTCCCTCGATTTTTAAATGTAAATAGAACAAGTTGTGTGTGATATATGCACTCAATTTATTTTAAATTGAAAAGTACACTTTATAGCATTAAGTGTGGAATATGACGTCGTTCAAATGTCCGCCACGGCTTCGCTTAGTGGAACATATTCTAGAGGCCCAATTTTCGATGACTTTGTCGCATAAATCTAGCTGAATTTGCTGGATGGTGTTCGTTATGTTGACTTTGAGGACATCAACAGTTTGCCGATTATTCGTATAGACCTGCGATTTAAGGTAGCCCCAAAGAAAGTAGTCTAATGGCGTTAAATCGCATGATCTCGGTGGCCTGTTGACGTCGCCGCCGCGCGAGATTACCCTGCCCTGAAATCGCTGGTGCAAAATATCTATCGTGGCATGCACAGTGTGGAACGTAGCGCCGTCCTGTTGGAACCACATGTCGTCAGTGTCCATATCAGGCATATAATCCAGTTGAGGCCACAAGAAGTTGTTTATCATCGATTTGTAGGTCTCGCCGTTGACGGTTATGGCAATCCCATCTTCGTTCTCAAAAAAATATGGACCGATGATTTTATTAGACAGAAATCCGCACCAAACAGTGACTTTGTTAGGATGCAATTGGTGCTTGTGTATCTCATGTGGATTGTTTTCGTCCCAAATCCGACAATTTTGCTTGTTCACAAATCCATTCATCCAAAAATGGGCCTCGTCGCTGAAGATGATTTTTTGGGGGAAATTTGGGGCAACTTCCAACTGCTCTAGAGCCCAATCAGTGAGCAACGGCGTTGTCTATGGTCGTTTACCTTAAGTTCCTGGGTAAGTTGGATTTTGTACGGTTGCAGACCCAAGTCCCTACGCATAATTCGCCAAACTGAAGTCGCAGAAAGGCCAAGTTCTTGTGAACGACGATAAATTGACTGCCTCGGTTTTCCCGTACACTCTCATTTACGGCAGTGATGTTTTCAGCAGACCTTGCGTTTCAGTGACGTATGGGTGTTGGCTAATTGTTGATCGACCCTTTTGCCTCGAATTTGGCCACCAAGCTTCAAACAGCTGACTCGGCAGGACGATTGTGGCGAGGACAGAACTCACGTAATGGGCGGAACGTTTGTCGAACGCAGCACTGATTTTGATAATAACATTTGATGATTTGCACACGCTGTTCAACGCTATAACCTTCCATCGTGACTTGCCAAGTACTACTGAACAGTTCACAGTGAGGTTGTCTTTTATTGCTTTAACAACAGGGCCACTATCACCTGACAAAGCTCAAGCATCCTTGTTGAAAGACCCTTATATATATATATATATATATATATATATATATATATATATATATATATATGTGTGTGTGTGTGTGTGTGTGTGTGTGTGTGTGTGTGTGTATAAATCTTTCATGAGCGTGAAAGAATGATGAAAATGAATCCAACAAACCACAAGAAACAGAAAAAGGGAAAATATTTCTTCGGAAATATTATTTCCTAATTCACAAAAATTCCGTACAATGGTGGGATTCGAACCATGTACACTGAGGCAGCGAGCATCCGTTTTGATCTCAATTAAATCATCTCTCAGGCCCCTTGGCTACGCAGAAGACCAAAATATCTTCCAAATAAACAAGCTTTTTAGCTACAATTCGCAAGGTCGATCGGGACTATGAAAGAGAGAAAATTAATAGGGAATTCAAAAGACAAAGGAGAATTGATGTAAACACGCAGTGAATATACAATGTATAAATCTTTCATGAGCGCGAAAGAATGATGAAAATGAATCTAATAAACCGCAAGAAACAGAAAACGGGAAAAATTTTCTTCGGAAATATTATTCCCTAATTCGCAAAAATTCCGTACAGGGGTGGGATTCAAACCGCTCACACTGAGGCAGCGAGCATCCACTTTGATGGAGTAAAACATTTTTCACAACAATATTTTATTTACAAAAGTTAAATTTTCAGGGGGATGATTAAATTACTTAATAAGCCTGTTCCAAAATGTCTCTCATAGTTGATTGAAAGTCCACATGAACAAGCTGGTGCCACGAGTTCGGTGAGAGTTGCGACCTGTAACAATATAGCCTTGTGGAAACACAATGGAGGACATGTGAACGATTGGAAGAGTTACAGGCAGAGCGTAATGTCGATGCGAGATAAAGAGTGAAATATTTTCTCTAACTTAAATTTAAATGTTTAGTCTTGGTTAGGAAACTGCTAACTAACATTTTAAACCTAAGGCACTTTTCCGGCAAACGGAGGGAGGATTCATTTGAGGGACAAGCTAAATGAGTGTTGATTGGCTGGGTGAGATAAGCGTGCAGTGTGTCTAGAAGTGCAAGCAGGCGGTTTAAAAGCTTCTCTTGAATGAATCTTTTTAGACTCAGCATAGCGTAGTCGTTAGGCCGCTGTCTAGCGGTGGTCCGGCAACGCAGGAAACAGTTCGCAACACACCGCACGTTACTTTCGCCCTTTATTTCTCCATCACCTCTTTTTCCACACCTCTCTATCAACAAAGGTATAAATTATGACTTTATGCGTATGTTGGTGTATGCGAAAAGTTTCGTATATAAATCGTGTAAGCTTTGTAATCTAATATTTAATATGTGTGATTAGATTACTGTGATTTGGAAGACTTCTGACGTGTGATAAATCTCGTTTGAAAATCCTGCATATTTAGAATTTCCACTGTTATTTTTAACACCTGGATGATAGGAAAATTGTTGGCTATCTGTGTTCGAATATCTACCAGGTGGTGGCTATTATGTTTCACTCGTTTGGAGAAATATGTACATTTTATTGAAGGTCAGATTTGAGATAACAACCTAGGAATACTTTGAATTTGTGGACATGTGGAAATCTGAAACGATGACAGTATTATACTGGCACTACACACACACACATACACACGTACATATATATATATATATATATATATATATATATATATATATATATATATATATATATATATATATATATCTATATCTATATATGTCTATATATATATATATATATATATATATATATATATATATATATATATATATATATATATATATATATATATATTAGTATGTAAATTAGAAATTAGTTCGGAGAGTGGTGAAAAATACAATTATTTGATAATTGTTGTTTATATTTGAAAAGAATAAGTCAATGGTAAGATAAATGGTACATTTAATATGAAATATGACCGCTCTTTGCTTTTAGAACCTGCTTCACTCGCTCCGGCATAGATTCAACCAAATTTCAACAAATTTCTGCCACTTCTTTGATAACAGCTCAAATCATCTTCTGCATCGTCAAACAGTGTTTTTTTTCGATTCTACCTTTAATTATAGCCCATAGATTCTCGATTGGGTTCAGGTCAGGAGAATTTCCAGTCCAATCTATAACGGTAAGTCCACTTTTTTCGAAGAATGTGCGCATTATTTGGGAAGTTTGGCACGGAGCTAGATCCTGCTGGAAAATGCCGCCTACATCAGGAAAGTCTTTCTTCATCGCGGGAAGCAAGTGAGTCTGCAGGATTGCCTTGTATTTAATGCTGTTCATCATTCCCTCAATAGTAACAAGCCGCCCTAGTCCTTTAACGCTAAAACAACCCCCAAACATTTTAGGTGGGTATTTTGGCGCCTGTTAAATGTGTTCTGGCTGAAGTGATTCATCTTTACTTCGTCTTACTACCACTTCAAAATGCGATTCGTCTGAAAACATAACTTTCTTCCAGTCAGCAGCCTTCCATCCAGCATACGTGCGTGTCCAGTGAAGACGTTTTGTCTTCATAGTAGAAGTCCATAACTGTTTACGTACCGGTGTTTTAGCAAATCTGCCAACTTCAATGAGCCTTCGCCGGACGGTTGAGGAAGAAACATTTATGTCGTCGTATGACATTACATTATATCAATACCATATTATATCCATGGCGAGAAATCAATTACTTAAAGGCGAACCGACAAGGAACGGAACGCTACGAGTTTCGACGCACGGAACAACGAGATAAGAGTGCAACGAGGTCAGGTAAAATTTGGGCAATGCCAAAGCTCAAGGTTATTTCAAAGAGGCATGTATAAAAATATAATTTTATTGACAAAAAAATAAGAGAATTAATGGGCAAAATTACATCGGAGAATTACTGGTCAAAATTACATCGGTAAACGAGGGGGGGAATTGTAGTTATGCATCAGACTCTGAAGTTAAAATTTAATGTATTACAGAAGGAGACTATTCAAAAGGGGAGGATTAATTCAAATAGGTTACTGAAGGGGAAGAGGGGTTGGCTTACGGAGGATGTCTGGTGAGACGTCAGGGTAAGGCTTAACGGAAGTTTTCTGCACGTGAGGCGAGGGCGCTCGGAGCTTCTGAGCCTGAAGTTGACGTGATGACGGTTCTCCCAAAGGGAGGGGGGCGGTAACGTCCGGTCCAGGGAAGAGTATTTCGGCCACCTGAAAACGAGGGACGAACGAGGAGGGCTTCGACAGGAGTTGATGAGTGGAGTCAGAAAAATCGCTCGGTAGCGATCGTTAAATGGAATTACCTCACTGGCTGGGGCTAATTCCAACACACAAATAGTTCAGCCGCCACTTTGCTTTGTTGTTAGCAACTGATTTGGAACTAGGGGAAACTTCTTGGGTCCGGGCGAGACTCCTCAACTCTGTGTCTCCAACATGGAAGACGAGTCATATATATATCCGAGGCTCTTCCCGCGGGGGTGGGGGAACAGCGCTACTCTCGATTGGCCTCGATTCTTCACGCCGACGCGATTCTAACCCGCGTAAGAGTAGTCCGTGGTGGACGCGGTTCAAGGCTACCGCTTGTGGAAGAGGGGGGAGACTTACTCATTTAAGCCTAACCAACTTCTAGAATCTTCTCCAGCGCAAGGACATCACTTCCGTGCTGGAAAAGAAATTCCACGTGGAATTTCCCCACACATCTCCCATCCGAAAGATGATGCTTTACAGAGCAGTTGCGTAGGAAAGGATCATCCCACCCGTCAAACTAGAATTATCAAGGTTCTAGGGAAATTCTGACTTGCTACGACAGGTGTACACACAAAAAAATGTTAATCTGAGCTCAGCGGGAAATTTACGGACATAAGTCTTAAACGGGTCAATTCTAGAGACAATTTAACTAGCACAATTTAAAAAAAAAAATCACAGGAGAACATTGGCGACATTTCAGTGGAACCCCCTCAAAAAGGATACAATTAAATGGAGGCATAAATATGGGACTAAAGACTAAACAATTTAGTAGACCAAAAAAATAAATTATAATTAAGAACATTAATGAGATAATATATACAATTCACGTGGAAAACCTTCGCTCCTCCTGGAGTACGGATGAGGTAATCCACGGGTCCTCTAGCCTCGAGGACGGGGTAGGATCCCTTTCACTGGCTAAGGAGTCTGTTGCTTCCCGTGAAAAATAGTACCAGCACCTCCGCGCCGTCTTGAATTTTCTTTCTCGTGACTTAAGGTCAAAGAAGGGCTTATACCTCTCAATAAGTCCTTCACGAGATACGACACTCGTTTGTTACCTTGGGTGGACTCACGCTCGAGGGCTTTAGTTTTCTCCTAAAGAGGGTCGGGGGAGTTGTGCACTCCTTCTGAGCGCGGAAAAACGTGTCGCTCCGGAGGGCTTGGAACTCCGGGTTGATAGGGGTTTCCAGGGGAACGGCAAAAATTACATCGGAGAATAAAAGGTGAAAATTACATCAGATGAACGAGGGGGGGGGAGGGGAATTGTAGTTATGAATCAGACTATGAAGTTAAAACTTGAGGTGTTACGGGAGGAGACTATTCAAATGGGGGAAATTAACGTAAATGGGTTACTGGAGAGGGAGGGGGGTTAGCTTACAGAAGATTTCGGGTGAGACGTCAGGGTAAGGCTTCACGGATGTCTTCTGCACGTGAGACGAGGCCGCTCGAAGCTTTTAAACGAGATGTTAAAGTGATGACGGTTCTCCAAAAAAAAGGGGGGGGGGCGGTAACGTCCAGTCCAGGGAAGAGTATTTTGGCCACCCGAAAACGAGGGGCGAACGAAAAGGGCTTCGACAGGAGTTGATGAGTGGAGTCGGAAAAATCGATCGGTAGCGATCGATTTGCACCTGACTTGGAACTAGGGAAAACTTCTTGGGTCCAGGCGAGACTCCTCAACTCTGTGTCTCCAACATGGAAGACAAGCCATATATAATCTTCTATAATCTTCTCCAGCGCAAGGAGATCACTTCCGTGCTGGAAAAGAAATTCCACGTGGAATTCCTCCACAATTTACACCAGCTGAAGAAAAAGCTCTCTGGAGGTCTTTATTGGTTTTCTTGGGATCCTTCACACTATTTCTGATGAGAGCCTTGTTGTCTTTCGTTGATTTCATACAATAATTTCATTCACAGTATATATCCTTCATGTATTCGCTCCATCTGTAGATAGAGATGGTCCTGTACTCGGATTTAGGGATCGAAGCCCTATCTGCATTGATAAGATGGTTATTGAGGTCATCGAGTGCCTCGTCCAAGTTGGGCGGATCGTAGGCCTCGAGAAGGCGCACGTACCGTGTCCAGTCTGCTTTTCCGTAGTTCTTTCTGACTACAGCTGTAACTTGTACTGGGTTCCTGTTGATAGTGAATAGGCTCCTTATATGGTCACTACATGGTACCTGGACTGGTTCCATGTAGTAATCGAACTGAAGCCAACGATTCGCCAGACAGATGTCTGGTTTTGTGGCACTTTCTGCTCTGACAAAGGTGGGGAAGTCGGAGCCTATTCGCTGAACAATATTTCTGTCCAGCAATAGGTCCAGACTTCTTTCTATACCGTTGAAGGTCCTGTAACCGGATTCTCGGCATCTGGGGTTCAGATCCCCCATTAATATAGTGGAGGCTCTTCTACCAAATAGGCCAGTGAGAGTGTGAATCCGTAGCATGTATCTCCTTGGCGGTTGATATCCGCTAGCAATGACCAACTTTCCTTTGTCGAGTTCGACCTCAATCACGAGGTAAGATTCTTCTAGACTTCTTATTTGCTTGCATTTAATCTCTTTCTTTATTGCAATAGCTGCACCGTCGAGCCGCTCCTGCGAATAATTCGTGATCAACATATCGTGGTTACAGATTTTCATTTCTGCACTACACGTGTCGATCCTGTGTTTCGAAATTAAGATGATGTCTGCATCAATTTCTCTGAATACATTTCCGTAAAGAGTTCTTTTCGTCGTGCAGCCGTTGGTATTAATTCCCAGTATCTTCAGTGCGTTCCGTAACATGGTGAATTGTTTTTACGTATGCTTCTTCTTACTCTTCTCTTTCTTCTTGGAGGCTGGCTTGGAGGTTTTACTATGCCCAAGGTTTTCCTTCTTCGGAGGTCAACTTTTGGTTTTGGACCCGCTCTTCGTAGCTCGTGTACAGGTGCAGGGGCCCTAGCCGTTTTCAGAAGAGGAGGATCCCTATTCATTTTCAGCCTTTACATCTTCTTCTGCGTTGTCCTCTTCGGATTCCTCCGATGAGGGAGCTTTGACAATCTCCTCCAGTCCAGATTTGACATTGTTGTTTCTTTTGACTGATTCCTTGAAAACCTTGGAACATTCGGGGTCTGCAGGCATGATTATTGGCGGGAGATTGTTGGCTTTTAAGAGTGCATTAAGTACCTGGGTATAACAGCCAGGCTTCGCTGCATTAGCCACATTTGCGTGGTTAATGCAGATCAGTATCTTTGCACTTAGATATTCTGTGATATTCATCTGCGCAGGTGCAGGTGCAGTCTTTATTTCCCCATTCTTCTTGGCAACGTTTGCATAGGTCACCTCTTTGGTTTTCTTCTCTTCTTCCTCCTTCCTTTTGAAGATGTCTCGTTGCTTTGGGCAGTTCAGGGCTATGATCCTGTGTTCCCCTTTACAATTGAAACATTTCTTCTTCATGCTATCGCACTTATCAAATCGGTGCCCCTCTGTGGCACATTCACTGCACCACAGTTTGTTCTTGTCCGGGGATGTCGTCGTTGTGTTATCCTCGTCGAGTTTATAGCATACAAAGCACATTTGCTACCAATTATATTTCTCTTGTTGGATGTTCTCTCCTGAGATTCTCATATTGAAAACCAAGATCCCGTCCGTCGTCGCTTTTCTCGCCATGTCGGTGGTGGAGAGCGTTACTTTGAACACGTGGGTGGGTTCACGGAATTTGATTACATCGCGGACTTTCGCCCACGGATTGCTCCTCTGAATCTCCTCTTTAAGGTCTTGAGGTGAGTTTTCACCGACCCAAGTCTCAACTTTGCGGCAGTCACACTGCGGTTCGCTGCCAATTGTGTGTGTGTGTGGGGGGGGGGGATGGGGTGGCTTTGCTTCGAGCCCGATGCGTTTTAGTGTGGTAGCTCTTTCTTCAGACAGGAGCCGGTCCACATCTTTTGTCTCTGCACAGATGGCAACGAAACCTGATGAAACTTCAATCAGTTTCACCAGTGCCACCTTGTGTTCGAGGTAGAGGGTTTCGCAAAGTTTTCTCTTTTCGGCGCCTTTTCTCCTTTTATGGTCCTGAGGTGACCCTCTTAGTGAGGGTCTCAATAGTCTTCCACGACTTTCAACTAAGTCCTCTTGTGATATCTTCTTTACTGAAACCAAAGTGTAATTATGGAGTTTGGAGTGAAAAAGGAAGTTATGAGGTGGTAAAGGAAGTAGCGGTTAGTGCAGGTAGGTTGGTGTATGAGTAAAAGAAATGGAAGAAAAACACCACCCCTCGTTTGCTGCTAGGATGATGGGTGATGGATGGGGTGGATCTCGAGTTGGAACCTCAGGAGGGGGTAATTATGGTGGACTTGATGCAGTAGCAGTCAAATCAACGGACGCTAAAGTTTTGTCACCCCCTCTTGGGTACTTGCGTCATAACTGCATCCAACTACATAGAGACGGGTGTTACTTCCCTCTATGATTATAGCCGGGTCCCCCTGGCGATGAGGATCTCCCATCCATCCGCGACTCACAGTTATGACCCAGCTTCGAGATAATTTCTGACTAATGCTTCCACTGTGGGCTAATCCTCAAACCAGTTTTCACATAAGCCCTTAATTATGTCAGTCCAAGTGGCTGGCATAGTTAAGACGGAATCAATGAATGGCAGACATCTGAGCAGGTTCCCACGCAAGACGATGGACGGGAGCTGTGAGATGCTTAAGCCCTCATTGAATTATGAATTCTTGATTAAAAATAGTATTCTCTCTTTTTGAAGGGTAAAGCGAAATTCACCAAAAGACTTCCAGATTAGGCTGTTTTCTATGTAGGCGGTGCTTAAAGTCCGTTAGTAAGCAAGTAAAAATGCTTTATCCGTAGGTCGTCAGCAGAGCGTATGAGTCGAATATTCGGCCGTCACAAATAGTCAGTCTTACCTCTTACGTCTTGAAAAAGCTAGAATTAAAAGTGTATAGTCATAGTATAGTGAATAGAGTTATTTAGGATAAAATGGTGAAGAGGAATGAGTAAGAGTTTGACTTAGTTGCTGGGTGACCAGCCTTCTCTTTGGTTCTTATTTTTTATTTTTCTTAATTAGTTTTCTGCATTCTTTAATGGGGGTCTCGCGCCTCTGTAGTTCTTCAAAATTTCACATATTTTGTTTTGTTTTTGTTTCGGATTTCCTTAATATATGATTTCTGTATTGACTCTGCAATCTCACCCTGAAGTGAATCTTGGGGTCGGTTCTTCCTTCGAATCGGGCCTACCGCTTCTAAAGTTACCGCGGTTATTTATTCTGTGGTTATGCGGGATTTCGATCGCTCTCTTCTCGTCTTAGTTCATTATACGATCCAGTTTGTCCCACACCTTCAAAGCTCTTCAGTGTAAGGACACGTTTGTGGTTGGAAGTTCTATTTCGTTGTGGAGATCTCGTATTTTTTTACGTTCTCTCCTTCTTCTATTTGTGATTATATATACTGCTGAATTTTATACTCTCTAAAGTTTCATTGCGTTTGTTTTTGGGAGACGGTTCATTGGGATAGCTGGGCAGAGCAACGTGGCTTTGCAGATAACGCTGTATATTTTCTTTAGCTTTTTTATCTTTAGGTTTCTAAGTTGGAATAGTTTTGTTAGATGTGCTTTCGCCTGATTAATTCTATCCGCAATGTGTTTGCCATAGCCATTTCGGGGGATTTTTAGCCTGAGTACCTTTCCTTCGTTTACGTAGTGGTATCTTTTCTCTTCAATTTCTACTCTTGAGGTCAAGCGCCTCCCTATTGGAATAATGGGAAACTTTTCTGGATTGGTGGAATTTTCCACTTTTGCTCAAATTCGTTAATATTAGAAATTTCGGCCGCTGTGATTCTGGCCATGGATGGGAGATGTCTGTATGTGCTGTTCGCCACTATCGTAATGTCGTCGGCGAATTGGATGTATGGTGTTGTATCGTGGACAGGTCTTGGTAAATCCATTGTATATATACTATAAAGTGTTGGGCTTATACAGCCCCCCTAGGAGACACCTTGAAGGGTTTCGAAGTCTGGGCCATCGAAGCCTTCTATTGAGATGAACGCCGACCTATCTGTTACATAGGGTATCCCTAGTCTCTTGATTTTATATTTCAGGCTTATCCTCCAAGCTTTATCAAACGCCTTTTGGACGTCTCTGAGTATGATGTCTGTATCGTTTTTATCGTGTTCGGACTTTGCAATTGATTCGACCAGAATGGCCAGGGCTTTCTCGGTATTTCTGTTCTTTCTGAATCCGTGCTGGTAGTTTGGAATCAGTTTCCCTCTTCCAGGTACTTGACTAATCTATCGTTTATGGCTCTCTCCATTAATTTTGCCACTGTGTCCAGTAGTGTGATTGGCCTGAAGTTTCCTGGGTTATTTGGTGGCTTACCAAGTTTTGGTAGAAAGATAATCTTCCCCCTTTTTAGTGCATTTGGGAAGTATCCTGTGCTTAGAGAGGTGTTAAATACTGCTGCTATTTATGTCAAAAAGGTGACTGGTGCGCGTATTAGGTTTTCTTTTGTTATCCACGATGCCCCAGGTGCCTTCTGTTTAGTATCCTTGAGCGTTCTTTGTATTTCTTGTAGGGTGATCGGATCGATCCCTTGCTCTATTAGTAGTATTGGTGAAGCAGCTATGTTGGGGACTATTTCTTCCACCTCTCCTTCTTCGGCCCAACTTCCTCTCTCTCCCGACCTCCCCACTCTCATAATCTGCACCTCCCCTACTATATCTAGCCCCTCATCTCCTAGCTCTACTCCCTCCACCTCTGCTCCTAACTACCCACTCCTAGACTCTACTCTCTCAAACCCTGCTTCCACGACCGCTATCTCTAAACCTCCCTCCACAGAACACAATCTAACCTCAACCACAGCTTTCCCACTCAATACACCACTGACAAATTCTCCAGACCACAACCAACACGCATAAAGGTACTGGCTCCTCACGCCTCCTGGGCAATAACCAAGGAGAGGGAAACGGTCCCGGATAAATCAGTCTTACGCACAGTCCACCCACGACAATAGGTCGCTTCAACGTGACACAATTAAACGTACGCAGTTGGCACGGTATACACCACTCCCTCATCCAAACACAAGATGATTCTTTTCTATCCTGCAAGGTACAGACAAGCTCCGGCCCCATCCTAGTGGCCACACACTACAGACCACCACGCCAAAAATTAAACATAGAAGTCCCACTCCGGGCTCTATCAAACCACAACCTTCCTATCTTCTTTGCGGGGGACCTCAACGTCTTTCACCCAACACTCCTTTCAAACACCACGAATGATGCAGGAAGGTGCCTGGCCGCGCTATCGCTGCGAGCACATCGACCCGGCCTTCCCCACATTCTTCGGTACATATGGAGGTACCACGTCTCCGGACGTGGTCTTCCGCAACGACTACGCTACACGCTTCTACACGCACATCTTAGTGGGTCCCCACGTACTCTCTGACCACATACCGATATGCCTTATCATATCCACATCTCCCATATTCATACTCACATCACCTCTCTTCGACCACCCAAACACAAACTGGGAAGAGTTCAAAAGACACATAACAGATCACACGCCACAAAACCTCGACCTGGAGCACACCAATCCAGATATGTTAGATGACCACTGGTGCACAATCTTAAACACTGAAACCACAGCACGCGACCTATACTCACCATATAAAACCTACACTTGCATAAAATATTTCACATTTTCCATACACACTCAGAGACTCATCACACAGTACAATAATCACTAGACTAGAGGCTCACGACACACAACATTAATCACATACGTGCCCGCATCCTACAGTGCGTGCAGATAGATAGAAACCGGCAGTGGCGAGAGGTCGTCCGCATCGCGAACAACACACGTTGCACTAACCCCTCCTTCTTCTGGCGGAACGTAAAAAAGGTTGCTAGGCACTGACCCACCAAAACCCATCACCCTCCAAGTAAACAACCAAACACTTACAGACACTAACGTCATGATCGACGCATTTAGGTCCCACTGGGACGCAGTACATACACACAACCCACCTAAACCACATGCGCGGGAGCACTTTCAGGAAGTCCAGGAGTGGTGTCGGGCCCACGCTCATGAGCTAAAGCCCTCCCCCCTGATACGAATGTAGCTGCTCAACTACACATCCACTCCAATCACCATCGATGAAACAAAACAAATTAAAACAACACCAAAACGTGCCCCCGGCCCCTCCAGGCTACCAGCCACACTAAACACAACCTCCATGCAAACATATACCCCACATTTACACAGCTACTCAACGTCTCACTAGCTTCAGGCCACTTCACTAAAATATTCAAAGTCTCTCACAACATACTTCTACACAAAACGAACAAAGACCCCAAAGACCCAAACAATTACAGGCCTATTGCTCTATTAGAGCACTTAGGCAAAATACTCGAACGCATGATCAACTGCCGCCTACGGGAATACCTGGAAGAGAGGGACTGGTTCTCCTCCCCACCAATATGGGTTCAGGAGAGGCCGGTCCACTCAGGCGGCCATGACAATCGTTCATGACAGAATACAGAAAAAACGCCAGGTACATCAAAAGACACTCCATCAGCAAGGACGTGGAGAAGGCCTTTGATAAAGTGGTGGCACGATGGACTCCGTTGGAAAATCGCCAACAATACGGAGTTACCTCTCTGCACCAGAAGGCTCCTCTCGCACTACCTCCCTGAACGGAGATGCCACATAAAGTACAACAATACCCTCTCACAACCCTTCACACCACGCTCAGGCGTTCCCCAAGGAATCGTACTGGCACACATACACAGTGTCCTACGCCGCTGATGAGACCATTGTCGTCAGCGGCCGTGGACCAGAAGAAATCGCGCTCCACGCACGAAGAATACTAGACGCTAAGGCAGATTATGAGGATAAATGGCTGATTGCCACGAATCCTCAGAAGACACAGATGACCCTCTACGGCGTAAGAGATCACTACATGCATAACCTACAAATCTTCTCACACGTACCAGACATGAACCATCTAAACCCAACAAGGCTCAAATACACACAACACACAAAAATCCTTGGGGTTTATTTTGACAAGACCCTCAGGTTCAATATACACCAGAACATAACACAACCAAGAGCCTCACATACAAACAGATCACTGCGCGGGTTCTACCCTGCGGGCATAAAACTACAGTTACACCTATACAAAACAAACACTCGTGCGACTTCTTCTCACGTACGCCCAACTGTCACTCGTAGCCGCGAGTGACACGTGGCAGCAGAATGCTCAGCGCATTCACAACTCTGCTCTGAAGCGCGCTTGCCGCTCTCCCCGGTACACGAGTATGTCCACACTACACGACAACAACAAATTAGCACTCCTCAACACATATGCTCACACCAGATTCACGAAACAACTCGGGAAACTCGCCAGAGACCCATTATACATCGCACTACATGTAAGACGGTATGCGATGGCACCGCGATACCCCGCGGCCCATGACCACCAGCAAACCGTACCGTTCTTCGCACAAACTAAAGGCATCATGAATAAAGCGTTTCCGACTAAGCAGACACGCTCTCCTTCCTGACCACCCTCCAACCGTCGTCCAGTCACGTACAACTCGAGACCAACCTAACCACACCTCGTATCGGTGTCTAGCCACTGACCTATCAACTCTTCCAATCCCCTCTGAAGTTTTCCGCAATCTTTTCCTCTACGACTGCCTGTTCGCCTGTGTTTCACAGCGATCCCTCCCTGTGCTTCCTATACACAAATGAATGATGATGCAGGACGGGCATACGGTAGTTTCCTTGTGTGGGTGGAGTCAAGGTGAGTATGTTTAAATGCCTTTCTTTTTAAACATCTTTTTAATAATAATTTAAATGAATTAAATTTTTCAATGTATTTTAATTGTTAATAGGCATTTATTTAACAAATGTAATGATTTTAGTGCTGTGCTATGCACATAGGTGGGCACTAAATACATTTAAAGTATTTAAATACTAAATATTAAATACATGAGAAAAATGTATTTAGATACTAAATACATTAAATGTATATAGCTAAATTTTTAAAAAGATTTCAAATACATGATATATAAAGACAATCGCTAAGGACCATTGGTATCACAACAAAAAAATAGCCATTAAATGAAATTAGATATTATAATTACTAATGTAGGATTTGATGACAATTGGACTTAGGTACTCTAAAAAATAGAAAGTTCCATAGAATAAAATTTCAGTTAGCTATTTATATCAGCATTACATTTAAGTAATATAAGTTGCTGAAATGTTTCGTCAGATAAAGAACTTCGTTTTGTAGATAAGGTCAATCCTCCTAAAGAAAAGAGTCGTTCCACAGGAGCTGACGACGGAAGGGTGGCGTTGTATTTAATTAATAACATTTTTATGTTTGGATATTTATCTAAACTTTGAAGTGTTTTATTTGAATCCTGAAGGTAACTGAACAATTCTAAATCTGCGGTTGATCGTGTTTGAGTGGGTTTTGTAAATCCAAAATAATCGTCACTGTCTGATACACCACTGGATGATTCAGCTCCGGGTCCCTCTGCTAAATTCTCAATCACTTGAATCATAATATTTTTAACAATCTTGGTAGCTTAAACTGTCTCATGAAATACTGATATCTAACTAGCTGAGTTTGAAGAATGGATGGCTTGTTGATGCAATGATGGCATCTGTAACGCTGGCTTCATTCGCTACGTTCAAAAAAGATTGGTAGCGCTTTCCAAAGCCCTTAGTGACTGCACTTAGAATAAGTTGGCAAAATCTGAGACAACGTAACTGAAAGCTCTTCAGCCTTTTCTCCACAGTGAGCAAGGTACGAGCAATTCTCCATAAAAACAGTTTTGTTCTTCCTGTAGGTGATCAATTGCCACTGCAATAGGAACCAAAACTGAGACATACTCCCCAAGAAATTCAATTTCGTGACTTCTGAACACTGGAAGTTCAAGGGACGTCATGAGTTGATGTAATTTGTCCTTGTGTTTTAAAAGTAATGATAATGCATCAAACAGAGAGTTCCACCTTGTAATGCAAGGCACTTTTAACGAGCAATTGATAACACTTTTGATAATCTCTGCTGATTTTGGACGACCATCTTTGTTCCATAATGCTGAGCATTTCCCCATCGCAGCATGATTGATATTTGCAAAAAGATGTTTTCAGTGCCTCTTTTGCATCAGTTGTGGCGACGAGACTGAGTGTGTGTGAAGAACAGCGCACATGCTTCGGTAGGCTGAAGCTGCATGGGTCAGACGAAAGGTATTCTTTCTGATCTAAAGTACTTCTCATTAGGAAACTATCCTACAGCTCGTGCTCACCCTGATCTTCTTCACCTACCTGAATTCCATCTTCTGAATATGTAGACACATTTGCAGCAGTGACTGCAAATTCCTTAAACGCTTTAACAAAATTAGAGCCGTTATGAGTGACGATGTTCGTGATTTTCTGCAGGGGGATATCGTATTCATTGATGATATTCTCTATATGTTCAGCAATCTTGATGTAGTTATGTTATCCTTTGAAGCGAGAGCATGTCAATACCCCCAAAGAAAAGAAATAACAGTCCAATGTTTGGCTCATAAATGTTTACATAAATTTTACATATTAATATAATCGAGATAAATTCCACCAACAAATAGGTCTGTTTTCAGCCAAGAGCTGATAACTCCTTAACTGTAAAGACATTTTCAATTTCATATTTCATAAAGAGCAAAATCTTAACATACCCAATGAACTGTAACGCCCAAAAAACTACGGTGATAGGTTGACTAAATATCTGCAGTAAGACATACGTAAGTAAGAGGTACTGTCTAGTTTATTCTTCAGTAGAGCTCTTGTCCCTTTCTCTTCTTCTATAAGATTTCGGCCTAGCGTCCGCCTTGAAATGACGTCAACTGAAGAATTTATACCTGCGGGAGTGGAATGTGTGATTATTGTGAGTGAAATTAATTTTCACAGTGAAATGAGAATATATGGTATGAATATAAAATTTTAGATATAAAATGTAGCTATATGAATATCCTATAGCCATATAGGATTGGTAGATTAATTCATAAATATATTATTAGTCCTTTATATTCAGAATTACATAGTAAAATATTTACTTTCAGTATTGTTAGGAATATATACATTATCAAGGTTTATTTCCTACATTTTGTGCATGTTTATTAAGTTGTTGCATTATTTGTCTTCTCAGTATCACCGAACCTACCTTTATTGAGTTTTATTGAGATACAGGCGTGCAAGTCCAACCGACCCACTCGAAGAAGCCCTAAAAGTTTTGCGAATTTTTATGAGTCGTGATGACAATTGTTAAGTCTCCTATTTTACCTCACAATTTTCGAAATACTTATCTAAACAATTTTTAAATATATTCAATGATTCACTTCCCACCACTTCAGCTGGAAGTCTGTTCCACTTGTCTATGACTCTATACGTGAAGAAATTCTTTGCTATAACAGTCTCGAACCGTTATTTCCGTGGATATTGTTCACTTAAATGAAGGTAAAGAGGCGCCCCAAATCTAGCTATCGTAACCTTTAAGTATTTTAAAAACCGATCAAATCTCCCCTTAGTCTACGCTTTTTAAGAGATGGTAATTTCAGCTGTCTCAATCTTTCTTCATACTCTAAACCGCAGAGCCCTGGAACCAGTTTAGTTGCTCTTCTCTGCGACCTCTCCATCCTGTCAATATACCTGACGTAAAAGGGTGACCAAAATTGAACGTCATATTCAAAAGGGGATCGAACCAAGGATATAAAAAGCGGGACTATTACGTCACGAGATTTATAATCGAAATTACGCGAGATGAAACCCAGAACCCTATTCGCTCTCTTTGACGCCGGCATACACATCTCAGAGGGCTTGAGATCCGTGGTTATAAGGACACCCAAGTCCCGCTTCCACAGAATCAAGATTTCTACCGCTCATATTATACTGAAAACTTTTATTAAAATAACCCATGTGCACGACTTTACACTTTGCGACATTAAAATCGATCTGCCATTTCTCTATCCATTGAATAAGATTTTCTAAGTCTTCCTGTAAGGATGCCCTATCCGCATCTGTAAGTGCGCTTTCCATGAGCTTTGTATCGTCCGCGAATTTAATCAACCTACTTTTTAACCCTTCATCAGGGTCATCAATGAAAATGAGAAACAAAAATGGACCCAGGCCTGACCCCTGGGGGACGCCACTCGTAGCCGGTTTCCAATCTGACCACTCGCCGTTTATTACCACTCTTTGTTCTCCATTATTAAGCCAATCTTCTAACCAGCGCAATACATTGCCACGCAGGCCGTGTGCGTGACATTTCTTTATCAACCGCGCATGGGAGACTTTGTCGAACGCCTTCCTAAAGTCCAAATATACTACGTCCACACCTCTATTATTATCGTACATGTTTACTACATCAAGAAAAAAATCTATAAGTTTCGTTAGGCAAGATATATTTCCTTTCGGAACCCGTGCTGCGTGTCCTTGATGAGGCCATTGTTCTCCAGATGTTCAACAATTCTGTCTCGCACAATTTTTTCCATCAGTTTACCAATTACCGACGTCAGACTAACCGGTCGATAGTTCTCGGCCCTGCTTCTGTCACCTTTTTTGAAGATTGGTGTGACGTTTGCCAGTTTAAAGTCGCGCGGGACGACCCCCCGCCTCCTTGAAACAACATCTCAAACGCCAACGCCATAGGATCCGATATTACATATTTTAATTGTTTTAGTAGTCTCGTACTAATACCATCTGGACCCGGAGCTTTTCTAATTCTAAGTTTCTCTATGTAATTCCTTACTTCTTCAACTAAAAATTATATATCGCTAAGTACGGTATGATCTGCCTCCCTAAAAAGTGGATTATCCAAATCAGGAATTGGACCATCCCTCTCGATTGTGAAAACGGTTGAAAAAAGTGATTTAAAATAGTCGCCATTTCATTTGATTCGCCAATTAACTCCCCATTTTCATTTAATAGTGGACCTACCGTGCTCTTTACAGGATTCCTGTTACTTACATACTGGTAAAAGGATTTGGGATCTTCCTTACATTGATTTGCAATTTTAATTTCAAAATTTCTTTTTGAACTTCCAACTAGTCTCTTAACTTCTCTCCTGAGGTTGATGTACGCGTCATAATTAGCTTCTGTTCTATTACTTTTCCAGCATTTCTAGGCAGTGTTTCTATCCCCTAATTTAATGGCTATATTATTGTTATACCACTGAGGTTTATTCTCAGTGTTTTCGCGTTTTATTTTAAATGGAACTTGCTCTCTTTCTAAAGTTTTTATTTCGCTTGCTAAAATTCGTACGCTCCCATCCCCGAAAGACCCTCAAAACTTTGCCTGAAATTTCTACCTGTGATTTCTCTTCGCATTGAGTTAAAATCCGCTCGTCTATAATCTGGAATTTGCATACGGTTATCCTGAGTCTTGGTGTCCGCGTTTATTTGAAAACGTATGATATTATGATCAGAAGTCCCTAAAATTTCCCCAACCTCAAATCTTGAAATCACAATTTCATTATTCGTCATCACTAGATCCAATACTCTACCACTACGCGTTCCTTCGTTAACTTTCTGAAGTGAGCTAAATAGTTTTCTTGCATAAAGTCTACGAGTCTCGCCCCCACTCCATCGTAGCAATACAACGTCTCGTAGTTTACATTTCCATTATTGAAATCACCCATTATGATGCTTTGTTTATCGCGTATGAAGTCCCTTAAAGAATTGTACAAGGTTAGATCGTTCTCTTCACTACAGGAAGATGGTATGTAAACTAAAGCGATTCTCAAATTTAAGCAGGCGGTATCTTCAGAATAGCTCGCCTGCGCTGTAAAGCATTGATGTTCCTTTTATGAAATTATGTGTTCTCTTTGCAACATTATTATTACAACTCCTAAAATTACGTAAGGTTACCGTGGCAACAAACGAGTGTCTAAATGTAGCTGGTGCACTTTGCTTCCACGGTCATTTGTAATCTGCTTCAAGGAAAACAGGTTGGTTTGTGATCTGAATTGAACGTTTTTATATTTCGAGTGTTTCGTAGGTGTGTAGAAAATAATTACTTGGATCATACTTCAGAATCTCCCCTTCAAAAGTATTGAAAATTAGTTCATTATTTCAATCGATTCCTAAGATTTATTTTGCCATCAAATTGTTTGCAAGACTCTACTCGTGCTTTCCAGATACTCCTTGTTCTGCTCAGTGTTGCCAATTTAGCGGGAAACGCGCTAGATTTGGCGCGTTTTAGCATTGCTTAGCGCGAATTATTTGTATTTGAAGCGGCCGCGCTATTTTAGCGCGTTTTTGCAGTTTTAGATTAGATCATTTGATAACACAGGGGAACAATTTTAATCCTATTTTCCGGTAACTTAGATTTATCTGCCAATTTTAATTCGTTTTTTCATGCTGATTTCAAATATATAATCCATTTTTTACCTACATGCTATAGTTATTCTGTAATTTCTATTTTCTCGTTTCCCCGAAAACTGCCCTCAGGACGGACAGAAAGGGTGCTTGTAGAAAGCAAATACTTCACAGTACATAGTAGTAAGATAGTAATAAGTATTATTGTGCAAAATATTGACATTGTTGTTTCTTTTTTCAGGTCTCAGGTTAGAGCGATGGTTTCGTCAAGAGGAAATTGCGTTAATGATCCAGACACCTTCTGCTACATATGTGGCTGTTACATGCTAGTTCGTCAAAGGCGCAATATATCAAACTTTGTGATCCGCACTTATAAGGCATATTTTGATGTTCCTCTTGGCGATCAAGATAAGAATTGGGCCCCACATGCTGTTTGCTATAGTTGTGTGGAACATCTTCGTGAGTGGACGAAAGGAAAGAGAAATGGTCATCCTTTTGGAATTTCCATGGTGTGGCGAGAGCCAAAGGATCATGTATTGGACTATTATTTCTGTCTGGTGAATACTAAAGGGATTGGTAAGAAAATCGGCACAAGATCGACTACCCCAACATTCCCTTGGTGACTAGGCCAGTACCTCATTCTGAGTCTTTAGTAGTTCCGATTTTCAGTGGATATGCTTCATCCGAGGATGAAAATGATGTACCTGATATGGACGTCCACGGAATGGATTCAGAGTTTGCAGATTCATCATCAGATGCTGAACAGTCATTAGCTCCTCACAGTTTCAATCAAGAGGATTTGAATGACTTGATACGTGATTTGGAGCTTTCCAAGAAAGCTGCAGAACTTTTAGCCTCCAGGTTGAGTGAAAGACATATGTTGGACAGTCGGTACGGGTATCATATTACCGAACAAGGGAGAGTACAATTTGTATACTGCCACGATGTTCCTGGTCTGTTTACCGAGTTGAGACTTGGCACCTATAGCCCTGCTGAGTTGAGACTGTTTTTGGATAGCTCCAAGCGTAGCCTCAAGTGTGTCCTTTTGCATAATGGCAATGACTTTGGTGCAGTGCCTCTTGGTCACTCTGTCCATCTACGAGAAACTCACGATGACATAAGAATGATCATGGATTTACTTAAGTACCATGAACACAATTGGATCATATGTGTAGACCTTAAGATGGTCAACTTCCTCCTTGGCCAGCAGAAGGGATATACAAAGTTTCCATGCTATATCTGTATGTGGGACAGTCAAGCCCGTGACAAACACTGGTCCCCAAAAGATTGGCCAGTTCGAGAAACTTTGGAAGCAGGAATGCCAAACATTGTTAATAAGCCAATCGTAAGTCGAGAGAAGATCGTTTACCCTCCACTTCATCTCAAAATGGGGTTGATGAAGCAGTAGGTCAAGGCGTTGAGCATTGGCAATGATTGTTTTCAGTACATAATATCGGCCTTTCCTGCTTTGTCATACGAAAAAATAAAAGCAGGAGTATTTGATGCTCCCCAAATTCGAAGATTTCTGAGTGATTCTAGATACGTGAACACCATGAATGAAAAAGAGAAGGCAGCCTGGCTCTCATTTTCTGCCGTTGTTCGTAACTTTTTTGGAAACAAAAAAACGCAAAACTACGAGGATCTGGTTACTAATATGTTTTTAGTTTATCGTGATCTGGGATGCAACATGAGTGTAAAGCTGCATTTCCTAAATAGTCACCTCGACCGATTCCCAGAGAATCTGGGAGCCGTGAGCGACGAACAAGGGAAACGCTTCCATCAGGATTTGATGACGATGGAAGAGCACTACCAAGGTCACTGGGATAGACACATGATGGCGGACTACTACTGGACGATTAGAAGATATCAGCCAGAGAAGACTTACAAGAGAGAGAGCTACAAACGCAAACTTTTGCCCGATTTTCTTACAGTATTTATAATCCTAATGTGTAATTCAAGTTTCTTCTCATATGCAATAAAATGTTTGTGCAAAAAAAACTGCTTTACTATAAATAACGCAAAAGGATGATTTAAAATTACTTCAGGGCATGATAATAGGCGTGATCAAATGAGAATTATTGTATAATGTTAGTTATTGATATTGCGAAAAATCTGTAGCATTTAGAGAGAATCTGATTTCAGATTTGAATTCAGTATGCTCGAATTAGGTAGGAAAATGCACTTTTGTCAATTCACCAAATACATTGTTCCCCAGTGTAATCCATTTCCATCGAGGCCAAATCTGTTTCAGGGCTGCCAAAGTTTGTACGTTTGTACAAAATTGCTACTATTGACCTCCTAGCTGTTGTACACTTATACAGGGCTCTGGCTTATAGTATATTCCGAAACCTGATATTTTTGGTAGGTTTAAAAACGTTTTTGAACTGGCTGAGAACGCAATCAATGAGACTGAAAAACACTATTCCTTTAAAACGCTGCATTTGAAACTGTTTCTTAGGAATTTATCTCATACAAATATTAAAACGATAAATATATCCGACAAGATGGCTCTCAATAGAAGTTGCTGTTTCAAGAATTTTGGAACAGTGGGTTGAATTGCATTGCCATTTCAGTATAGCAAGGAATGAAGAAAGATGCTTTACAGCTTAAACTCTATATTCTTTGTTCAATGACAAGAAAAGCTTTGTTTTTCTGGTGTTTCTAAAACAAATACTTCCTCAATTTCAAAGGGTTAATAAAACTTTTGAGGCTCAAATATAAGATCCGACAAAATTATTGAGGGATCTCTAATTTCTGATAAATTCTATTACTTCAATGATTTTAATACCAGGAAAAAAAAACTCAGGAAGATTAGTGTCTTGGGAATTTTATAGACCCGAAACCCTATCTCTGTTATGAGTTTGAAAATGAAATCTCGCAATGCAACTTTCCTCAACAAGCAGAAAACGAATTACGTGAAAGATGCCTTAAATTCATTTAGCTTGTGCAGTAAATTAAATAGCGACTACCAGATAATATAAAAGTTCTAGAATCCATGAAAATTTTTAGTACTACTGAGTGTCTTAAATCCATCAAACCGCTAATTGCAGACCTTGCGAAACCTTTTTATGAAAATGATGAGACCATAACTAAAATAGATTTTCAATGGAACCAGCTACGGTATGTATCCTGGGTTGAAGTTTCGAACACCATTTCATTCTGGACAGAAGTTTCTTTGTATAGGGATTATGAAGGAGAAATAGGTTCAAAGAACTCTCTGATATAGCATTAAGACTACTTATTTTCCCGATGTGGAAAGACTTTAGTGTCATGAACATTGTTCATTCAAAATTGCGCAACCGCATGAATTTAGAAACATTAAGAGAAATTTATCCGTAAAATATGGTCTAAAGCGTAGTAATAAATACTGCTTCAATTATAAATTCGCCAAATGACATCTTGCAGAAAATTAGAACGATGAATGCATAAGACGACTCGACCTCAGAAGAAAAGGTTGACGAAGACTATGACGATTTGGAAGAGAGCAGTGATTTAGAAATCTTGGATTCGGAGTAAATTAAAGGTAAATTGCTTTACATTCATTTGTTTAAAATTGATTCTAGGTTTTAACGTATTGCTTTAACTTTTCTATTTTATCGCATTTCAACACAAGTTTGGTGCTTTTTAGTGCGTTTTGGACAACGATCTAGTGCGTTTACCTTTGAAACATTTGGCAACACTGGTTCTGCTTTCTCTCAGTAGGCGAATGATATTGAAAGTCGAAAGTAATATGTTGAAGTATTTCTGCAGGTTGTGACCATTTTTTAATATTTTTTAAATAGAATTTTTTATTAATAATTCACTGAAAACACGATTAGCGATATTTTAAATATAATGATTGGTATTTTAAATGGAAAAATATATATTTTTATACTTTTATGACTAATAAATTAATCATAATACTATTTTTGACCACTCGTTTTGAAGAGAAAGAATACGTAACGACCTACATTTCGAGTCTTTGAATATCTATCCATCTCTTTCTCTCTCCCCCAAAGTTTGTGTACAAAAAAGAAAATGCCTTTCACTTTGTGCTTTCATCAGTTGTTTCTTCAGACTTAATGAAACCTACAATTAAAAGTGCCAGATCAAGTACATCCGCACTTCCTTAAACCAAAAGGAGATATATTGCTGCAGGGTAGACTCAACGAGTTATGACTCTCTTTTCCATTTTCCGGAATGCTTCCCTAAGCCCATAAGATGCAAGGGGAGGATCAGTTCACTACTAAATGAAATTTAGGACCGTGCCTTACTAATGAGAGGAAGTTTGTAAAAATACCACCAAATATTGATACCCTACCAATAAAAACTAATGGTCTAATATTCTACCATACAAAAATATACCCATTGGTAACTGATGGTCGAATCTTCGACCATGTCTTATTTTTGATTTTATTAATTTTTTTTTATTTGCCCATTAATTTATTTCAGGAACGAATGAAAGGGTTAATGTCGAGGTACCGTGTTTAATCCTCCCGTGTCCAAAGCACAACACAAACTTCTCTTCCAAGGAGTCCTGCTGATCGAGAGTTGTAACCACATAGTTCTGAAGCGGAAAGGGTCCCCCTCTCACGGGGTTGACTAAGGTTCCGACTTGATCTGAGATTCGTGCCCCCGCCTCCCCCTCCTCCATTGGTACTTTTGGACTGACCAGCGATACTCATGCTGATACACATGTTTTTTTTTGTAGTGGGGGGGGGGGGCGTCTCATCCACGAACGAGACGAATGGCCCAACATAGTTGTAGTCAGGCTTCCGTCATAATATCGTTGCTTATACAATTCTTTATCGCTTTTTATTCTTTTCGATGAGCTTGAGGAATGGCTGCCTCGAGAGAAGTGAATTAAATTGTTATTGAGCATGAAGGAGGTTTGCAAGGGTGTGCGGTTGGGACTTTCGCCCCAGGGATGAAAGCTGACTGGACGATATTCGATAGCACCCCATCGCTATCAACGGACAATTTGGGATGCAGAAACATCATGGATCGCTTAGGGTTTAATCTTTGTTTAGTGGCGTTGATGCACATCTACCAGACTTTTAATAGTAATAATGACAGCGCATATTTTACGTTTTCTTGAGAGTTGAGAGTGAACTCCCAACGATAGTTTCCTTTTACAGATCGTTATATTTTCCGACTCTGTTGGAGGCTACATTTTCTATTCTTGTTCAGTATTTATGGAAAACGAAATTATATATTTTGCCCAGACTTTTTCCACCTTCCTTCCCTTTGGCTCTGGATAAAGAATACCAACTACTCTGTGCTGTCAACAGCACGTCGTAGAACCAATTTCTAAGACAACCATGCGAGAAATGACCAGAGGCTTACTTGTACGAGCTTTGTCGTCAGTGGACTCACGGCCCCTACCTATTTTTAACCTTCTATCCAGGGTTCTTTCCAAATTCTATCTTTTCTATCTTCATATTGTTAGGGGGAGAAGGGGCAATGGGAACACCAACTGTTTCTACTCTCATACTCCAGTTCTCAGTAAATTCTGTTTACTTACATTGTAAACACTTCGAACTTAATTTATAAACTCTTTTGCAGATCTACAGGTGTTCAAAAAGTTGGCAAAAAAAGGATATTACAAAAAAAATGGGATACCCCTTGAAAATTCTAATTAAAGTGATTCAAACATCTATGTGCTATTAGTTACGTACACAAAAATTACTTTGCTTCATTATGAATGATATGACAACATTTTAAATTTTGTCCGGAATTGATACAATCACAGTTGAAGCAAAGTCAAACATCAAATCTCTGGTCAAGCTTGGGTGGCGGAAGTGAGAGATAATTATTGATGCATTACTAAAAGTTTGTAGAGATTTGCTCTTCGAAATCGTTTTGCGGATGGATATTTTTTATTTTTTTATTAGAGCCCATCTGGCGACTGCCAACTTGGGCATAAGTCGCCGGAAACACGACAGCCTAGAACTAGGCTACTTTAAAATAAGAATATGAAAACATAAAAATGATAAAAATTGGAAAAACTTAACAATTAGGAAGCAATCTCCGGCGTCGGGGGGAGGTCCCCCTCATCCCGGTGGAGGACCGTGCAACCTACAAAGAAAACACACAAAAAAATAGAACCTACTTAAATAAAGGGAAGAAGCCAGGCCTCCTCCCAAAAGTCAACAAGTCAATGTGCACGAACTCGTCCCAAGTACAAGAGACAGGCGGTAGCGACCCCTCCCATCCCGGTACCGGGACAGGTAACGTGCGCGAAGATCACCAAGAATGGGACATTCCACAAGAATGTGCCGAACAGTATGGGGAACGACGCAGTCGTCACAATAGGGCGCAGGCGAACGCTACATCAAATAGCGATGCGTCACACAGGGTGTGCGATTCGGAGACGACATAAAGCGACCTGAAGCCGTAGTGGAATTGGGGGATAGGTCCATGGAAACAGTCGCGGCGCAATGGCACGCAACTTTAAGTTCCCTTCGACCGTCTCCCATCTTCTTTGCCAAGCAGTCCGAAGAGCTGCCCGTATTCCTGCCATGTAATCGGTGTGAGGAAGAGCGAAACACTGGTCCGGTCGCAAAGTCCTCGCGGACTCTCTGGCGCCCTCATTCCCCGTAATTCCTACATGTCCAGGAACCCAGCAGAAGATAATCTCGACATCCGCCCGGCTTGCCAAAACCGTGGCGTCACAGATATCGCGAAACAGGGAATGCGGAGATTCCAATGACCCGAGAGTACTCAGGGCGCTTTGTGAGTCGCTATAGATCACAATCCGGTCTCCGAACCGGGCACGTCGCGTAATCTCCCGTACCGAGTGGTGTATTTGCAACCAGTTCGGCCGTGAAGACAGACGCACCTGGTAGAGCCCCGCTGACTTCAAACAGAGGAGACACGGCGTGGAAGCCGACCCCCTCTTGGGACTTGGAGCCATCCGTATACACTGGCACGGTTCCAGTGTGACACGATGTGTGCTCCAAAAAGGTCGAACGCAATACTCCCGGCGCCGTACAAGCTTTGGGAGCAGAGGCGTGGCAACAAATAGCCAAATGTGGTACCCTCCAGGGTGGCGTCCTGGGCAGAACCAGGGGCGCCACCGGCCCGAGAGCTATATCTAGCTCTCGAAGGAGTTTCCTGGCCCTAAACCCAAAGGGCTTAGGGTATGGCTGGCGTCTCTCGGCGGCATAAGCACCGTCGAGATCAGCTGCGGATGCAGTGAGAGCTGTTAGCAACTGAGGTTGGCGCCGGGCTCGCGCGTACAGGCGAGTGATGAACTGCACGCGGCGCAGGGCGAGTGGCATCTGCCCAGCATTGACCAACATGCTATCAATGGGGGAAGTGGGGAAGGCACTGGTCGCAAGGCGAAGGCCGGTGTGGAGGATCGAGTCCACCTTCAACAATAAACGCTCTGCTGCGGATGCATAAAACTCGCATCCGTAGTCGAGCTTCGAACGAACAAAGGATCGATAAAAAAAGTAGGGCAGTAGCCCTATCAGCGCCCCAAGCGCTGGACGTCACAGAACGGAGAATATCCATGGCGCGGGTACAACAGACCCCAAGGCTGCGAATATGAGCCTCCCAGGTGAGGCGTTGGTCGAATACATGACCAAGGAAACGGTGCGATTCAACTACATCCAGGTGCACCCCATTAAGAAACAAATGTGGGTCGGGGTGGAGCTATGGAAGGCGGCAGAAGTGCACCACCTTCATCTTGGCCAAAGAAAACCGAAACTTGTACGCTTCGGCATAGCGAGAGATCGGATCAATGCCTGTTGGAATCGACGCTCCAGAGTTAGCATCTGGGCCGCGCCAAAAGAGATCGAAAGTTAATCCCCGTAGAGCGTAGCGAGAAAATCTTCCGGCAGCACCGAGGCGATGGCGTTGATGCTCAGGGCAAAGAGTGTGACACTGAGGACACTCCCCTGCTGGACACCCTCTTCCTGCTCCATTGGGCCGGAGGGCGCTCCCCCCCCCGTACGCGGAATCGACGATCTCGCCAAAATTAAGATATAAACATCGGAGGCGTCCCCTCGCCCCCATCGTGTGGAGAGTCTCCATGATATCGTATCACCATGCGGTATCATATGCCTTCTCTAGATCGAAAAACACCGTGGCGTAGTGGCCTACGAAGGAAGGCCTCGCAGACGGCGGCATTTTCTAGTCGGAGTAGAGCATCCGACGTGGAGTGGGACTTGCGGAAGCCGCACTCTGCAGACGACAGATGGCCTCCACTGTTCAGAAAAAAAGGCTAATCTAACATTTACCAATTTCTCCAACTTGCACACGCAAGAGGTTAGAGAAATTGGGCGGAAACTGGCCCGAGTATAGTAATATCTCCCCGGTTTGCGAAAGGCGAGCACAGTAGCGATTCGCCAGGAATCCGGGAGGAGATCCTCCACCCAGATCCTGTTGAACAAATCTAACACAAAGGCCATGCCTCGATCACCCAGAGGTCGAAGCATGGCGTACGTGACATCGTCCGGACCACGGGCGGTGTCCGCACACGAAGCAAGAGCGGAACGCAACTCACTCAAGAGTAAACCTGTCGTTGAAGGATCCTCCGTCTCTCGAGGTAAAATCCAGCCGGCGGCCTTCCGCGACATCACGACGTGCATTGAATGCTGGCGGAGCAGCATCCCGGTTAGAGAATGCGGAGAAAGCGGTCGCGAAGGATTCTGCCACGGACGCGGGGTCCGAGATTGCGGTCCCATTCTCCTGGAGAACGGGAGGGGGGGTCCTGCGAGAACTTGCCCCGAATCCTTTTGACTCGCTTCCACACTTCTGCTAGGGCTGTCTTCCCGTTAAGTGAAGATACGTATGCCCGCCAAGAAAAGGGACGGGCGTGCTTCGAAATATACCTGAACCTAGCACTAGCCCGACGAAATTCACCAAGTGAAATCGTTCGGGCGGCGCTTATATCGCATGTAGGCATAACGCTTCACACTCGGTTGACCAACATGGGAGTGGTCGGCGTGCAAAACGGTCAGACCTTCTAGGAATAGTAACTAGGCCCGCGGCGATGATATTTGAATGGGAAAGTGATTACTACCATGGAGCTCATCGACCACTCCTCAATCAAAATCGGGCTGTGCATCCGGAGAGCGCAAAGAAAGATCGAGGCAGGAAAATGAAGCGGTTCTCGGGTATTGATGCATGCGTAAACTCATCCACATAGTGGTATTAACCAATCAAAGTTTGTAAGTAAAAGGCTCCTTTGTGCAAGGAATTAAACACTTGTATTTTTATACCATTTTGAAATGTTTACACTTACGGTAAAGATTTAATTTGCACAACGGAACATTTTAAATCAGGTTATAATTGCAAGAGCAAGAATAATGGAGATTCGCAGAGCGGTGAATTAAGAGTCTAATAATCAATCAATGAATGGGTCAATAATAATCTATAAAAATAATAATTATGATAATGATTTTTGAATGAAAATGTTCTATTATTTATACCGGGCATCATTTTGGTCGCAGAGGCAGTGCTTAGCTACCTGTCAGCCCAGCGGAGCCTGTGATTGGCTGAAATTCTCCACTTCGTATCTTATTTTGTGGGTCTTTTCCCTGAGAGGGTATCACAGAAACTCCGTTTGCTTAAAGCTAAGATGACCTTATCAAATTTTACATTAAGGCAAAACATCTTTTGTCGCCAATTCTGTTTCCATTCCAGACAGCTTTAATTACATTGTGGTCGGGTTTCAATCCAGACGTTCTAATCAGATTCCGTTGATTCACAAACTGTCTCCAAACCTTATTTTATTGCTCTTACGATTCCATCTTTGATCCTTCGACCTGGCAAAATGTGTCTTTGTCCTTCTCTCTCTCTCTATTTGTGTGTGTGTAGTTATTTTACACTACAAAAAACACATTTATATTTAATAACTTATAACAATTAGGTATTTTTATAGGCTTCCTAAATCATCACAATAAATTAATATTACATTGGACATCTTTTATTAAATCTAATAGCAAAAATAATTAAATAGAAAATCTTAATCACCTTCTCTCACGGATATATTCAAAATATTGGCCACTATGTGCTCAAGTAACTCAGAACAAATATAGTTGCCAGATATATCAATTCTCTGTACCCGAGTAAAATAATTCAAGTGGTTAGTTTTGAAGCACACTGACCTAAAGCAAAATAAATGCTATGGAAGTGGTGGTCAGTTGAGCTAACCACTATGCTACAAAGGGTTAACTAGCAAGCCCAAACTAGTTTTAATGGGCAGCAAGTGATTGAGGTAAAAGTAAAAAACTTAAAACTTCGAAGCTTGATCCGGATTTCAACTCCAATGTTTCAGGAATAGACTGCATTGAAATGGCAATATGTAAAGAAAGGGGCCTGCGCTTAAAATGTTTACTAAGTAAAAAATATATATAACATGGCCAACAACTGGTGGAAATGTTAAATATTATTAATGCATCTCTCAAAAACTTGTTAAAATTTAGAGAATACACAATTTAGTAAGCATATTAGCGAACAGATTCTGTATAATTCCAAGAAATCAACTTTTACAAACCATAAAAATGAGGATACGATCTATAAGACTCCAGTTCGGGTACCTCCTTCATTATAATATTACAAAAGCCCTCTAACAACAATCCCTGCATGGGTAAAAAATATCGAGTCGGCGTATGGTGGTGGTTTAAAGATTTGCTTTGAGGGTGTCTCCTTGGATGAGCAAATGGTGCATGTCTTGCAAACTTTGCTCAAGAGACTCCCGGAAGATGGTGGAGTGCGTCTCCGGAGAGGAATTGAGCGCCGACGTCCCGAACACGATCGAATTCCGTCGTGGGTTGTAGCAGCATCCATATCCATCTGGTACCAGCGGCCCGTAGCACATAAAGGCCTCGCACTGTGCCGGAACCTGGTCAATATGGTGCAGAATACTTTAGTTCTTTCCCGTTTGCGCAAAAGTCGCCTTTAAAAATCATTCAGTATATATACCAAAATTGAGGATACAGACAGAAAAATATGTCGGCCGCGTTAGTCTAGGTAGAGCATGGAGTGGTCTGTTGAGGATTCAGTTTAGCCGATGCTGAATCTATGATTTTCCCCTACCATCACCGTTAAGATACAAATACAACCCTTTTATTAACCGACTCTATCCAATTAACTTGTATTTTCCACACCAATGGTTAGGTATGGGCATGTGATAAATTATCGCTCCAGAATGGATACACGTAACTTGTTTGACCGGTATTTCTTACTTGGCTTGTCGAGAGGCGCATGTGCGAAGAACGGATGTAGCTGACGTCCATAAACAAGGAGGGGATGTCGATTCCTGACTCGATGGCGATCATTTTCAGACCGAGTAGGTGTCTGTCAACACCGCGTCCCATCACTGCCTACGGAAGTGCGAGTCAATTCAGTCTTGAATAGTACATTATTAATATATTCAGCTTGGTGAAAACCACCAAGTGTCGGCCCAAGAGCCCGAAATAACAAGAGTGAGCAACACAACATTCAAAGAATCATCATGCCACACACACCCAACTCGCCAAGGCTATCTATCAGAAACGACCAGACCAAATAATGGTGAGTTGGACTAAATAGACCATCAAACCTAATTTACATTTGACATCCTGAGGAAGGCCTCCCACCTCTAAAAAGCCCGATGATCAGGCAACCCTGGAAACCACCTCCAAACACCCGGGAAAGACGACCAGACAACACCGTGCCAGAACCAGTAGTGAAGCTACCCAAGACTACAGCAATCCCCACCCCGCAGAAGGGCTCCTGAAACCTTTCCATCCGATGGTGCGGCATTAGCATCCCGCGGATATACTCGCTTACGGGGCGACAACGTGAAATTATTTAAAGATCACTCACTTGAAGACCGTCAGGAAGGGTAGAGTCGGCCAAATTACTGCCTTTAAGGGCTGCACAAGATATCGCCTCTCTCAGGAACCTGTGGACCCACCCTGGAAGCGTAGTGGCCTTCCATGAGAGACTGCCCACTTCGCGAGAGATTTTTTGAAAAATTTTAGTTGCCTATCTGGCGATTGCCTACTTGGGGCAAAAGTCGCCGTACTTCAGGAAAGCCTTCTACTAGACTATAATAAAACAAAAAAGGCAACGAGAAGGCGGGCTCCGGCATCGGGGATAGGCTCGCCTTCCTCCGGCGCAGGAACATGGCGACCTACAACAGTCAAATAAGTGGAGGAAGCTGGCCTCCTCCAAAATGTCGTGTCCACGAACAAGCCCAGTGCAAGGTACAAGCGGTAGCGACCTCGATCGTCCCGGTACCATGCGCGAAGATCACCCAGACTGGGACATTCAACAAGTGTGCTCCATCAAATGGCGGTGCGCCCCGCAAATGTGTCCAATTCGGAGACGACAGAAACAACCTGAAGCCGTCGCGTCATTGGGAAGAGTCGCGGCGCTATGGCACCTAACTTTAAGTTCCCCTCGACCGTCTCCCAACTTCTTTGTCAAGAAGCCCGTATTCCTGCCATGTAATCGGTGTGAGGAAGAGCGAAACGCTGGTCTGGTCACCCAGTCCTCACTGACTCTTTGGCGCTCTCATTCCCCGCAATTCCTACATGTCCAGGAACCCAGCAGAAGATAATCTTGACATCCACCCGGCTCGCCAAAGGGTGGCGTCACGGATATCGCGAACCAGGGAATGCGGAGACTCCAAGTACCACCTGGAGGGTGGACAGGGAACACCGCCCAGCATAGTCTCCTGCAAAAAGATAGGTGACGGGGAAAAGGGGGAGATAAGTCTCCGCAGCAAATCACAGTTGACCAGGAGTCGGCGGCAATTCCATTGAAGGAATATGCCCAACAGGCCTAGCTCAGAGCCCCTTTTCGAAGAGAAGACCCTACGGGAATGGCCGTATGCTACCCGGAGGCAGAACTCCGGGCGCTGTTGGCTGGACAATGCTGCGCTTAAGGCGCTGTCGCCTTCGAGGACTTATCGGGGGAGGTTTGGCTCGCCATGCGAGTCTTTTCCTCCCCTCCCTCCGCCTCGAAACTTTAGACAGGCAGGGGTACCTCTTTTGGACGATCCCCCCACCCTACCACTGGGTGTTGGCGTAGGAGCCGGAGCTCTTTTAGTGTTCTCCTTTCGGGGAGCATCTTTAGGAACCCCAGAAGATGGCCTTACGACCAACTTCAGGGGTGTTGCCTCCTGTGAATCTAACGACTTGGTGGAGGCACGCAGCCGTTTCGCTTTAAGGGAAACAGTCACGATGGGGAGCCCTGGATTTAGCAGGGGCTGGTTGTGAACCCTTTATGCCACCAGCTCTACTAGGGAAGCGCCCCGGGTGGGTAGAACCCGAAGAAGTGTTTAGAATGGGCGCGGAAACGACCGTGCTCGTAGGCCTATCCGCCAGGAGCAGATGGTGGGTTTCTTAGCATTGGGGCATAAGACATCCCAGGACCAAGTCCTTACCCTCGCGAAATGAGTGACGATCCTTGGCTTAAACGGCCAGGATTTCCTTCTCAAGGAGAAACGCACCACATTGCTTCGAATAAGCGGGGTGCGGCTCTCCGCAATTGACACACTTGGCCACACACGATTTGGACTTATCGTGTGAGGCTTTGGAGCAACTTACGCAGACTTCGGGATTTAATCCCGACTTTGCGCGTCTACAGGAGATCCGTATGGCCGAAGCGGTAGCGATACCAACTGGCACGCAACGACTCAGGGAGTTTGTCAGGGTCGAATGTGACGAAGAGCGTAGGGGTAGGTCTCACAGCTCCTCCGTTTTCTCATCACACGTTCGACCTTGACCACTCCATGGTCGGCCAGCTCTAAGGTGATGTCATCTGTGGAGTAGTCCACGAGTTCCCTCGCATAAACTACTCCTTTCACGAAGTTCATGGTAGAGTGCGGCGTGCCATCAAGTGTTCGAATGGCACTAATCATGGCAGCCTCGGTGGGATTCAGAGCATTCGGCTCTCTACCAATCATGCTAGCTAAAGCGCTCCTTTGATGGATCATGTTGCCTTTAGCCAACATGCTGCCATCAGTGGAGCGAATTACGAGGAATCATTTTAAGCCATCAGGCTAGAAAATGCCAAGTAACCTCTGAATGAGGGGCTGGCCTCGAGGTAATCGAGGCTTCACTCTGCCCACCTTTGGTCTTAGTCTGGGACACCGCACCCGGACGTGCCGATCCTGGCTTGGTCGCATACCGATAAGGCAGCAGGCCCGTCCGTCCCAGTGGTTCCCGCGGAGGGGAAGGAGCCTCCCCCCCCCCCGTCTTTTTTGTCTTTCTATTTCTTTTCTTTTTAGGAGAGGAGGGCGGGGAATGAACGCCCTTCTCACCAGGGGCGAAATTCCTCCTCTCCTTGTAAGCCCTCGGGGGTCCAGGATGTCTGAGGATGACCTTTCACAGGGACGGACTGCTTGGCACCGAGCACCAGGTTCGACCCAATGGAAGACCCTACCATCTGAGGCTGAATGATGGGAACAAGTCCATCTCAGGGGGGCGTCTCCATGTGGCCATCCCTCCCAAGACATCCTGGATGCCCTTCGAGGTACCTTTTGTCTTGCCCACTGGCGAACCTGCATCCGTCGGGGAAGAGAGGGGGGTAGGTACAGTGACCCCATGTAAGACTCTTTACGCAAGAGTAGAGGACGTTAGGGGGCACGGACCGACGGGCCCTGCCATCCCTTGCCGCCCTAAGGGGGTGGCTCTATCGAGGTGCTCCCACTGGGAGCGGTCAATTTTGGGCCACCTGCGTGCTTTCTTGGCAGTCCCTTGTGAAAGAAAAGGAGGGCCTGCCGCTGGAAAGGAGGCACCTAAGGGCGCCTCTAGAGAAGGGGATGAGGTGGAGTCCCCTACACCCGTAGGCCTAAGAGAGGAGTAAGCCGGTAGAAGAAATTTGGTGGGTCCCCTGAGAGAGCACGGTGTGTGTGGGGGGGGGGGGGCTACATTTTTTCAGTGAAGCTGCACGAAGGCGGCTCCGGTGATGGTATGTGAAAGAAATATTTTTGTTTACAAATCCATCAATGGGCATGGCGACCCTATGTATTTCATGGAATGCATACGCTCACCCCCCCCCACGCAGTATAGCACTCTGCGAGGGGTGAACATGGGACCGGTAGAACCGACTGCCGTCATTTGAGGCCACTCCTCCCGCCTAGTGACCTGGCAGCCCATCGACATGGCGGCTCCACCTTAGGCACGGCGTAAAAATGAAAGACAGTGAAAGGAGAAAGAAAGGGTACGTGAGGAAGGTGTGGGTGGGAATGAAGCAGGTTGTTAAAAACCAACCACCTCAAACTGGAGCTCAGTGATGATGAAACGTTGTCCCCTCTCACCTCAGCCCCAATCCAGGATAGTTGGGTGAGAGGAAGCTGGTCGGCGTCTACCCTGTGAAATTAGAGGCCGACTAGAGAAAGTTGTAGGAAAAGTGAGGAAGCAGGGTAAAAACACAGGCTGTCAGAAGGAAGGAAAGGCTAAGCTGGGGCCGGACGGGGCGCTAAGTCCCGTCAGCACGGCGGTCAGGAAGGCAAATCGCTGCGCCCTTTACGGGGTCACAAGAGAGAGGTAGAGGGCCAACAAGTAAAATTAAAGTAGAGGGGTGGTAATGATGCGAAGCAACCCCACTAGGAGGAAAATTGCTACGATGCAGGCGATCATGCTATAAAGCTCTCTTCTAGTCTGTGGCCAACATCTGCGGGTCCCTTATTTCGACAATGCCCCGCCTTTCTAACTGTCCTAAAGCCCCCGCAATTCTTGGTGACACACAGAGGCAGTTGCGTAAGAACCTAAGATTGCCATCGGATAATTACATCTCTGGCGTACTGTTTGTGCGCTTCGATGGCCATCTTGAGAGCAAGGACCTTCTGGGAGTGGGTGGCATCAGGATCGAGCATCGTCTTGGCGAAGTGGGCTGATTCTTCTGAACAAGAGCGAATCGTCTCGGTTCTGCCATGCCGGAACATGCGGGTAGAGGCGGACTCATAGTGAGCACCGGGTTCGCGGTGTATCCTGAAATCGAGTTCTTCCGTTAAAAAACTGACTGGTAAACATCCCCCTCCCCTTTGCCGACTGATAATGCTCAGTTCTGGGAGTGGCTTGTGCAGGGAAGCTATCATAAGGTGTGCTTTCTGCACATACGATTGGAAGAAGGCAGAGGAGAAAGGTAAGGTGAGAAGAAATGTAGGGATAGGAGTGTGACATTGTTTACTTTTTTCATAGGCATTAAAATGGTGAAATAAATTTAACTTGAGCCTACGAAATATTTACCCGATACTTTAATGACTCAAATTTAACGATCCTTAAAATACTATGAGCTGAAGTACGTGTCAAATCTTAGAGGTTTAAAGTGGCACTTTTAATGAAAGCAACTTTGAATGGCATTGTAAAATAATGTGCTGTAGAATCTTCCAAACATTACACGGGTTCACACAATTTGTGCTGTCAATGCGAAGGGGGTGGGGGATGGGTGGGTGTTAAGTTAGGAACAGAACTCCTGATGGAGAGACAGGGGAAAATGACTCCTAAAAAAAAGAAGCTTTTTATACTTCAGCGATGCCATCTAGCGACATAAAATGAGGGCATAGCCACCAAAAACAGAATGCTATTTTGTCCACACCGAAGGCCCTTATAGTGTTTTTTTTTTAAGTGCCTATCTGGCGATGGCACGAAGGGCACAAGTCTCCGTAATTAAAATTTCAGCCTAGTACTAGGCGACTTTAAAATCCCACCCAAAGGAAACCAAAAGAAACAAAAGCAAGGAGGACGAAGCAAACACCAGCGTCGGGGCCACCACCAGGCGCAAGAAAATGCGACTAACACCAAAGAGTAAAAAAAAGGGAGGTTAACAAGAGGTCAGATATTCTACTAGTCTGTGTGCATGAACCCGTAATATGAAACCCAGACTGTGCCGAAGACTCTGTGGGGGCAACGCAGTCGTCGCAGGAAGGTATAGGGGAACGCTGCATCAAATGGCGGTGCGTCCAGTGAGTGTGCCAATTCAAAGTCAACAGAAAGCGACTTGAATCCATCGCGACGGTTGGCACGGAACTTTAGTTCCTCTCAGCAGTCCACGAGTTCCCTCGCATAAACCACTCCTTTCACGAGGTTGATAGGAGGGGGGCGGCGTCGCACTCACTGGCGAGCCATTAACTATCTGAAGGGGAATAATCATGGCGGCCTCGGAAGGATACGCCACATTCGCCAGAAGGTTTCCGTCCGAGAAACTGGTCACCTTCACGTCTCTACCAATCAAACTAGCTAATGATCTCCTCTGGGCAACACGATACCATCAGATCAGTGGAGCGAATAACCAGAAAGCGTTTGAAGCCAGCGGGCTCAAAAAACGCCAGGTAATCTCTCAATGTGGGACTCCGACGTAATCGAGGCTCCACTCAACGCACTTGCGTCTTTAGTCTTTGTTTGTGCCCCTCCCAGCCAAGGACACCTCAGAGCTGGACGTGCTGATTTTGGCCTGGTCGCTTGCCGAAGCGGCGGCGGACCCGTCTATCCCCGGACCCACAGCAGAGAGAGAGGGACCCATACTCCTCATTGTCTCCTTTTTAGGAGAGGATAGCGGGGAGTGAACCCACTTCTCTCTACCCCCGGAAGGCGTACCTAGGCCGGACGGACATGCCTTAGCCAGATCATTCTCCGAAATGGAGGTCTTAGCTGTCACGGGGGAACCAATGAGGGAAGGAGGTAACTCCTCTCCTTCTGAGTGTTCGGGAGCCCCATCCACCTAACGAGAAGCTTGCACAGGGGGCGGATTCAGGTTCGGTGTTTGGCACCGAGCCCAGGCTAGCCCCCATGGAAGATCGTGTAATCTGTGGCTGGGTAACCTCTAGAATCATGTCCAGCTCAAGGGGCCCTCCATGTGGTCATCCCCACCCAAAGTATCACGGATCCCATTCGAACTTCAGTCAATGTCTAGACTCTGGCCAGCGAACCGATCTCCATCAGGGAATGAGGAGGGCAGGTACGCCGATCCCCTGCAAGGTGCATATTCATGCGCCAGACGGGTCCCGTTATCTATTACCCATATAAGGGGGTTTACTTTATCGTGCTGCTCCCTTGTGGGCCGCCTGCGTGCTCTCTCTGCAGTCCCCTGTGATAGGAAAGGGGGATACTCCAAATAATGGTGTTCAGGGTAAACACCCGAACTCTTCAATAAATGAGGGGGACAAGCACCCTCTCCAATGGAACAAGTTTGGAGATGGTCCTGAGAAAGCACGGGAGGGGGGGAGGGCTCCTTTTCAGAGGTAGAGATGCCAAAAGGTGGCTCGAAGATGGTGAAAGGGAAGCCGCTGCACAGGACGAAGTTGTGGCTTGTTTTACCTCGTCCTCCTCGGGACTTAAGGGAGGACGAGGCCGTGTTGGAGGCGATCTCCAAGCACCCAAGCACCTCCGCTCGCCCACTATTCCTCTCTATTGTAGCGACGGTAAGTGAAAATACAACAAAAGGCATGGGAAGTCGATACCATGACCTTCCAATGCCTTGGGAGGTTAAGAGAAAAGTCTCCATAGGATCAGAAAATTCCAGAATGTGATCATTTATACATACCCGGTCCACGGATTCCAGCTTAGAATGGCCCGCCATTCAAGTGAATGTCTTGAAACTTTCACCATAAAGGATGGTACTGAGGCAGCCACCTTGTGAGTGTACTGCAAGGCGGTGAATAGAGCCGACGGCCCAGCGCACCACATGCCTAATACTTCCCTAAGCCAGAGGGCTTTCGGCCCGCGCAGCAGTCGGGGCCATCACAGTATGCACTGACACTCGACTAGGGTCTGGTAAGAGGACGAAAGTAGGCCAAACAGACAGAACCTCTGTGGATAAAAAGAGAAAGTACGGATGCGGGGGGGGGAGGGGTATTAATAAAGAGAAGTAGAGATAGGCGGGTCCACTAATGGGTAGAGTGGGTGGTCACCTATTATTAGGCATACAATGGTAGTTGAAGAGGGCGCCAACGAAAGGGTAGATAGAGTGACGGAGCAAAAATGGTGGATGAAAGGATGAATTCAGGGTGAAAGAAAGTTGGTAAAAAAAGAAGAGTTAGGTGTCAGCTGAAGGAGGAGAGGCTAAGCTGGAGCCGGATATGGCGCTGAGTTCCGTCAGCGCGGCGGAGAAGAACAAAGATCACCGTGCTAAAGCTTGGGCAGACACAAAAATGTTATCCCCCAGCCGGAACCAAGAGGGAGGGTGCAACCTCCCTCCCTTCCGATCAGAGTGGATGGAAACTGGTCGTCGACTAGCCTACAAAATTAGCAGCCCACCAAAAAAAAGGGGTAAGGAGTTTGTAAGGAAAGTGGTCAAAGCGGGTAAAGGGAAGATGTCTACAAGAAATAAAGCCAGGGTAGTATCAATCTATTCATACTAATGAGGGTCGTGTGGTGGGAAGGCGAAACAGTATGCCAAGTTCCATGTGTAATAGTCTACACCCCCCCCTCCTCCCACACACACCATTTGTGGTTTGCTATTTATCAAAAATGCCCCTTTAAATGTTATGCGATCTAATGCAACCACTAAAGAAATCGGGACTTGCCTGTAAAATGCCAGCTGGATGGCCATCTGAATAAAGCTATCAGGACTCAACTTCTGGGACTTGATAAAATCCTTACCGTAACTTTCAAACACAAAGCACGTCATCTCCAAATCATCCACTAAACTAAAAAAGAAAACAAGATCATGACTATTATCCTCCAAGACATCAACGGAACACCTTTATGCACTACTTTAGAATATACCAGCTTGAGGCAATATTGTCCAGGAGCAATGAATCCAAAGCATACCAATGACCTTAATATCATATAAGGCAATATTGACCTCTCACTGAAGAGAATGATAGAATCTGTTATTACACCCAAATGGTGCAGTTCTTAGTACATTTGTCATTTCAAAATACCGGGTTTGTCAAAAGTTCTGTTACACTCGTTTTTTTAAAATCTTTTAAGAGGTGTGTGAGAAAAGTTTCCAAACAAACAAACTTTAAGTTTTAATTTTGCAGCACGTGTCATTAAAACGCATTTTCCATTGTGTGCAGGTGTCGAGAGATGGAAGTGAAAAGAATTGAGATCCCTGCTCTCCTGCACGCGGCCACAACAAATCCGACATCGACAAGTGGCTCAACGCCAGTCGGATGACCGTCCACAGAGTCGCCGCGAAGATGCACTAGAATGGGAAAGACCTCTAAGATTGACTTCGTTCGCGCAGACTTCAAGTTGTGAACCTTTTGGGTGTGAGAAAGGGCTTCGAAAGTGCTCCAAAGCTCAAAATGACTGCGCTCGCGAAGAACATCTCGGTGGCCACAGTGTCCAGAGCGGTCAAGGAGAAGTGCGGCAAGAGCTTGAGGTGCGTGGAAAAGCCTCTGTCCATCGACCATATGCGATAACAACGTCGGGAGCGGTGTCGTCGCCTTCTCAACGACGTGAAGAGTCATGACAATCGAATTCCCATTTATTTCAGATGAAACCTTAGCAGTTGATCCGGTCATCAACAAGCAGAACGACGGCGTGGTAAGTTTCAGCTAGGACGTCTCTGAGGTCCGCTACGTGTCCACGACCGAGCACCTTCCTGATAATGTTCGGCGTCGTGGCTCCGAATGGCAAGAAAGATGCCGCCGGTGTGGTTTGAGGCCGGTTACAGGCTCACCGCGAACGATTACAGAGAAATCTTGACCACAAAAGTCCTGCCCTGGGTGAGAAAGATCACGTAAAAGGTTGACTACGTCTTTCAGTAGGACGGTGACCCGGCCAAGACTGTGCAAGAGTGGTTGGGGTCGAACATAAACTTCTGGTCACAGGACATTTGGGCGCTGCAGTCGTTCGACCTCAATCCACTCGACTACAGAGTTTAGACATGTCGAAGGCAAGGTCTGCAAGGTCCATCACAGCAACGTCGAGAAGGTGTAGTCCTCCGTCAACCGTGTGTGGGCCAGCATGAGGAAGGACTTCGTCTGAAACGTGTACGCGGCCTTTAGGTCTCGTCTTGAGTTCGTGCTCGCAACCTAGGCCGGGCACATTGATTAATATTACAATTTAAATACACATTTTCATATGTTAAAACAATACAAACGTGTCTACGTGCATCAAAAATATCATTGTGGCCTTTGTTGAGAAGTGTCCTAACGAATGTAATGACTTTTTCATTACCATACTAGTTTATTGTATACCCATAGGAATTTCAGCAGGCCACTTTCTCTACACATTCACAAGCCACATCTACCTGTCCTAGTATCGCTTGGATTATTTTCCTAATTAACCTTCTTCCATCAAATTTACATCTATAATAATGGTATTTAACTTGGTTTTCCTTTTGTCCATCTTTGGTCGTTTCTTCTACCTGTGTCTTGACTATTTCCAGTTTCTAGATGCTTTTTAAAGGCGAGTCCAAACTTCACTTGCAAAACACAAGATTCATTTATTATATACTTTACATCTTAAACACAGAGGTGTGTCGCTTCTGAAGATGTATCAAAGCTTTCTTAAAGCTCTCCAGCCAAACTTTTTCTACTAAGCTGGCTTAAGTATTCTTGAAACTGCTCTGAAATTTGACCATAGTGGGATAGCTGAATGAATTTTTGTTCATGTACTTGAGAAAGTGCATTGCATGGAGGTTTAGATAATACTTTATGGGCTTGACTTCTGTTCGAAGTGTGGGTGGTTGACTGGGGTACAATGAACGCATCCCTTGACAAGGAGGTAGTGCTTTGTTTTCTCTTTTGTAGCGAATGGACGTTAGAGTGGGTGCACAGGCCATAAAGACACACGGAGGGCTGGATGTAGTGTTTGGAGGTATAGATGAAGGATTACTTGGATTGCCGGAATGCGGTAGTTGGAAATGCTCAGTGTTCGTTCCTTTTGTCAGCTTTATAAATAGTTTTGTCGGAAATTTAGTCATGTATCAATTGTGACCATGGCTGCAATTGGGCAGGAGGAATACACACAACGCCATCCAGCAGGTGACCAAAAAGGCGACTAAACAAGCATGGGGACCATTGGCGGAGATCTTGCTATCCCCGAAGATGCGGCGTTGGATTTCTGAAGTCAACGTACAGTGTTCGTATTCAAGCGAGAGTAGCCACAACTGTCAGTGGACATAGATATATGGCCACGAATTAGTGGATCTTCACACCTTATCGAATACACAGCAAATCACAACACTGCTATCTTTTACCACTCATCTTCCTATCACACACTCTCTTCTGCGGCAATGAATCCTGACGATGGGTATTTGGAACGAGTCCACATCGCCCCTCGAGGTGACGATGGTTCCTACCTGATCCGTGGTTGGTGTCAAAAAAGCATTTCCTGACAGTTCCCTACCACTTCAAAAAACAAACAAACGAGAACCGGCATACCCTGGTGACCTCGAGGTCACTAGCACCTGTCAATCCGATCTTTATGTTGGTTTCATTATTTGGGAGAGGAATCTCGTCAAAGAGTAAAGACGGATGGAGCTACATAGTAGTAGCATGGGCCACTAAAAACCCACGAAAGAGTATTTCCTACAACGGCAATAAACAATAAATGGGAATGATGCGCGCTAACCAGTGGGAACGGGGTTGACAACGAGGATGATCGACGCCGATGACTGTTGTTTAAGGGAAGTGAGAGTTGATAAAGTGAGATGATTGTGGTATTCCAATGTGTGAGTTGTGTTTATATTATTTATTTTAACTTAAAAGAGTCTCACCTGGCGACTGCCCTCAAGGGTATAAACCAAATTAAAGTTTAGTCAATGTTAAGAGACAAAAAAAACAACAATAAAACCAAAAAAATCTGAACTAACGGAAAAGCATTATCAGGTGTGACGGGAGGCGCGCTCCCTCCTGAGTGAGTTATGACGAGAGAAACGGGTTTTGAATGAGATGCGGGCATTAGGTAGAGCCGCATGAGAGGGTTTCAAGTGGCCGAAAAGGGTGATATCATCCGGGCAGCTGACTGCTACGCCAAATCTCTGCTCTCGTAGGAATTCAAGATGAAAATTAGGAGGTGACGCTTCGGCCCGATAGTGTGGAAGGTCTAGATGATAAAGTATCGCCATGCGGTATAGTGGGACTTATCCAGATCGAAAAACAACGAAGTGTAGTGCTGTCTATGAAGAAAGGCATCACAGATAGTTTTTTTTTTGTCGGAGCAGAGCATCCGACGTGGAATGGAACTTGCGGAAGCAATACCATGCGGAAGACGGGTGGCATCCGCAGTCCAGGAAAAGGGCTAATCTAACACTACGCTAGAGAATGCGGAGAAAGCGTTCGCGAAAGATTCCGCCACGGAAGCGGGGTCCGAGATTGTGGTCCCGTCCTCCTGGAGAACGGGAGGGGAGTCTTGCGATAACTTGCCCCGAATCCTTTTGACTCGCTTCTACACCTCTGTTAGAGGGGTCTTGCTGTTAAGTGAAGACACCTATGCCGGCAAAGAGCGGCGGGCTTGCATCGAAACATAACTGTACCTAGCCCTAGATCGACGAAATTCACCGACGGTGACATCGTTCGGGCGGCGCTTATAGAGCATGTAGGGATGACGCTTCTGTTTGAGGGCAGTTTCACAATCGGCTGACCACCACGGAACTGGTCAGCGTACAAAACGGTCAGATGTTCTAAGAGTAGTAGTTAGGTCCACGGCGATGAGGTTGCCAGAGAATTCAACGGCCTCTACCAAAGACCTTAACTCCTCAGATGGGACAGAGAGATCAGGCATACTCCCCAGATGGGACAGAGAGATCAGTCATTTCCTGAAATGCGGACCAACGCACCGCGCCAAGCACTACCGGGTCGGAATGGGGTGGGTGGGGAGGTCTTTCAGGCAGCAACGGTCCAGAAAATAATACTTGAATGGGAAATTGATCAACACTATCATGGATGTCATCGACCAGCTCTTACCCAAATTCAGGCTGTGCATCTGGAGAGCAGAAAATGAAGCAGTTCTCGGGAAGTGATGCGTAAAATTATCCGCATTTAGGACACCTATCTCCAGGTTGGCCAAGCCCTGACTCCTGGGATTAATTGTGTAGTCTCCCCCGAGTGGATGTCTACCGTTCAAATCTCCTAGCAGTAGAAAGGGCCTTGACAACCTTGCCACAACGAGGCCAAAGTCCCACGCATCCAAGACGGCTAACGGTGGAATGTATGCAGAAATAACAGTATACCTCCTATCCAGGTGCAGCTGCACAGCTACTGCTTGAAAGGAGGTATCAAGAGCAAAGAGAAGAACGGAGACATCATGCTGGATGTAAATCGCGCACACTCCCATGGCGGTGGGGTCGCAAAAACATTATACCACAGGAGGGTGGGCAGGGGGCACGTTGCCAGCATGGTCTCCTCCATAAAATAGCTAACGGAGAAAGGAAGGAGATGAGCCTCCGCAGCCCCTCTCAATTGACCCGGAGTCTGTGGCAATTCCATTGAAGGAGATACGGGTGCCCTCTTCAAAGAGAAGACCTTCACGGGAATGACCGTACGCTTGCCGGAGGAAGAACTAGGAAAGGTTGGGTTCGCTATGCGAGTCTTTCCTCCCTCTGCCTGGAAGCCTTTGGCTTATGAGACGGGGCTCCCTCGTCTCCGATTCGTGTGGTACAGCTATGGCACCACCTTGGGTGGATTTGCATCCTGTGAGCTTAACCAATCAATGGAGGCGTGCAGCTGTTTCACATTACGGGAAGCAGTCAGGCGGGGGAGAAAAACAAGAAGGGCTTCAAGAAAGCATGAAGACGAAAAAGACAAGAATGGCTATCAGACAGCCTGAGGAAGTGAAAACAAGAATTTGCTACCATACAGCCTGAAGAAGAAAAACAAGAATGGTACCAGACAGCATGAAGAAGAAAAATAAGAATTGTTATCAGAGAGCCTAAGAGAAAACAAGAATGGCTGTCAGACAGCCTGAGGAAGAGAAAACAAGAATGGCTACCAAACAGCCTGAAGAAAAACAAGAATGGCTACCAGATAGCTTGAAGAAAAAAATAATTGCTATCATACAGCCTGAAGAGAAAAACAAAATGGCTATCAGACAGCCTGAAGAGAAATCAAGAATGGTTAACAGAGAGCCTGAAGAAGAAAAACAAGAATGGCCATCAGAGAGCCCCCCCTCCAAAACCAAAAAAACCAGAATGGCTATTGGACAGCCTGAAAAAGAGAAAACAAGAATGGCTACCAGACAGTCTGAAGAGAAAAACAAGAATGGTTCCTGGAGAGCCTGAGGAAGAAAAACAAGAATGGATACCAGACATCCTAAAGAAGAAAAACAAATAGCTACCTGAGTCTGAAGAGAAACAAGAATGGTTATCAGACAGCCTGAAGAAAAACAAGAATAGCTACCAGATTGCTTGAAGAAAAAAAAGAACTGCTATCAGACAGCATGAAGAAGAGGAAAACAAGAATGGCTATCAGACAGCCTGAAGAAATGGCTACTAGAGTCTGAAGAGGAAAACAAGAATGGCTACACAAAACATCCTAAATAAGAAAACAAAAATGGTACCAGATAGCCTGAAGAAGAAAAACAAGAATGGCCACCAGACATCCTGAAGAAAAGCAAGAATGGCTACCAAAGAGCCTGGAGAAGAGAAAAATAAGAATGGCTATCAGATGGCTACCAAAGAGCCTGAAGAAGAGAAAAGTAAGAATGGCTAACAGACAGTCTAAAGAAAGAAAAACATGAATGGCTACCAGTTTGAACAAAAATAAGAATGGTTACCAGACAGCCTGAAAAAAATAAGAATGGCTACCAGACAACCTAAAGAAAAACAAAAGTGGCTACCAGATACCCTGAAGAACAACAAGAAGTTTTTGGTCTGCCACTGATTTGTTTGGTTTTCCTTTATCGCACACACCACTATTTTGCTTGGAGGACTAAAGCGTAGCAGAGTGGAAAGGTGGCTTCCAATTACAGCAAAGTTAATCCACATCTTGTGTGAAATCCCGATTCTGGGGCTCTTTCACGACAGCTGTCACATCCATGGTTCGGATCCAACGTTAAACTCATCTCCACACTGAGAAATAAAATACATCTTTAATGAGTGCAAGTTGGTAGTAAACCTCCGCTCCCACTTGCTTCTTTTGCCTTGGAATATCCTGGTTAATCATTTAACAATTGGAAATGAACCATTCCTCACTCTGATTGTAGACGAGATCATAGCACTGGGTAATGAAGTGCACATCAAGATCAGAATGACAATCAATGATAAGCCTGAAAAGTGAAATTGAAAATTATGTGCAAACACTTCAGAGTGAAAGGGTGTCACTACTCACCTTTGTAGCACATTCTTGGCATTATCAATTTCAAAATTCATTTCATGTGGAATATTAAACATGAGGCGCTTCGGTTTGGACACCTCCAGAGAGGGAAGCTGCTTTTGCTGTTTGGTGCGGCTCCTGGAAGAAACCAACAAGAAAAAAGGGATAATTAACAGCTCCATAATTCATATTCATTTGTAAATTATGAACAAAATTTGCAAGACTTCCATAATTGATAAGTAAAGGGAACAATTGAGTCAAATAAGGGCATACTTAAAAAAAAGAAAAGGCAAAACAGTAACAGCAGCAACATAGAGAAAAAATTCCCCCACCTCCATAAAAGAACAAAAGGCCAGAGCAGGTGGCAGGGCAAAGCCCTCTCTCAAGGGACTTAGCATGCAAATATCAACCCAAATAAATAAATAATATGGAGGTCCATCACATTTAAGAACTCCGTGGCAATGTAGCTCCATTGCAGGACTCGGGAGACAGGCGGTAACAGTCGGGCAAGGGGTGGGAGCGTGACAGATAGATATAGATATATATATATATATAATGAAAAAACTCACAAAGTCGCATGTGAGGAAAGCAATAATATGAAAATTAGCCCGCAGGAAAATGAAAAGATAAATCCAACAAGGAATGGAATATAGTTTGAAAGTGCTTGGATTCATCTTTTCATTTTCTGGTGGGTTAATATATATATATATATATATATATATATATATATATATATATAGGAGAAGAGAGATCTTACAGGAGATAAACCTGAAAAATCCAAGAAAAAAAAGACATCATCCAGGAAAGGACTTGAACCTCAGACCTCTGGCTATCTAGACCAGTGCTCTACCACTGAGCTTACGGGACCAACACGCAAAGCGATATATTTCTTCCCAAATAAACATATTCCGTTCGCATCTTCAAATCGCCAAGCAGTAGAAAGGGCCTCTGCAACAGTGCCACGATGCGCCGGTATTCCCTCGCGTCTAGATAGGTTGACGGTCGAATGTAAGCAGAAATAACACTATACATCCTACCCATGTGCAACTGCACTGCTACGGCCTGAATGGAGGTATTTAAAGCAAAGAGAAGAACAGCGACATCATGAAGCATGTAAATCGCGCATACTCCTATCCGGCCCCCATCCCACGGGTGGGCAGCGGGCACGCACCAAGGATGGTCTCCTGGAAAAAGATAACTAACTAGTAAAGATAGGAGACGAGCTCCACAGCTCCTGCCAGTTGGGCCGCAGTCCGCGGCAATTCTATTGAAGGAATATGCCCTACAGGCATAACTCGGATGAGATGCGGGGGCCATCTTCGAAAAGATCTCCCTCAGTCGTTTCAACCTCCACCTCGAAACCTTCGGCAGCAGGGGAGGCTTCGGAAGCGTGGGTCCCTCCTTTGGAGGATACACAGTCTCCGTTTCGGCTTAAGGGAAACTGTCACGCTGGGGAAGGGGGGGTGAGCTCTAGTTTTAGCCGAGGCTGGGTATTAACACTGAATGCCGCGAGCTCTACAAGGTAGCGACCGGGATGAGTAGAAGCCGTAGAAGCGTTCCCAAATGGGGGAATAAACGACCGTGTCCATAGGCCGGGAGGGGCCAGGAGCAGTCGAGGGTTACTTTTTTTAAAAATTGAGGCACAAAACGTCCTAGGCAGCGCCGGGCAAGCAAGGACCTCCCGAGATTAGACGATCCGTGGACTCAACGGCCAGGATTTTCTGCTCTAGGAGATACGTGTCCGAAGTGCACTAAGCATGACCATCTCGGAGGGATAAGACGCATTCACCAGAAGGCTTCCGTCGAGAAACGGGTCACCTTCAGCTATCTACTAATCAAGCTAGCAAATGCTTTATGTGATAGAACGGGTTGAGGCAGCGTTAGTTTCAACTCCTATCACATATTATTTTAAAACCACGATGCTCCCACGTGCATCTTCGCTTCGAAGCTTGGCGCCTTATCAGCGCCACCGGATGTCAATGTTTAAACAAGGTTATCGTCCCCCCGTTCGCCCCCATACGCCGACCTCGCCAGATTGAGTTAGGCTTATGGGCAGATAAGGCATTGTTCCCAGGCTCAGCTGTGCATTCCCTCGAAGCTCCCACTCCATTGTTCCCCACGCCAAGGGAGTGTCTCGACTATTTAGATGGAAACTTTACCACTAAGATCAGATTGGAGATCCAGATTTTCGTCGCGAAACATCACCACGACCCTCTCTCCCTTTATGCGCCAAGGGACCTCGACCTCGAGATTCACCATCACTTGTCCAGAAGGAGGACAATATTCCTTGAGTGCCAAAGGTTCGAGCCTTTCGTGACGCCAAGTCCTTAAGGCTTCCCCCTCATTGTTCAGAAAGAGAACAACGTTAGAACAGCCATTGTTCTTGAGCCCGTAGACAAGAGACGGTTCTCACCCCCCCCCTGTTGTTCAGAAGAGAACAACGTAAAACAGCCATTGTTCTTTTGAGCCCTTCGCCAAGAAACGGTTCTCACCCTTCCCCCTTGTTGTTCAGAGGAGAACAACATTAGAACAGCCATTGTTCTTGAGCCCGTAGACAAGAGACGGTTCTCACCCCCCCCTGTTGTTCAGAAGAGAACAACGTAGAACAGCCATTGTTCTTTTGAGTCCTTCGCCAAGAAACGGTTCTCACCCTTCCCCCTTGTTGTTTAGAGGAGAACAACATTAGAACAGCCATTGTTCTTGAGCCCGTAGACAAGAGACGGTTCTCACCCCCCCCCGGTTGTTCAGAAGAGAACAACGTAGAACAGCCATTGTTCTTCAAGCCGTTCGTCGAGAAACTGTTCTCCTTCCCAAGACGCCACGTCAGGATCATCTTATTCCCCCCCTTCGGCTGGAAATCGCCAGCGGACCGAAAATTCCTTCACGTCGCCTTCCACTGCACCACTAGTATAAAGTTACGTAAGCCAAACGTCACCTTTGAGTACTTAACCCTTTTGTCAATTCTATCCTGTGCTTTAAATGGTTTAGCGAACCATCCCATCCCTTTAACTCTATATTTGTTTTAACTTTTTAAATCCTTTAATCCTCGGATTAGCCCGAGCCCCCACGACCCTTTCCATTCTCTGTTTATGTCAATATTTTCCGTTTTGTGTTTGTTGATAGTTATTATTAATAAAACTCTATTTTATTAATGATAGCAATATTATTATCCTTGAGCTCAGTTCCACTTCTTAAGCATATCGAAGATACATAATATCGGCCCGTCAGACAATCACGCACTCTAAAGATAATTAAAGAAGTTGCCACAACGAATAGTTATATATGGTATATCGTCGAGAGTCCATTCTACGACACTTTAATCTGATGGATGAACCCGCCTTCCACTCCTTCTTAGTCTTTGGGGGCTCCGAGCCACAGGTATGGATCTAGGTTCACCCAAGGCATCAGGATCCCAATCTAGGACTTTGTCTTGAATTTTGTCAACCCCTGCAGTCATAAAATGCGCGACTGCATGACGTTAGGTGTCACGGAGCGACGGGCCCTGCTCTCCCTTGCCCCCTTAACGGGTTGGCCCTATAATAGGAAAGGAGGGACTGCCGCTGGTAGGGAGATGAAGTCGCCTCAAAAGAAGGGGGTGAGGGGGAAGCCATCGCAACCGTAAGCCTATGAGAGAAATGTACCTCTCTGGTAGATGAGTGTTGTAGGAGCCTCTGAGAAAGTAAAGGAGGTCTTCCACCTTTTCAGAGGTGGAGCTACCCGAGAGCAGCTCCGAAGATGGCAAAAGGGAAGCCCCTTTGCTGCATGACGTTGGCGAGAGGGAAAACCCTCAACCGGTCGAAGAGCTGCCTCGATTTCCCTCATCCTCCTCGAGATCTACGGAGGGCGAGGCCGGGCTTGGAAGCGGATCTCCATGCACTTTTCCACTATTGCCTTCTGTTGTAGCCATATCAGAAAAAGAGAAAAAAAGAGCACATGGAAAGTAGATACTATGATCTCCCAATGACTGGGGAGGTTAATAGAAAAGTCTCCATAGGATCACAAATTCCAGAATGTGATCATTTACACATACTCGGTCGAAGGGTCGAGCATTGATGGGCTTTGCCAACTAGGCGAAATTGTCCTCGTGTTTTAACCACAAAGGATGATACCGGCGTCGCCATCTTATATGAAGGTGAGCAGAGTCGACGACTCAGCACATCCCCTACATAATACTTGCCCTATCCAGCGGGTAGGGACCTCACAGTATACATTGCCACTCAACTAAGGCTCATAAAAGGACGAAAGTGCGCTGGGCAAACAGAACCTCGGTGGATAGAAGAGCAAGTCTGGAAAGGGGTAGGAGGCTATGTAATAAGGAGAAGTAGAGATAGGCGGGTCCACTAACGAGTAGGGTGGGTGATCACCTATTATTATCATACCCTGAGTAGTAGAAGGGGATGATGAAAGGGTGGAGAAAGTGACAGAGTAAAAATATGAAGGAAGGACAATGCATGGCGATAGAGAGTTGGTACAGATGAGTTAGGGGTCAGTGTAAGAAGAGGCAGGCTAAGTTCGGGATGGAAGGGGCACTGAGTCCCATCAGCACAGAGACTAGAAAAAAACATCGACGTGCCCGTTACGGGCAGAAGAAATGGGAACCGAGTTCTGTTGCCACCACATTAGGTAATGCGTTTAATTAGTTACTGAGGAAGCTTAAAATCCCTTGGGGCCATTTACCAATTCGGAGTGACTCAATTTGCTGTAAAAAGATAAGTCTATTCATGGTTGGAAAGGGATGATATTTTTTTTCTCTCTAAAAATAGGTATATTTTCATCCATACCCAGAAGGAGGACAGAAAAGGCATTCTCTACATAGGAAAGGGATCCCCCACCAAATGCTGCAATTACCCCATATGTGGTAGAACGAATCCAAAATCACAATGTCCACTATTGTAAGGCGAGGACTGATCTGAATGAATCTAGAGCAGATATGCATCCAAAACATAGAAAAATAATATTTTGTGAAGGACAAATCACAATAAGTTACTGACATGTAATTGATGATGTGATCCATCAAAGTAGCAATCGGTGGGCCTTCAGCTGGAGAATGCTCATATGTTAGCCCCACTTCTCCTTTCTTCCCAATAATAAACTATAGGAATAAGAGGGGAATTTACAAAACTTCTTGCTTTGTCTCCACATGCATGACATTTATATATCAGAAAAAGTGAGACTGAAGGTGACTTCACCTGAATAGTTTTGTCGTACCACCTGTTTCCAGCATTCTCGGAAGCCCCATTACCATGGATACATTGCAAAGCAGCGTCAGTAGCTTTGCAACCCACTGACTTATTAATTGGACCATCAAGGCAAACAAGGAAGATACTCCGCTGAATCTCTCCTATGGATGCACGGTTATTCTTATCTGTGAGAAAACTAATTAATTTAGGATCACAAATATAAAATGCTCTCAACTATGAAGCAAAATGTTTTGCAAAATACTACTGAAACCAGTAGTATTTATAGGCGTCCTCATGATAAGGCAAATAAGGAATGTTTATAAGTAGAATTATTAGCATAAATAGCTTAATCACAAGTTTCATGATTTTTTTTTTTAATTAAAGAGGGATCACATCTGGGAGTACCATAAAAGGGCATAAAGTGGCTGCAAATGTATTATGAGATAGGAATAACAGGACTATGCCTATCAAAATTACTACTACAGCTACTCTAAACAAATGAATATATATTATCACTTGCCTTTGCTCAATTGCTTGCATAACTTGCCCCAAACATTCCTGTTCTGGGTGGACAAAATTCCAACTGGGGTTGCAGGGTGAGTGGAACGTTCAACAATGTTGCGGAGCTGTAGGTAGATCTGATCAACATTTAAGGGCTTGTTTTCCTTTCCATATGCATCCATACTGAAAAACTGCACAAAGCTAATTAAGGAGTAGTTCAAAGAAACAAGCAGAGGAATAAAATGAGCTACAGTGCAATTTTTTTTTTCAATTTCATGATTCCCATTGGATGAAAATACTCTTTTTGGTCCTAATCACTTAGAAAAGAAGTTTTATAAATCTAGAATATTACTAGAAATTTAGCAATACAATCTAAAGTACGTATGATTTGGTTAGTATTCAGAAGAATATTTGAATTAAATAGCATTTTTATTGAATCACTCACATGATTGTTGTGGGCCACGACGATGTGACTTGGGGGGTTGGGACGCTGACCGTGGAAAACTATAGAATCACGTGTGACACCTGGCACCCGACAAGTCCCAAATATTTTAAAGTATTGTGACATATCCATGGCTTTGTCACCCATCCTCTCCAGTGGCAAGGTTTTACTGTAAAGAAAATGTGTTGAAATAGTTGATGAGGAAATGCTACAAACCACTATTTATATAGTTAGAAAAAAGTTGGATAATATAATCATCGAGTTACTTTCAGCATATAAACACAAATCTACACAAGACCCAAATACAATTGATTTTTTTTTATTGGTGGGGACTGCCTATTGCCCCCCAGCGAGTGTTGCTAAACAGGATGAGTTCATGCAAAAGGATGAAGTAAGATGATGGAGATCAAAAGGAGCTACAGAGAATGTTGTTGTTGAAAGAGAAGATCTAATGCAGTGAGAACCAGGAGCTTTCGTTCAATTCTCTGTGTAAAAATGAGGGGGAAAAAGGAGTGGAGGTATGGGATGGAATATTAGGTCACTCAACATGTGGGAAATATGGGAAAATGCAAGTCTTGCAGTAAGAGGCTCAAATAAGCAAGGGTGGGCATGGAAGATAAGCTGTGAAGGCAGCAGCAATCATCATTCCTATTGTCAGATCCCACATCATGGAAGAATACCTAGCTGAATCTGTCTTGAGATCGAGACTAAAGCTCATGCAGGGCAGACGAATCTCATGGATATGAGAATGAGTTGTGAAGACTAGGGCAGAACAAAGATGGGGCTCAGGGAATGTATGTTTATTACAAACTTAGGAGAATGGTATGGGGCATGGGTTCCACTTAATTTGAAGAACACATGAGGGAAGACAAAACAACAAGGAAGGAATGAGAGCCATTGTAGTAGTTTGGTTGTCCGCCTCCCCTCCCCTATGTCTAATCTCTTTCTTCTTTTGCAGAATGTTTGTGTGTGGATGGTGTGATCACCGTCTTTGCTTTGTGTGGGAGCAATCGATGGATCTCTATCATGCTCCCCCATTCATCTCCTGTTTTCTTTTTAGACGGATTCTTTCAGCATAACTATAGCGTTGTGTTAAGTAATAGTTTGGAAGTCAAGTTTGTGACTGAGGAAGTAAAAGCCACCTAGACGGAAGAAAGATGAGTGAAGATTGTGTGAGAGTGGATATGGTTGAATGTGTTAGGAGTAAAGATGTTTGAGTGTGGCAGTGAATAGGTGACTGAATGTGCCTTCTCTTTTCCAGTTCTGTGGTACCGATTGTCGCCGACATCTGGCTTTTGGAGACAGCTGAAGCCAATCCTGACGCTCGCAAGTGTGCCTACCTTTTGGGGCGATTTTCTAAGGTGTGGACCTTGGATAGCACCTTCCAGTCTCCAGGGAGTAATTGAAGCAGCGCCCAACCGACTGTGACCCAGCAGTTGGGACCAACAAGCGTCCCGGCCACCGAAAATCCTTGGCTTTGCCGAGTTCTGGACCCCTAAGAATACCGCAGAAATTGAGCCACCTCCCACTTTCTCCAACACGTCTCACTCCCATTACTTAGTTAAGGGTGCACCCATCTTTCGCGATATCTTGGTTTTACTATTCGGTTGCGTGGCCAAGATCTTGTGTAAGGCCTTTTGTAAATATATACGTGTGGTGGTTGGCCAGAGTATTGTGAGGCTAACTGTATATATATATATAAATATATATATGAGAAATTAAACCACATTCTCCAAAGACAATTTAATTCAGAACAGTTTTGGTGTATCTCACACCCTTTTCAACTGACACTGGATAGAAAATATTAAAAAAGTGCTTACAAACATAACACAGGGTCAGGTCGTGAAAGATCCCCTCTTTTTGCCCCCAATCCCCTACTTGTGGCTAATCAGGAGGGGGGGTTAGGCCTAAACATATTGAAGGGCTGACATTTTACTATTTTGTTTATTTGCTTTTGTATTACAGGATTAAAATAAATTGACCCTCAGATAGATTTAAATTAGGAACTGACAATATCAAGCTCAATTCTACGATTCTTCTCTTAACATAGTTAGCTGATTTAAATAACATTTTACTTCCATTGAAATCGATCAAATGATTCAAGTCTCTAACATGGCAAAATATTCCACTGCTTTGGCTGCCCACTCTAATATCTCTTGTGTTCATACAATCTCTTGTCTAGATTTCTCCCCGTTTCCCCTATATAAACTTTATGGCAATCATTGCATGGTATTGCATATACTCCTATGTTATGATGTTCTTTGGGTTTCCTGGCAATCATTGCATGGTATTGCAGACTCCTATGTTATGATGTTCTTTGGGTTTCCTGGCAATTATCAATTGGTTTAAGGAATTATTATATTTAAAGGCTAGATTAATACCCGCTTTTCCAAATATGTCCTTTAAACTATTTAATTTATTATTAAATGGCAATGTTATACATTTATTGAAGTCATTAGTGCGGGCCAAGACCTGCCACCCAAATCAAGCTATGAATGTTGATAGCACAGGGACAAATTGTGACAAGAAAATGAATTGGTTCTCAGGCAGTGATGCATAAACTCATTCACATTCAGGATACCTATTCCCAAATCTTTGATCAGGGCAGCAAAACTTCACCCCTGGGATTGATCCTTTAATCCCTCCTGACTAACATTTAAATCTCCAAGGAGGAGAAAGGGCCTTAGCAACTGTGTCATGACAGTGGAATGTATGCAATTTTTTTTTAAGGGATTATCTGGCGACTGCCCACTTGGGCATAAGTCGCTACAAACAAACAGCCTAGCTCTAGGCTACTTTAAAATAAAAATTTGAAAATGTATGCAGAGATAACAGTATACATATTCATGTGTAGCTACATTGCCACTGCAAGGAGGTATTTAAATCAAAGATAAGAATGGAGACATCATGCCAGGTATAAATTACGCATCTTCCTGACTGGCCCCCATCCCATGGTAGTGGGAATGCAAAGCTGTTATACTCAGGGAGAAAAAGTCCATGGCTGACAAGTGGGCACCAACCAGGGAAGAAGATCCCTCCTCAGGGACCCATGTCACAGCATCAGAAAGGTCTTGCACAGAGGTGTTTCCCAATGAGTTATACTTTGCTCACTTGGAAGACCATACCTTCTAGGGAGAGGGCACCTCTGGGGCCATTTCCAGCGTGGGAAGGACCTCCAAGTGGCCATCTACCCAAAGGTGTCAGGCATCCTGACTGAGGACATAAAGGGCCTATCAAAAATATCAATGGGGCCAACATGCCAGCCTCCATTGGAAAAAAAAGGGTGAATGGGAGGGTAGGGCGGGTCATACTCTAAATTTTATGAAACTGGTGATGAGGGATATTCAAATGATGAATATTGGTGAAAAGAACATAGAAAAGTTAAATTCTGATTGATCAAATCTACATCAATTTGAAGTTGAAATATTGTTAGTTCTGGGTCATTTACTATATTTTACTACTATTTTAGTTATCCATAAAAGATATTTGTATAAAAAAATGTAAAAATATATTAGATAGAAATGAGAAATAGGAAACCTGTTAAAAATGACCCTTAATTTAGTTTGGTCTAACTCCAAAATTGCAAGTAGCCAGTACTCATTACTCACTGGAAGGCAATATTCCAGTAATGTTGCCAGTTCTGGTAACTATTGTAACTGGTAACTGTTGATAGAGCATTTACATTTTATTTGAATGCTAGTAAAGGCTGTGGATCATTTTAGAATGACATATAATTATTTGGTAGAGATTATTTCTTAATCTAAGTGCCATCTCTTCATTTGCAGATATACCTGCAATTAGTGTGACAATGGGGAAAATCAAGACAAGGTCCAAATCAAGTTCTCTCTGACTAATTTTGTTGGTACTGGGCAAGAGCTGATGGTGTCTTAGTTACCAATAATAAGAGATATTTTGAGGTACAGCATCTACCTGAGGGAGCAAAGTGAAGATGACCGGAGGAATTATAAAGTGGACCAGCTGGTAAAAGACATGTATCAGGAATTGATTAATCAGTGGACCAAAGCTAATGCTCTCATGAACCATGTGTTGTAAATCAAAATGTCACAATAATATCAAAGCTTAAGGAGGTGTGGAAGGAGGCAGTAAAAGTTTCCTTCAGTAAAGGAAAAATTTAACTAAGAGAGGTTCATTGCAAAACTAGATAAGTTATTTGATATATTGACATGCAAATGTCAAATTTCCAGTTGAGGGAAAGTAGGTTGTAATGGCTGTGAGACTGAAGCACACATTAACTGCTGTTATAGCAAAGAGAAAAAAAAATACCTACTAGGGAACTGGCCTTTATTAAAAGACAAAAGAAGGTTGGAAGTAAAGGTACCTTTCAAATTAGAGTTCCTGATATTCCAGAGCAGAATAGACAATTAAGAGCTTCAGAAAGTAAAGAAAATGAAAGGATAGCAGAAAGAAATAGAAAAAATAAGGAGGAAAACACTGTTTTAACAGGAAAAGAAATCAAGCATTTTTTGGCAGAAGGTGAAGATCAGGAGGCAGAAAATTCTGATGGTGACAACAGTTTGGGTGATGAACCAACTTTTGAAGCTGTCCAAGAGCCGGAATCTTCCACTAGGAATAGAAAGAATTATGATGAAATCCCAAATATTGCTCTCGCTAGTATAAGGTATGGTGACGGATTGAGACCAACTGCAGCTATAGCAACAGCAGCTTTAATAGATGCTGGATTCATTACTGAGGAAGATACCACTAAAGTAATTGATAAGAATAAAGTTAAGAGAGCACAGGAAAAGCTAATGACAGTTATTGAACATGAGTTTGAGGAAAACTTAAGGAAGGATGGGGGAATTTCTTGTGTTCTCTTTGATGGATGAATTGATGTGACAAATTTTCTGATGGAGGCAGAGGGAAGTGAAAAATTGTTTTCAGCAAGAACAAAAGAGGAGCATTACACTGTCATCAGTGAGTCTGGAAGCAATTACCTCTTCCACTTTGTCCCAGAAAAGGCTACAAAAGAAGAATCACATGCAGAGAAGATCGTTAAGGCTATGTTTGGATGGCTGAGGGAAAGGGGTTTGGATAAAAGCTTAATGGCCATTGGAGGAGACTCCACGAATGTAAACATAGGTGTAAATACTGGAGTAATGCGAAAAATGGATCTCCATTTGGGCAGAAAGCTTGTTTGGTTGGTCTGTAACCTGCACACTGGGGAACTCATCTAATTTTCTAATTATCAACCTGGATGGCACAACACTATCTGACAACAGATATTCCGGACCAATGAGGAAAGCTCCTTGACTCTGTTACAAACTAGGATATCAACCCAAATTTCACTCAAATATCTTTAGGTCCTCTTCTTACCAAGATACCTCAGGAACGGGTAGAAGATCTTTCCACTGATCCATACTACGGCTATAGAATTGTATCGGCAATCAGAGATGGAGTGCCTCCTACAGGGCTTTCTCTTTTGGAAATAGGACCAGTAAACCACAGTCGCTGGCTGACCACAGTTAACAGACTTCTTCAGCTGTGGGTGTCAAAGCATGAGCTCAAAGGAAAAGCCTTTCTGAATCTACAACTGATTGTTGAGTTCATCATTGGTGTATATTACCCATGCTGGTTTAACATTAAGATTAAGCACTCTTGGACCAAAGGACCTAGGCACATTCTTTATCAACTTCACTGCCTAAAGTCTCAGAGGAAGGAGGTGTTGGATATTGTTTTGCCAACTGTTAAGAGATCAGCTTTGTATGTATAGAGTGAAGCCATCCTCCAAACCCTCCTATGCTCTGAAGATCAGGCGGAGAGAACTGAAGGAGAGAAAAGAATCCAGACCATCAAGGGAGAAGGGCACCCAGATACTCAACTGGAAGACTCCTTTGTAAGGCTTTGAAGGACACCAGACATCAATTGTGATGCTACCAGGATAGGAGATCTGATAAATTTGTCAGAGGATGTCTCTGAGCCACCTCTCACTTGCTCTATAAGTACTTCTGAATTGAAAACTTCATTGCCTCTCCTATGAAAGTACTTGACTGGCCTTGTCACACACAGAGCATTGAGAGGGTTGTAAGAATGGTGACTGAGGCGTCTTCCAAGTATTTCTCACATAAAAAGAGGGATGGAGGAATCAGGGCACAAGATACAAGTAGAAGTCTGATGTCCAGGAATGAGTCAAAGCAAGATTTGTGTGCTCTGGTGAAGTTTAACCTTTGAATAAGACCCAAAGTGACCCATGCAGCTATATGTGGAGCTTTGCATACAATTTTCTCACTCAAACATGTAAATTGAAGGTTACTTTGTGTTTGTGTGTACTATGATTAAATAAAGATAGGTTACATAAGCTCATGAAAAAAGGAAAAAATTTACTTTATTTAAATGGAAATTGATGTAGGTAGGAGCAATTATATAACAAAATAAAGTTCTTTTTCAAAATCTACACCAGAAAATCTATCATTTAAGCACCCCTCATTAAAGGATTTAATGAAAATATATGGTTGCCCCAAAGTATGACCCACCCTAATGGGAGTGCATGCTAGCTCCCATCAAAGTGGAGAACCTTGGGTCGCTGAGATATCTCGCTAAGGCACAAGGGGCGAGTATAAAAGAGGTAAAGGGGAAACATCTTTACTGCTAAGGAGTAGTGAGATGGAACACAACAATTTAGGTGGTTTTATTAAGCGGTACATATTATTTTTAATAAATTTTACTTCCTCTCCCTGCAGCAGCCATACTCTGACTCCAACAATGGATTGGCAAAGTGGGGCCTCTTACATGCCCTGGCTGGGCTCTGGAATGTGCTCTATATGCCATCACTGGCATTCTTTGGGGACCCCAAACTAAATCCTAACAATGATGTAGTATGGCAGGTTGGAGTGGCAGATCCAACTTATTGACATGCCTGAGAGGGGTCAGGATCACCACACCAGACATCCAGTGTAAGAGGAAGTGAGGAATGATGTCAAGTAGGGCAGTAGGAGATGGGGGCCAATGAAAAGGGTAGAGAAAGGGATAGTAATGGAAAAGGTGCATAAAGGGACTGGGGGAATGCACCAGCATTCCCAGACCTGGACCCAGAGTGGAGGTTCCCCTATGGTCTGGCCTTTCCGTGCATGCATTAGGGCCTGTGTTGACTTTAGTATCAGAGTGAGAGTGGTAGCTGTGTTGCCTGAGATTGTTTTGTATGGTCTGAAATGTTGAAAAATCTTTGAGAGAGGGGTTATGAACCCAAGCAGGGCTTTCATCGGTAATTACTGAGTAAATTAATTGCTTATAAACTGTGGTTGTGGCGCCTTTGTTTTGTCTGAATCATGATTTAAGGGTATTAGTCTTGGTATACAGCTTCAGTCACCATGGCCCGAGAAATTTGTAAAAACAATGCAGAGCTCAACGAAAGTGAATAACAAATAGTGAAATTGATATAAAGGATGCAAATGCAGGAGAATTATTGATACTTACTCATCAACCATTATTTTGTAATCAAGTGCTCCAGACACAAGATTTGCTGCATACATGAGTTGGTCATCCAATGTGTGAAATTCTTGGAGTGGGAACACAAGGCCAGGGGAAGACCAGACAACAACTGGCCATCGATAGTCTAAGTAAGCTGTGTTGATCCACCATTCTTGTAACTTAAAGAAATTGAGTTGTTTCATTTACATTTATCGAGTACACCAGGAGGTAGAATATTACTAGTATATATATAATTCATTTATAGCAATTTCTAAAAATTTTTTTTTTAAACTACAATTTTCTAAAAAATTTAAAATATATCCAATCATTCTTAAATTTATCCCCAAACTGTGGTCAAATACGTTATTTCAACATAGACTAACTAATAATAAATTTTTATGCATATTTTCTTGGTATTTATTTCATAAAGTGACCAATTAAAATACAGAAAAATATATCACACCCAATTTTCAGAATTCTTTGCTTTTTCTTGAAGACGAGTTTGTAATGTTTGCCCTAAGCCATGTTGGGTTCCAAATTTCTGAACTATCTCTTCTGTAACTTTAAATTCTTCCTCTGTAACTATAGGCTTTACGCTCCTGATTGAAATATAATAAAAGTATATTAATATTCAACAAAAATTATTTTAGGTGCTTCAGATTTTGAAACAACAAACTCAGTGGACTATACAAGGCCAGTTTCCCCCCCCTCCCACACACAAAAGTGGAGCAAAGTATTAGCAAACAATAAAACTTACTTCAAGTATTTTCTCAAGGTTTCCTGGAGGGGAGGAACTGGAAGATTGGGTAAGGAAGTTTGATGGTCCGTCAACTGGCAGATATGAACACCAGTTGTTTCAACATATGGCCTTTGGAAATATTTAAGGAGTGGTCGATAAACCTGAAAATACATAAAATGCACCTTAAAAAGGTTAATTGCATAAAAAAAGAATATATTAATGTCTTGTACCTTATTTGATAAGGTATACAATATGGTATAAGATTAAATTACTTTCATTTAAAGTTAAAAATTAAATGTAATACTTAAAGCCAACAAAAAAACTCCCACAATAATCAATATATTGATGATTGAAAGTAGTGTTGAAAGAAGCAGAAAAACTCAATATATATTTTGCTGCAATGTATATTTACTGCTAACTGCAATCCATCTTAATGGAACACCCTGTATATCAGAATTGGATATGCCCTAATTTTGCAATGTACTGCTTGTTGCAGCTCCACCTAAACAGTACTACAATATCAAAAAATAGAGACAAAGAGATGAATGAAATATATACTTTAATATAAAGAGAGAGTAGAAAAGAGGGGGGAAGATACATTTTTAAGAGTAAATACTAGAATATAATGATCTGCAAGACATTTAAAAGAATGTGATACATGAAATATGCAAAAACTTTAGATATTTAGTAACAAATATGGCACTGTTTGAAAATAGATTTAAATAATTTGCTACTCTGTGACAGGAAAGCACCAAAGCAAAACATTGGCTAATCAAAGCTCCCACAAAAGTGTTGGTTTATGTGTCTTTTCCCACAACCAACCATGACCAAAAATTCCACCATTACCACAAACGAAGAAAAATTGTAGGACAATATCACTAATTGCTTCACTTTGCAAAAGTTATGTTACACTAATTTTTTATCTGAGAGGTTTATGTGTGTGATATAAAAAGTTCCATCAGACAAAGAAGTTCTACTTTTCCAGCATGTGTCATTAAAATGTCTTTTCCATTGTGTGCTGGTGTGTTGGGATAGAAGTGAAAAGAATCAAGATCTCTGCTCTTCTGTGTGCAGGCCACAACAAGTCTGACATTGACAAGTGGCTAACAATCAGCTAGTAACTGTCTACCGAGTTGTAGAGAGGCTCAAGAATGGGAAGACCTCATAGATTGACCTTGTTCACTTATCAAAGGCTTGAAGATTCATAACAATCAAATTCTCCTTTTTTCTGATAAAAAGACCTTCACAGTCAATCTGGTCATCAACAAGCATAACAACTGGATGCTAAGCTACAGCAAGGACATCTCTGAGGTCTGTTATGTATCCACAACCAAGCACTTGCCCTCTGTGATGATGCTCAGCCTTTGAATGGAGAAGATGCCGCAGTTCTCTGCCTGTTACAGGCTCACTGCAGCCGATTATAGGAACATCTTGGACACAAGAGTTCTGTCCAGGGTGAGAAAAATCACTAAGCCTTTCAGCAGGACGGTGCCACAGTCTATATCATGGTTGGGGTCAAACATGGACTTCTGGTTGAAGGACTTTTGGCCTCCACAGTCACCTGACATCATTCTCATCAATTACAGCATGTTGAGGGCAAGGTTGCAAACTCTGCCACAGCAACATCAATGAGCTGAAGTCTTCCATCAACTTTGTGTGGGCCAACATAAGGAAGGACTTCATCCTCAATGTGTGCCCATATGGATTAATATTACAATTTAAACACATAGTACTTGGAATCAGCCTTTTATTTTCCTGTGGGATTTTTTGTATTTATATGTTTCAACAATAAAAATGTGTCTAACTGCACCAAAATTATCATTGTGTCTTTTAAGAGTGTCATAACAAGTGTAACAGGACTTTTGCCATAACCAGTATAAGATATTTAAAGGAGTAAATTAAGATTGTACCACAATTGCTAGATGCCCTCAATTAAGTTAGAACTTTTTGACAAGATTCCCACACATTGAACAAATATAGTAGAATATCACAGAGTTGGAAGTGGAAGGAAATAATGACACACCCATAAATAAATTTAATCTTACAATATGCACGTCAAAGAAACTAAAAAAACCAAAGCCTACCATTATATGATCAGTGTAAGAAATTCCAAACTAGATGTTATTCTATATTGCAGCTTCAATATTTTTGCAATTCAACTATCAGGATTTGATGATTTATTCCTAATAACCAAAAGGATGAATGAACTCATTATTAATGCCATAATAAGGCATATAACTCATAGATTATAATAATCAAATAAATGATTATTCTTGATTCTAATTAGAGACCAGATAATTTTATGGAGGATATTAACTTGTCTAATGTAAATTGTGAAGATAAAAAAGGGAATAATATAAGTTTACTTGTTTTGGGGCAATTTCATTCCTAACTGTGTGTGGGATACTACTTGCATTAGATCAATTTGATCCTGTTCTCTGCTGTGATAAAATAGAAATAGATATTGGAGAAACTGTCAAAGTGATCATAACATCCTGAAATTTAGATTGGATTTTTAATGCTAAGCTAATTTTTCAAAAAATTCAGGAAAAAGTAACAACAGGAAGCAACCCATAGCTGCTGTGGTAATGATGGGTACATCCAGGGAACAGTTGCAGAACCACAGCATGCAACTTTAGATTTCCATTGGCCACCCATTGGATTGAACCAATTCCTGCCATGTAGTCACTATGAGGAAGAGTGAAATGCTGGTCTGGTCCCCAAGTCCTTGTGAACTCTTTGGTGCACTCATTTCCCACACGTCCAGGAACTCAGTAAAAGATAATCTTAATACCCATCCGGCTTGCAGCGACCATGGGATCAAAGATACCCCAAATAAGGGAATGTGGGGATTCAAATGCCCAAAGACCACTCAGGGCACTTTGTGAGTCTCTATAGATCATGATCAGGTCCTTGTACAGGGCATAGTGAGTTATCTCCGAACTGGGGGTGGTGTATTGCAACCAGCTCTCAGCCATGAAGAGAGAAAGCGCCCTGCTGACTTCAAACTGAGGGCAAATGGTGTGGAAGCTGACTCCCTCTTCGAACTTGGAGCAATCCATGTACACTGGCATAGATCCAGCATGGCAGGAAGTGTGCTTCAAAAAGGTTAATGCAATACTCACAACACTGCAAGCTTTGTGAGCAGAGGCATAGCGACAAATAGTCAATGATAGCAGCCTGCCAGGTAGAATCTTGGCATAGGCACTGTCAAGATCAGCTGTGGATGCAATAAGAGACATCAGCAACTGAGGGAGGAGTCACGTCACTGCATAATGCTTTGTTCCTGGTGCACAACAAGTGGCATTTGCTTGGCATCAACGAGCAACCTCTTAAAAGGGTCACACACATGATTTTTTCTATTTTTTTTTTATTTAAGGGGCTATCTGGCGACTGCCGACTTAGGCATAAGCGCCGTAAAAAACAGCCTAGTTCTAGGCTACTTTAAAAAATTAAACAGAAAACAATAGAAAGAAATAACAATAACAATAACAAAGCAATAACAAAAACAATTACAAAAACAACAACAACAATTAAATCGGGTTAAATAAAAGGGAGAAGGCCGGCCTCCCCCCAAAAGTCAATAAGTCCACCAGTCAAAGTACACGCACTCGTCCCGAGCACAAGGGACAGGCGGTAGCGACCCCGCCCATCCCGGTACCGGGACAGGTAACGTGCGCGAAGATCACCCAGACTGGGACATTCGACAAGAATGTGCCGAACTGTCTGGGGGACGACGCAGTCGTTGCAATAGGGTGCAGGCGAGCGCTCCATCAGATAGCGATGCGTCACACGAGTGTGCCCGATTCGGAGACGACAGAAAGCAACCTGAAGCCGCCGCGGCATTGGGGGATAGGTCCATGGGAACAGTCGCGGCGCAATGGCACGCAACTTTAAGTTCCCCTCGACCGTCTCCCATCTTCTTTGCCAAGCAGTCCGAAGAGCTGCCCGTATTCCTGCCATGTAGTCAGTGTGAGGAAGAGCAAAACGCTGGTCCGGTCGCAGAGTCCTCGGGAACTCTTTGGCGCGCTCATTCCCCGCAATTCCTACATGTCCAGGAACCCAGCAGAAGATAATCTTGACATCTGCCCGGCTCGCCAAAACCGTGGCGTCACGGATATCGCGAACCAGGGGATGCGGAGATTCCAATGCCCCGAGAGCACTCAGGGCGCTTTGTGAGTCGCTATAGATCACAATCCGGTCTCCGAACCGGGCACATCGCGTAATCTCCCGTACCGAGTGGTGTATTGCCACCAGCTCGGCCGTGAAGACAGACGCAGCGCCTGGTAGAGCCCCGCTAACTTCAAACAGAGGGGATACGGCGTGGAAGCCGACCCCCTCTTGGGACTTGGAGCCATCCGTATACACTGGCACGGTACCAGCGTGACACGATGTGTGCTCCAAAAAGGTCGAACGCAATACTCCCGGCGCAGTACAAGCTTTGGGAGCAGAGGCGTGGCGACAAATAGCCAAATGTGGTACCCTCCAGGGTGGCGTCCTGGGCAGAACCAGGGGCGCCACCGGCCCGAGAGCTATATCTACTTCTCGAAGGAGTTTCCTGGCCCTAAACCCAAAGGGCTTAGGGTATGACTGGCGTCTCTCGGTGGCATAGGCACCATCGAGATCAGCTGACAATGCAGTGAGAGCTGTTGGCGACTGAGGGAGGCGCCGGGCTCGCGCGTACAGGCGAGTGATGCACTGCACGCGGCGCAGAGCGAGTGGCATCTCCCCAGCATCGACCAACAGGCTCTCAATGGGGGAAGTGCGGAAGGCACCGGTCGCAAGGCGAAGGCCGGTGTGGTGGATCGAATCCACCTTCCGCAATAAACGCTCGGCTGCGGATGCATAAAACTCGCATCCGTAGTCGAGCTTCGAGCGAACAAAGGATCGATAAAAAAGTAAGGCGGTAGCCCTATCAGCGCCCCAAGCGCTGAACGTCACGGAACGGAGAATGTCCATGGCGCGGGTACAAGAGACCCTAAGGCTGCGAATGTGAGCCTCCCAGGTGAGGCGTCGGTCGAATACAATACCAAGGAAACGGTGCGACTCAACCACATCCAGGCGCACCCCATTAAGAAACAAATCTGGGTCGGGGTGAAGCCGTGGATGGCGGCAGAAGTGCACCACCTTAGTCTTGGCCAAAGAAAACCGAAACCTGTGCGCTTCGGCATAGCGAGAGACGCGGTTCAATGCCTGTTGGAGTCGACGCTCCAGAGTTGGCATCTGGGCCGCGCCAAAAGAGATCGAAAGGTCATCCACGTAGAGCGTAGCGAGAACATCTTCCGGCAGCACCGAGGTGATGCCGTTGATGCTCAGGGCAAAGAGTGTGACACTGAGGACACTTCCCTGCGGGACACCCTCTTCCTGCTCCTTTGGGCCGGAGAGGGCTCCCCCCACCCGTACGTGGAATCGACGATCTCGCAAAAATTCAGATATAAACATTGGGAGGCGTCCCTTCGCCCCCATCGTGTGGAGAGTCTCCATGATACCGTATCGCCATGCGGTATCATAGGCCTTCTCCAGATCAAAAAACACCGTGGCGTAGTGCTGTCTACGAAGGAAAGCCTCGCAGACGGCATTTTCCAGTCGGAGCAGAGCATCCGACGTGGAGTGGAACTTACGGAAGCCGCACTGTGCAGAAGACAGATGGCCTCCGCTGTCCAGGAAATAGGCTAATCTAACATTTACCAATTTCTCCATCAACTTGCACACGCAAGAGGTTAGAAAGATTGGGCGGAAACCGGTCGGAGTAGAGTGATCTCTCCCCGGCTTGCGAAAGGCGAGCACAGTAGCGATTCGCCAGGAGTCTGGGAGAAGACCTTCCAACCAGATCCTGTTGAACAAATCTAACAGAAAGGCCATGCCTGGCTCACCCAGGTGTCGAAGCATGGCGTACGGGACATCGTCCGGACCATGGGCGGTGTCCGCGCACGAAGCGAGAGCGGAACGCAACTCACTCACAGTAAACTTGTCGTTGAAGGGTTCTCCGCCTCTGGAGGTAAAGTCCAGCCGGCGGCCTTCCGCGACATCACGACGTGCATTGAATGCTGGCGGAGCAACATCACGGCTAGAGAATGCGGAAAAAGCGGTCGCTAAGGATTCCGCCACGGACGCGGGGTCCGAGATTGCGGTCCCCTTCTCCTGGAGAACGGGAGGGGGGTCCTGCGAGAACTTGCCCCGAATCCTTTTGACTCGCTTCCACACCTCAGCTAAAGGGGTCTTCCCGTTAAGTGAAGACACGTATGCCCGCCAAGAAGAGCGGCGGGCGTGCTTCGAAATATACCGGAACCTAGCCCTAGCCCGACGAAATTCAGCGACAGTGAAATCGTTCGGGCGGCGCTTATAGCGCATGTAGGCATAACGCTTCTGTTTGAGGGCCGTCTCACACTCGGCCGACCACCATGGGAGTGGTCGGCGTGCAAAACGGCCAGACGTCCTAGGAATAGTAGTCAGGCCCACGGCGATGAGGTTGCCGGAGAAGAACTCAACGGCCTCATCTACCGACCTAAACTCCTCGACTGAGATAGAGAATTCAGTCATTTCCTGAAATGCAGGCCACCGCGCCCGCGCCAAGCACCACCGAGGTGGTCTCTCAGGCGGCAGTTGCCCTGAAAAGGATATTTGAATGGGAAAGTGATCACTACCATGGAGGTCATCGACCACCCCCCAATCAAAATCAGGCTGTGCATCCGAAGAGCACAAAGATAGGTCAAGGCAAGAAAATGAAGCGGTTCTCGGACAGTGATGCGTAAACTCATCCACGTTTAGGACACCCATCTCAAGCTCTTCCATCAGATCGGCAAGGACTTGTCCCCTGGGATTTATGGAGTAATCTCCCCAGAGAGGATGCCTGCCGTTCAGATCTCCAAGCAAGAGATAGGGCCTCGGCAACCGTGCCACGACGCGGCGGAAGTCCCCCGCGTCGAAGTCAGCTGACGGTGGAATGTACGCAGAAATGATAGTATACCTCCTATCCAGGTGCAGCTGCACAGCCACTGCCTGAAAGGAGGTATCTAAAGAGAAAGGAAGAACGGAGACATCATGCCGGGTGTAAACCGCGCATCCCCCAGCCCGGCCATCCCGCGGTGGTGGGGTCGCAAGACCCTTATACCCCGAGAGGGCAGGCAGCGGGCACGCGCCTAGCATGGTCTCCTGCAAAAAAATAGCTAACGGGGAACGGGACGAGACGAGACTCCGCAGCTCCTCCCAGTTGGCCTGGAGTCCACGGCAATTCCATTGAAGGAATATGCCCTCCAGGCCTAGCTCGGAGGAGACGCGGGGGCCCTCCTCGAATTGAAGACCCTCACGGGAATGGCCGTACGCTTCCCGGGGACAGAACCCCGGGCGCTGTTGGCCGGACAAAGCGCTGAAGGCGCTGTCGCCTTCGAGGACTTATTGGGGGAGGTTGGGCTCGCCATGCGAGTCTTTTCCTCCCTCCGCCTCGAAACCTTAGGCGGGCGTTGCGGCTTGGGAGGCGGGGGGCCCTCTTTTCGAGGAACCACCGTCTCCGAGCCACTCGCTCCACCTCGGGGCGTGGGCGAAGGGGCCGAAGCTCCTTTGTTGCTGTCCTCCTTTCGGGGAACAGCTTTAGGAACCCCGGAAGATGGCCTAGCGACCATCTTCAGGGGTGTTGCCTCCTGTGAGTCTAACGACTCTGTGGAGGCGCGTGGCCGTTTCGCCTTACGGGAAACGGTCAAGCTGGGGGAAGAGGGGGGAGCCCTGGTTTTAGCCGGGGCTGGGTGTGAACCCTTTTTGCCGCCAGCTCTACCAGGGGAGCGCCCGGGTGTAGTAGAGCCCGCAGAAGGGCTCCGAATGGGCGCGGAAACAACCGTGCTCGTTGGCCTGGATGGGCCAGGAGCAGAGGGTGCCTTTCTAACTATTGAGGCATATGACGTCCCAGGCAGAGCCGGGCGCGCCAGGACCAAGTCCTTAGCCTCGCGGAATGAGAGTCGATCCTGGGCCTGAACGGCCAGGATTTCTTTCTCAAGGAGATATGCACCACATTGCTTCGAAGAAGCAGGGTGCGGCTCTCCACAATTGACACACTTGGTCACACACGATTTGGACTTATCGTGTGCGACCTTGGAGCAATTTACACAGACTTCGGGTGACCCCGATTTTGCACGTCTACATGATCGATTCGTGTGGCCGAAGCGGTGACAGTAATAGCACCGCCGCGGCAGTGGCACGAATGCCTTCACGCGGTAGCGGTACCAACCGGCACGCACCGACTCAGGGAGCTTGTCACAGTCGAACGTGACGAAGAGTGTAGGGGTGGGTCTCGAGGCCCCTCCCTGTTTTCTCATCTCATCACACGTTCGACCTTGACCGCCCCATGGTCGGCCAGCTCTAGGGTGATGTCTTCTATGGAGTAGTCAACGAGTTCCCTCGCATAAACTACTCCTTTTACAAAGTTCATGGTAGAGTGCGGCGTCACACTCACCGGGATGCCATGAAGTGTCCGAAGAGCACTTATCTTGGCCGCCTCGGCGGGATTCGCCGCATTCGCCAGAAGGCTCCCGTCCGAGAAACGGGTTACCTTCGGCTCTCTACCAATTGCACTAGCTAATCCTCTCCTCTGATGGATCATGTTGCCCTTGGACAACATGCTGCCATCAGTGGAGCGAATAACGAGGAAGCGTTTGAAGCCAGCGGGCTCGAAAACGCCAGGTAACCTCTGAATCAGGGGCCCCGATGTCATCGAGGCTCCGCCCTGTGCACTTTTGGTCTTTGTCATCGTCAGGAGCTCCGTACCCGGGGAAGCAAAGGGCCCGAATGTGCCGATCTTGGCTTGGTCGCTTGCCAAAGTGGCAGCAGACCCATCCGTACCCGTAGCCCCCGCGGATTGAGAGGAGCCCCGAGTCTTCTTCGTCTTTTTGGTCCTTTTTTTTTGGAGAGGAGGGCGGGGAATGAACCCGCTTCTCACCCCCGCCGGTAGAAGCCCCCAGGCCAGATGGACCGGCCTCAGCCAGGTCCTTCTCCGAAATGGAGAAGGTCCTGGTTGTCGTAGGGGCATCATCCGGAGGAGATCCCTCCCCTCCTTGTACTGCCTGAGAATCCACAGCCGTTTGATGAGGACCTTGCATAGGGGCGGATTCGGGTTCGGTGCTTGGCGCCGAGCCCGGATTTCCCCCCATGGAAGGCCCTACCTTCTGAGGCTGGTTTTTCTCAAGGACCATGTCTATCACAGGAGGGGCCTCCAGTTGGCCATCCCCTCCCAGGACATCGCAGGTCCCCTTGGCAGCGTCATAAGTCTTTAGTGGGGAGGCACAGGCCTTGACCCCGGCAAGGTTTAATATTTTTGCCCGCAGGTCTTTTGAGGGAAGCGACCGAAGGGGCCTGGCTTCCCTCTCCCCCCTAAGGGGGTTTGCCCTACCGAGCCGCTTGTACGAGGGGCGGTCGGCAATGGGCTGCCTGTTGGCTTTCTTGGCAGTCCCCTTAGAAAGCAAAGGAGGGACTGCCGCTGGAGATAGGGAGGTGCCCGAAAGCACCTCCAGAGAAGGGGGTGAGGGGGAGTCCCCTACACCTGTAGGCGTAGGAGAGGAGTAAGCCTCCTCTCCGGTTAAAGAGGTATGGAGGGTCCCCTGCGCAAGCACAGGGGGGGGGGGACCTCCATCTTTTCTGTGGAGCTGCACGAGGGCGGCTCCGTTGTTTTAGGGGGAATTAAGGGGAGATGTTTTTTTTTTCATCATTGGGCATGGTGACCCTCTTTGTTTTACGGGACGCAATCGCTCACCACCTCTTGCAGTAGCCCGCACTGCAAGAGGTGCTTACAGGCCCGGCGCCACCATTTGGGACCACCCCTCCCGCCTGGTGGCCTGGCAGTCCTTCGGCATGGCGGCCCACCTTAGACACGGCGTAAAACAGATAGAATGTGAAGAGGAGAGGAAAAGGGATGTGAGGAAGGTATGGGTGGGGATGAAGCAGGTTGTTAAAAAACCCCCATCCCGAACCGGAGCTGAGGGGTTAGGGAACAATGTCCCCTCCCCCCTCAGCCCCTATCCGGGGTGGTTGGCTTGAGAAGAAGGTCAGCATTCTACCCTGTGAAATTAGAGGCTGACCAGAGAAAGTTGTGGGAGAGGTTGTATGAAAAGCGACGAGGTAGGGGAGAAATCGGGCTATCTGAAGGAAGGAAGAGAGGCTAAGCTGGGGCCGGACGGAGCGCTGGATCCCGTCAGCACAGCGGCCAGGATGGCAAATCGCCGCGCCCCTTACGGGGTCAGTGGAGCGAATAACGAGGAAGCGTTTGAAGCCAGCGGGCTCGAAAACGCCAGGTAACCTCTGAATCAGGGGCCCCGATGTCATCGAGGCTCCGCCCTGTGCACTTTTGGTGTTAGTCTTGGTCAGGGGCTCCGCACACGAGGGGGTAGAGGGGCCGGATGTGCCGATCTTGGCTTGGTCGCCTACCAAAGTGGCAGCAGACCCATCCGTCCCCGCAGCCCACGCAGATGGAGAGGAGCCCCGAGTCTTTTTCTTTTTTGGAGAGGAGGGCGGGGAATGAACCCGCTTTTCACCTCCGCCGGCAGAAGCCCCCAGGCCAGATGGACCGGCCTCAGCCAGGTCCCTCTCCGAAATGGAGAAGGTCCTGGTTGTCGTAGGGGCACCTGTCCGAGGAGATCCCTCCCCTCCTTTTACTGCCTCGGAGCCCTCAGCCATTTGAGGACGACCTTGCATAGGGGCGGATTCGGGTTCGGTGCTTGGCGCCGAGCCCGAATTCCCCCCCATGGAAGGCCCTACCGTCTGAGGCTGGGTCTCCTCAAAGACCATGTTTATCACAGGAGGGGCCTCCAGTTGGCCATCCCCTCCCAGGACATCACAGGTCCCCTTGGCAGTGTCGCCAGTCTTGTGTGGGGAGGCACAGGCCTTGACCCCAGCAAGGTTTAAAATTCTTGCCAGCAGGTCTTTTGAGGGAAGCGACCGAAGGGGCCTGGCTTCCCTCTCCCCCCTAAGGGGGTTTGCCCTACCGAGCCGCTTTGATGGGGAGCGGCTGGCTAAGGGCTGCCTGCTGGCTTTCTTGGCAGTCCCCTTGGAAAGAAAAGAGGGGACTGCCGCTGGGAAAAGGGAGGTGCCTGAAAGCACCTCCAGAGAAGGGGGTGAGGGGGAGTCCCCTGCACCCGTAGGCGAAGGAGAGGAGTAAGCCTCCTCTCCGGTTAGGGAAATATGGAGGGTCCCCTGTGCAAGCACAGGGGGGGGGGACCTCCATTTTTTTGCTGGAGCTGCCCGAGGGCGGCTCCGTCGATGGAATAGGGGAAGTTGAGGGTTGGGTTTGTTTTGTTTTTTAAACACGGGATGCAATCGCGCACACCTCTCGCAGTAGCCCGCACTGCGAGAGGTGCTTACAAGCCCGGCCGAGCCAGGCGCCGCCATTTGGGACCACCCCTCCCGCCTGGTGGCCTGGCAGTCCATCGGCATGGCGGCTCCACCTTAGACACGGCGTAAAAATTAATAGATTGTGAAGAGGAGAGGAAAAGGGATGTGAGGAAGGTATGGGTGGGGATGAAGCAGGTAGTTAAAAACCAGCCACCCCAGACCGGAGCTCAGGGGTTAGGGAACATTGTCCCCCACCCCCTCAGCCCCGATGCAGGACGGTTGGCTGAAAGGAAGGTCAGCATCTACCCTGTGAAATTAGAGGCTAACCAGAGAAAGTTCTGGGAGAGGTTGTGTGAAAAGAGAGGAAACAAGTGTTTTGAAGGAAGGAAGAGAGGCTAAGCTGGGGCCGGACGGGGTGCTGAGTCCCGTCAGCACGGTCACACACATGAGGTACCAGACAAGAGATTTGTGTGGTGGATCACATACACCTGCAATTCATGATGCGTTGAGGATGTTTAAAACTTGCATCCATAAGCAAGCTTTGAGACCCTAAGGTTGCAAATATGGGCCTTCAAGATGAGGAGTTGGTACAATACAAGACCAAAGAAATGTTATGAGTCCACCACTTTCAGCACTCTGTTTAGGAACAATTCTAGGTTGGGGTGAAGCTATGGGTGGCAACAGAAGTACACTTCCTTACTCTTAGGCAAAGGAAAACGAAAACCTGTGCAATTATGAAGAGCGAGAGATGCAGTTCAATGACTGTTGGAGTTAACACTCCAGAGTTGGCATCTGGGTTGCACAAAAAAAAAGATGTAAAGTGAAACCCTAAGGATACTTTTCTGCGGGACAACTTATTCCTGCGCTATTGGGTCGGAAAGGAGTCCTCCTACTTACACACAGAATCTCTGATCTCGTAGAAATTCAGATATGAAAATTGAGAGTGGGCATCCTCTCGCCACCATCATGTAGAGGGTTTTCATGATACTGTATCACCATGGAGCATCATAGGCTTTCTCCAGATAAAAGATTACTATGGCATAATGCTGTCTAGAAAGGAAGACCTCGCAAATAGCATTTCCACAAAAGAGACCAATTTACAAATTAAAAATACCTAGAATATGTAGGAAAGTTTTGAATTGAATAGCTAAATGGCTGAAAGACAGGAAACAGGGGTGGCAGTGAATGGGTGGAGGTCATGGTGGAGGCACAGTATGAGTGGTGTACCTCAGGGATCAGTTCTAGGCCCATATTATTCCTAGTTTATATCAATGATTTTAGGAAGGGTGTAAAGAGTAAAGTGTCAATTTTCACTGATGACAAAAAATTGGCAGCTGTAGTAAATGAAATTTGAGGCTAATTTTAAAGTGCAGTGACAAATAAATAATGAGATTGGGTGCAAAGTTGGCAGATGAATTTTAGCTTTAAAAAATGTAATTAACATGGGAAGAGATAGTATAGAATTTAACTATAAAATGGATGGGCATTGGTTGAATGTAGTAGAGAATGAGAAAGACTCAGAAGTAGTAGTAGATAAGTCACTAAGGTTTTCTAAGCAAGTATATTGAGCCAAAAAAGAGAGCAAATAGAGCATTGGGCTTCATTAAGAGGAATGTTAGTTACAAAAGTAAGGAGGTTATCCTTAAACTATATAACTAATATGTTAGGCCACATTTAGTCCTGTATCCAAGCACGGTCCCCACACTTTAGACATGATATCAAGCTGCTACAGCCAGTGCAAAGAAAGGCAACAAAGATAATACCTTCTTTGAAACACCTGGAATATGTAGATAGGTTGAGAGTGCTAAATATGTTCTCATTTGAACAGTGTAAGAGGGGATATGATTGAGCTTTTTAGAATTTGTTCTTGGGTAGATAAGTTGGATCCTGCAAGTTTTTGAGTTGGAAGCTAATAGGACTAGGTGGCCACCACTTGAAAATTAAAAAAACAGAGGTGTAGGTTGGCTGTGAGAAAGTACTTTTTCAAACAGAGTGGTAGATTACTGGAATGGTTTACCACAGGAGACAATAAGCAGTCCCAATTTAAATGTTTTCAAGTGCAGGTTAGATGAGCATATGGGGAGGGTAAGTTATGATTCTTTTTATGTTGTATTGGGGCAAATATATAATCTAATATCAATTTATGTACATATTATATTATCGATATGTGTAATGCATGATTTAGTTTTTGACAAGCCATGATGGTAATACCTTTTTAAGCAGTTCGGACACAATCTTGTAGATGCAATTTATGGGGTGTGTTAACTTGGATGACCTTTGATTGGCCCTTGTGGCTTTTATCAACCAGTGAATTATGTCATATTTCATTGCCTTATTGTAATTTATGTTTTGTTTCTTTCTCTTACCAGTGAATTAAAGCAAAATGTTGCATGAGTTTCCTTAACCTCCGAATAGTCATAAACAATTTACTTGACTTAAGATGGCAGACTTGGGCAAGTGTCTGTGACCTGTAAAGCTGGGGGTGTCTCCAATTGCCCTAGAAGCTGCTCAACTCTTCATCATCACTTGCTATATGGACACTGTGGGTGATGCAGTGGACTCTGTGAAGCAAGGGGTTCTAGCTAACCTGGTTTCTCCTGAGAACTTTGAGGTAATCGCTAAATGTCACACTAGACAGTGTAAAGAATGTTTTTATCCATCCTGCCAATTAGGTTGTTGCTCACCACCAACTGGCCACTCAGAGGCAGGTGAGTTTTTGTGTTCCCTTAAAAGTTCAGCCTAGAGTCCAATTTCTGTGGTGTCCGTGGACACCTACAGGAATGAGTGTGTCTATGAAGCCTTTATAACTGGCCTGGTTACCAACAAAATCTATACACAGTTGCAAAAAAATTGAATGCTCACTCTAACGGATGCAGTCAACCAGGGCCAAGCCTTGGAAATTTCTGAGTGAAATTTTCAGTTGTATGCCACTACAACACAACCCTTGTTACTTCTACAGAGGCACTCTCCACCTGAGTAGTGCTAGATGTCCAGCCAAGGAGGCTGTATGTTGATGCTGCCCCAAAAAAGGCACTTCATGAAGGTATGCTAGTCAAATACAAGGGAAGCTAAAGATAACTGTGGCAAATGAGCTGTCACTCAAACAGGCACCTTGAGTTCTGTGCCCTATGGACTCCATGAATCCTTTATGAAAGTGGTCATCACTAGGATGACAGAGGCTTGTTAGACACAAGGATTTCAGAGAACTTCATCTCTAGCAGACTTGTGTGCAGTCTTAAGCTACCCATCAACAGATTTGATGGAGAAATTACCATGGCATCCAGTAAATCATAACCTATGTTACAGTATTGCTATCTCGACATCAAAACCAAAGATCAAAACTATGAGAAAGTTCACTTCTTGGTACTGAAAAACTGTTACTCTGATATCATCCCCGTGTTCCTCCATTACCATTTGTTACTTAAGCATGAATTTGGTAGCCTACATTCTAATTTGGAAGTTTGTTCTTTGGCAGCAATGTCAATGGATCACACAAGTGTCTATGCAATCAATGAATCAGTTAATGATGGTGCACTTCTTTATTAGATGCAAGTTTACCCTAATTACAGATCAGTATTCAGTCTCCTACATGTTTGATACCCAGCACCAGAGCAAAATCAAAAACATCGCCTGGTGGCGTTTGGAATGTATGCCTTTCCAATACAAGGTCATGTATTGGCCTGGATCCCTGAACTCTATCCTTGATGCTATTTTTCATGGATAAGTTTGCTTGGTATTACTATTTCTCATTGTAACCTGTATCAAATGACCCAAATATTAATTAAAAAATGTCACCGCACTAATAAATATTTTTTAATAATTAGATAAAAAGAGTATATTTGAAACTTGTACAATATATATAGGGAAAAAGGATGGAAAATGAAAAGATTAACAACTCCAACGCAATTGAAGGCGCTTTGTTATAAATATCTCTATTTAAAAATATATGCAAATGCTATATATCAAAGATATCCATTATATAGCAGTTTCATTAATTAAGGTATGCAAATTTCTAATTAAAAAGGTATGAAGAAAGATAAATTGCAGCCATCTTATCATTGATTGCTTGTTTTGAACCACTAAAAGAATGCATTAGGTTGGGGTTTAGGTAGGTTAGTTCTTTTTAGTGTTTTTTTTTTAGGTTAGGTTACTTTGTGAGAGGGAAGGGGTTATTAAATTTTTATTTTTCTGCCAGTAAACAACCAAACAGGAAGCCTATTCTTGTGACACACTGTGGCATAGCCTTTCGTCTAAAATGTGCCTTTTTGACGGTTGTGAAATAACTGTTCTTGCATTCTCCTGCGAATATTATGGTTGTCTTGAGGCTGTAATTGATTTTTGTCAAAAGTATAGCCTAATTAGAAAAGAACACATTTGTAAATAGTGGGGAAGGAGTAAGGTTAAATTAGATCTAATGAGAAGGATGGAGATGCTGGAGAAATGTGAAGAATAGAAGACATTTATCTCTCTCAAGTGTGGTTAGAGATTGAAAAGGTTTTTACTTTTGTCAACATTTATGTTCGCAATGCATTTTCCTACAAATTTGTGTACTATGAACTTAATGTCAGCCATATGAGTATCAATGATTGGGCTAGTTTTTAAGGAAAGTTATAAATGACTGGTGTATCAGCATGAGTGAGTAAATTATGGGGCCTGATTACAATTGTTGATTTTTTATTTTTTTTATTTAAAGGGCCATCTGGTGACTGCCGACTTAGGCATAAGTCGCCGTAAACAAACAGCCTAGTTCTAGGCTAGTTTAAAAAATTGAACAGGAAACAACAATAAAAAGAAATAACAATAACAATTAAACCTGGTTAAATAAAAGGGAGAAGGCCGGCCTCCCCCCAAAAGTCAACAAGTCCACCAGTCAATGTGCACGCACTCATCTCCCATCTTCTTTGCTAAGCAGTCCGAAGAGCTGCCCGTATTCCTGCCATGTAGTCGGTGTGAGGAAGAGCGAAACGCTGGTCCGGTCGCAGAGTCCTCGCGGACTCTTTGGCGCCCTCATTCCCCGCAATTCCTACATGTCCAGGAACCCAGCAGAAGATAATCTCGACTTCCACCCGGCTCGCCAAAACCGTGGCGTCACGGATATCGCGAACCAGGGGATGCGGAGATTCCAATGCCCTGAGAGCACTCAGGGCGCTTTGTGAGTCGCTATAGATCACAATCCGGTCTCCGAACCGGGCAAGTCGCGTAATCTCCCGTACCGAGTGGTGTGTTGCCACCAGCTCGGCCGTGAAGACAGACGCAGCGCCTGGTAGAGCCCCGCTGACTTCAAACAGAGGGGATACAGCGTGGAAGCCGACCCCCTCTTGGGACTTGGAGCCATCCATATAGAATGGCAAGGTTCCAGCGTGACACGATGTGTGCTCCAAAAAGGTCAAACGCAATACTCCCGGCGAAGTATAAGCTTTAGGAGCAGAGGCATGGCGACAAATAGCCAAATGTGGTACCCTCCAAGGTGGCGTCCTGGGCAGAACCAGGGGCACCACCGGCCCGAGAGCTATATCTACCTCTCGAAGGAGTTTCCTGGCCCTATACCCAAAGGGCTTAGGGTATGGCTGGCATCTCTAGGCGGCATAAGCACCGTCGAGATCAGCTGCAGATGCAGTGAGAGCTGTTGGCGAATGAGGGAGGCGCCGGGCTCATGCGTACAGGCGAGTGATGCACTGCACGCAGCGCAGAGCGAGTGGCATCTCACCAGCATCGACCAACAGGCACTCAATGGGGAAAGTGCGGAAGGCACTGGTCGCAAGGCGAAGGCCGGTGTGGTGGATCGAATCCACCTTCCGCAATAAACGCTCGGCTGCGGATGCATAAAACTCGCATCCGTAGTCGAGCTTCGAACGAACAAAGGATCGATAAAAAAGTAGGGCGCCCCAAGCGCTGGACGTCACGGAACGGATAATATCCATGGCGCGGGTACAACAGACCCCAAGGCTGCGAATATGAGCCTCCCAGCTGAGGCGTCGGTCGAATACATGACCAAGGAAACGGTGCGATTCAACCACATCCAGGCGCAACCCATTAAGAAACAAATGTGGGTCGGGGTGGAGCCATGAATGGCGGCAGAAGTGCACCACTTTAGTCTTGGCCAAAGAAAACCGAAACCTGTGCGCTTCGGCATAGCGAGAGACGCGGTTCAATGCCTGTTGGAGTCGACGCTCCAGAGTTGGCATCTGGGCCGCACCAAAAGAGATCGAAAGGTCATCCACGTAGAGCGTAGCGAGAACATCTTCCGGCAGCACCGAGGTGATGCCGTTGATGCTCAGGGCAAAGAGTGTGACACTGAGGACACTTCCCTGCGGGACACCCTCTTCCTGCTCCTTTGGGCCGGAGAAGGCTCCCCCACCCGTACGCGGAATCGACGATCTCGCAAAAAATTCAGATATAAACATTGGGAGGTGTCCCCTCGCCCCCATCGTGTGGAGAGTCTCCATGATACCGTATCGCCATGCGGTATCATAGGCCTTCTCCAGATCGAAAAAGACCGTGACGTAGTGCTGTCTACGAAGGAAAGCCTCGCAGACGTCATTTTCCAGTCGAGCAGAGCATCCGACGTGGAGTGGAACTTGCGGAAGCCGCACTTTGCAGAAGACAGATGGCCTCTGCTGTCCAGGAAAAAGGCTAATCTAACATTTATCAATTTCTCCATCAACTTGCACACGCAAGAGATTGGGCGGAAACCGGTCGGTGTAGAGTGAACTCTCCCCGGTTTGCGAAAGGCAAGCACAGTAGCGATTCGCCAGGAGTCTGGGAAAAGACCTTCCACCCAGATCCTGTTGAACAAATCTAACAGAAAGGCCATGCCTCGCTCACCCAGGTGTCGAAGCATGGCGTACGGGACATCGTCCGGACCATGGCCGGTGTGCGCGCACGAAGCGAGAGCGGAACGCAACTCACTCACAGTAAACTTGTCGTTGAAGGGTTCTCCGCCTCTGGAGGTAAAGTCCAGCCGGCGGCCTTCCGCGACATCACGACGTGCATTGAATGCTGGCGGAGCAGCATCACGGCTAAAGAATGCGGAAAAAGCGGTCGCTAAGGATTCCGCCAGGGACGCGGGGTCCGAGATTGCGGTCCCATTCTCCTGGAGAACGGGAGGGAGGTCCTGCGAGAACTTGCTCCGAATCCTTTTGACTCGCTTCCACACCTCAGCTAAAGGGGTCTTCCCGTTAAGTGAAGAAACGTATGCCCGCCAAGAAGAGCGGCGGGCGTGCTTCGAAATATACCGGAACCTAGCCCTAGCCCGACGAAATTCAGCGACAGTGAAATCGTTCGGGCGGCGCTTATAGCGCATGTAGGCATAAAGCTTCTGTTTGAGGGCCGTCTCACACTCGGCCGACCCCCATGGAAGTGGTCGGCGTGCAAAACGGCCAGACGTCCTAGGAATAGTAGTCAGGCCCACGGCGATGAGGTTGCCGGAGAAGAACTCAACGGCCTCATCTACCGACCTAAACTCCTCGACTGAGATAGAGAATTCAGTCATTTCCGGAAATGCAGGCCATTACACCCGCGCCAAGCACCACCGAGGTGTTCTCTCAGGCGGCAGTTGTCCTGAAAATGATATTTGAATGGGAAAGTGATCACTACCATAGAGGTCATCGACCACCCCCAATCAAAATCAGGCTGTGCATCCGAAGAGCACAAAGATAGGTCAAGGGAAGAAAATGAAGTGGTTCTCGGACAGTGATGCATAAACTCATCCACGTTCAGGACACCCAGAGAGGATGCCTGCCGTTCAGATCTCCAAGCAAGAGATAGGGCCTCGGCAACCGTGCCACGACGCGGCGGAAGTCCCCCGCGTCGAAGCCAGCTGACGGTGGAATGTAGGCAGAAATGATAGTATACCTCCTATCCAGGTGCAGCTGCACAGCCACTGCCTGAAAGGAGGTATCTAAAGAGAAAGGAAGAACCGAGACATCATGCCGGGTGTAAACCGCGCAAGACCCTTATACCCCGGGAGGGCGGGCAGGGGGCACGCGCCTAGCATGGTCTCCTGCAAAATGATAGCTAACGGGTAACGGGGAACGGGAAGAGACGAGCCTCCGCAGCTCCTCCCAGTTGGCCCGGATTCTACGGCAATTCCATTGAAGGAATATGCCCTCCAAGCCTAGCTAGGAGGAGACGCGGGGGCCCTCCACGAACTGAAGACCCTCACGGGAATGGCCGTGCGCTTCCCGGGGGCAGAACCCCGGGCGCTGTTGCCCGGAAAAAGCGCTGTCGCCTTCGAGGACTTATTGGGGAAGGTTGGGCTCGCCATGCGAGTCTTTTCCTCCCTCCGCCTCGAAACCTTAGGCGGGCGTTGCAGGTTCGGAGGCGGGGGGCCCTCTTTTCGAGGAACCACCGTCTCCGAGCCACTCGCTCCACCTTGGGGCGTGGGCGAAGGAGCCGAAGCTCCTTTGTTGCTGTCCTCCTTTCGGGGGACAGCGTTAGGAACCCTGGAAGATGGCCTAGCGACCATCTTCAAGGGTGTTGCCTCCTGTGAGTCTAACGACTCTGTGGAGGCGCGTGGCCGTTTCGCCTTACGGGAAACGGTCACGCTGGGGGAAGAGGGGGGAGCCCTGGTTTTAGCCGGGGCTGGGTGTGAACCCTTTTTGCCGCCAGCTTTACCAGGGGAGCGCCCGGGTGGAGTAGAGCCCGCAGAAGGGCTCCGAATGGGCGCGTAAACAACCGTGCTCGTTGGCCTGGATGGGCCAGGAGCAGAGGGTGCCTTTCTAACTATTGAGGCATATGACGTCCCAGGCAGAGCCGGGCGCGCCAGGACCAAGTCCTTAGCCTCGCGGAATGAGAGTCGATCCTGGGCCTGAACGGCCAGGATTTCTTTCTCAAGGAGATATGCACCACATAGCTTCGAAGAAGAGGGTGCGGCTCTCCGCAATTGACACACTTGGCCACACACGATTTGGACTTATCGTGTGCAACCTTGGAGCAATTTACACACACTTCGGGTGACCCCGACTTTGCACGTCGACATGAGCAATTCGTATGGCCGAAGCGGTGACAGTAATAGCACCGCCGCGGCAGTAGCACGAATGCCTTCACGCGATAGCGGTACCAACCGGCACGCACCGACTCAGGAAGCTTGTCACAGTCGAACGTGACGAAGAGTGTAGGGGTGGGTCTCGAGGCCCCTCCCTGTTTTCTCATCTCATCACACGTTCGACCTTGACCGCCCCATGGTCGGCCAGCTCTAGGGTGATGTCCTCAATGCTGTAGTCAACGAGTTTCCTCGCATAAACTACTCCTTTCACAAAGTTCATGGTAGAGTGCGGCGTCACACTCACCGGGGTGCCATGAAGTGTCCGAAGAGCATTTATCTTGGCCACCTCGGCGGGATTCGCCAGAAGGCTCCCGTCCGAGAAACGGGTCACCTTCGGCTCTCTACCAATTGCATTAGCTAATCCTCTCCTCTGATGGATCATGTTGCCCTTGGACAACATGGTGCCATCAGTGGAGCGAATAACGAGTTAGCGTTTGAATCCAGCGGGCTCGAAAACGCCAGGCAACCTCTCAATCAGGGGCCCCGATGTCATCGAGGCTCCGCCCTGTGCATTTTTTGTCTTAGTCATGGGCTCTGCAACCGGGGGGGCAGAGGGGGCCGGATTTGCCGATCTTGACTTGGTCGCTTGCCAGAGTGGCAGCAGACCCATCCGTCCCCGCAGCCCCCGCGGATGGAGAGGGGCCCAGAGTTTTCTTCGTCTTTTTCTTTTTTAGAGAGGAGGGCAGGGAATGAACCCGCTTCTCACTCCCGCCGGTAGAAGCCCCCAGGCCAGATGGACCGGCCTCAGCCAGGTCATTCTCCGAAATGGAGAAGGTCCTGGTAGTCGTGGGGGCACCGGTCGGAGGAGATCCCTCCCTTCCTTGTACTGCTTCAGAATCCACAGCCGTTTGAGGAGGACCTTGCATAGGGGCGGATTCGGGTTCGGTGCTTGGTGCCGAGCCCGGATTCTCCCCCATGGAAGGCCCTACCGTCTGAGGCTGGGTTTCCTCAAGGACCATGGCTATCTCAGGGGAGGCCTCCAGTTGGCCATCCCCCCCCCAAGACACCGCAGGTCCCGTTGGCAGTACCGTCACTAGTCTTGTGTGGGGAGGCATGGGCCTTGACCCCGACAAGGTTCAATATTCTTGCCAGCAGGTCTTTTGAGGGAAACGACCGAAGGGGCCTGGCTTCCCTCTCCTCCCTAAGGGGGTTTGCCCTAACGAGCCGCTTCGATGTGGAGCAGCTGGCTAAGGGCTGCCTGCTGGCTTTCTTGGCAGTCCCCTTGGAAAGAACAGAGGGAACTGCCGCTGGTAAAAGGGAGGTGCCCGAAAGCACCTCCTGAGAAGGGGGTGAGGGGGAGTCCCCTTCACCCATAGGCGTAGGAGAGGAGTAAGCCTCCTCTCCGGTTGAAGAGATATGGAGGGTCCCCTGCGCAAGCACAGGGGATGGGACCTCCATTTTTTTGCTGGAGCTGCCCGAGGGCGGCTCCATTGCTGTTTCAGGGGAAGTTGGGGGTTGGATTTTTTTTTATTTTCATCATTGGGCATGGTGACCCTTTTTGTGCTACCGGACGCAATAGCTCATCACCTCTTGCAGTTGCCCGCACTGCAAGAGGTGCTTACAGGCCTGACAGAGCCAGGCGCTGCCATTTGGAACCACCCCTCCCGCCTGGTGGCCTGGCAGTCCATTGGCATGGCGGCTCCACCTTGAACACAGCGTAAAATCAAGGATAGACGGTAAAGTGAGGAAAAGGGATGTGAGGAAGGTATGGGTGGGGATGAAGCAGGTTGTTAAAAACCAGCCACCCCAGACTGGAGCTCAGGGGTTAGGGAACATTGTCCCCTACCCCCCTCAGCCCTGATGCGGGACGGTTGGCTGAGAGGAAGGTCAGCATCTACCCTGTGAAATTAGAGGCCAACCATGGAAAGTTGTGGGAGAGGTTGTATGAAGAGTGAGGAAACAAGTGTTTTGAAGGAAGGAGAAGAGGCTAAGCTGGGGTCGGACGGGGTGCTGAGTCCCATCAGCACAGCGGCCAGGATGGCAAATCGACGCGCCCCTTACGGGGTTACAATTGTTGAGAATGATGAGAGCAAATTTGGCTGCTGAAAGTACAGAGTGGTCCAAAAGTCTTGTCCCCCATGATACTATTGTTTTAATTTTCTATTTCAGATGGTTGACATGAGCTCCTACAGTTTGGAATAGAGGCTGATTGCAAGTGTATGAGAAAATGATAGTGTGCATTCTGGCAAAAGCATGAAGGATGCACAACATGACTTCACTGCAAGATTTGGCAGACAATAAAACCAACATGCCGTAGAATGACCCTGACATACACGTCACTTCTACCCAATAGGCATGGTCGCTCAAGGTCAACACGAAACATTGATTCTACTCTGGTTATGACAGAGATGGGGGATAGAAGTGAGGGGGAGTGGGGATGAGTGCGAAGGATTTTAAATTTTAAGAATGAGTGCAGTTGGCAGATATTAACTAATGAAGGCTCCGGTTATGAGGCTTATGGAAAAGTAGATACAAAAATAAACTTTAATATATAGTTATATATTAGGTTGAGGAATAAGTTCTTGCATTTTTTTTAATGTGTTGATTTGTTTTGTTGACGTGATTTTTGCACATATTAAGAAACAATAATAAACAATGAGAGCAAAATTTGCAAAGCTTAAGCTACGTCTCTTAACAGCGTAGACTATTAGGCTTTTGCTTAGGCTACGTCTTGAAGATGAGTAATAAGTCATTGCAGTTTATTTAAAAGTTGTGTTAATTTAATTTTTGTTCTGTACCTTCAAAATGGAATGTCAAGTTGAAAGAAAGGCACATTTTCGACACTTGTTGTTATTCATTTTCAATTGAGACGAGAACAATGCAAACACAGCCAAAGCTCGTCGCAATATTTGTACTGTGTATGGAGAAAATGCTTTATCAGAAAGGACAGGTGAATGGTGGTTTTCCCATTTCAAAAATGGTCATTTCAATCTTAATGACGAACGTTGTGGTGGAGCGAATGTGAGTGTGTATGAAGGGCCATTCTCCCACCCCCTTTTCCCAATACCCTCTCCCTCCTTCTGTAAGAATGTGTGTGTGTGAATAACTGGAATTTAAATTTTTTGTTTTTAATTTTATTGATGTTTGTATTCTCTTTTCAGAGATTATATTTTGAAACAGAATAATTTTAAAGATAAATATTTAAAGAATTATTAATGCTGAAAATTGTTTGGATATATATTTAGAGGTAAGATAGTTGATAAATTTACTTGGGTAATGCCCACTTATTAGTTTCCCTTCCGTGTATAGTAAATGGATCGTAAATGGAGGATATATCTCTTCTACAGAGAGTGGAAGCTTGGATAGACTGCGAGAGGGGTTCTCTTATCGAGTGCTCCGCCCAGCCCTGAGACCGAGGGCTTTCATACCTCACTAGACACCTGAACTGCCCACCTGCATTGGCTGATGAGCCTGCCTCCTTTTGTATTAGCCTACTACCACCCACCTCCAGCGCACAAGTGATAGCGAGTGCCCCTTTTTGTTCGGTTGTTGTTATTGTTGATTTTTATTTCGTTGTGTAGATATATTTAAGTAAATTTGTTCTATTAGCCCGTTATAAAAATCTTTTGGTATCTTGTTTGGATTGGGGAATTTGGCCTCATTTTGAAGTGTGCACACTTCCCTTGTAAATATAAATTATAATTATATTATTGTAATTATCATTGTACATTTTTTTGGTAAGTAAAGGGACTGTATATATAATCCGTTTCATTCTCCTTTGATTTCTCCCATACAGATTAGTGTAGGAATGAATGAATGAATAGTGCATAAAAGATTTAAAAGCTGCGTAGCCCAGATGGACTATCTCGCAGCCAAATTCACTTATGGGCAGTGAATTTAAAATTATTATTTTTAAAATATTGCCATATTAGAATATATAAAAAAGCAAAAATGTCCTTGGGACCAAAATTAGTTTAATAGGCAATATTAAGTCAGTTGAGTTTTTAACAAAAAAATAGACTATTAAAAGATTCAACAAAAGGTAAAAAAAAAAAAAAAAAGTAAAAATAATAAATAACAAGTAAATAAACTATGAATATATCAACAATATAACTTTAAAAGTTATTATGCAATTATATTTTTGTTAAAAATTTATTCATTTTTTTAAAAAATGTAAAAACATAAACTATGAATAGGTCAACAATAAATATATAAAACTATTTTAAATTTTGTTTAAAAGATTGCTTTCTTTTAGGAAGGTTAGTATCCTAGTCACGTTAAAGAAGCAATGGGTCTCAGAAAAGATGCCCCGCAGAGCCTGCTGGGGGGGCCATCTCTCTGGTAATGAAGGGAAAAGTCGTCCTTCTGAGATTCCTTAGCAATGGGCATTCTACAAATATATGGAGGACAGATATTTGTACCCCACACAGAATGCACATAGGTGGGGGCAGCCCACTCATTAAATGCTCATGGGTGAGCCGGCAATGGCCTATCCTCAGACGGGCAAGCGCAACCTCCATTTTACGATGTCTAGTTGTACGTGGCCATGGGTGAACGGAGGGTTTTATTGAGTGGAGCTTGGTGGGAGGGAGCTCACTCCACCTCTTCTGCCATAGGCCGACCACGTATTCATTGGTCAGAGGATAGGCATCGCAGAGTGGGACTGGGGCCACTGGAGCTGTCCCCAGTGATGCTGCTTCTTTGGCTGCAGCATCTGATTAGTGTAGGAAACGGGTTGGATCGATTGGGGGTTAGTCTAGATTTCGGCCCGCTACAACGTTCTGGTCGCCCCATTAAGTTGGATGAAGAACGATGAACGACCTTCTTCATAAAAATCCTTGTCAATTCAGGATTTTCATGAAGAATTGGCGTGTGATCAGAAAACTGTAGTGAATCACCTTCATTTGATGGGGAAAGTTAAAAAACTCAGTGCATGGGTTCCGCATGCTTTGAGCCAAAGCCACAAACTTCAATGCTCCACGATTGCCGCAGGTTTGCTTGCATGTCACAAGGGTACTTACTCATGGATATAAGGACAGATTTCTTCACTGCATCATCACTGGTGATGAAAAGTGGTGTGTTTATGTCAACATGAACCATCAAAAACAATGGCTTAGCCCCAATAAAAAAAAAACCACTTGCGCGATTAAAGCAAGGACTTCATCCACGGAAGACGATGCTGTGTGTGTGGTGGGGTTGTGAAGGCATCATTCTTTATGAACTCCTTGCGAACAATGAGACTGTCAATACAGAACTCTACGTTCAACAAATGTATCGGCTCGCCGAAGCTATTCGTGAAAAGTGACCTCATCGACATTATGGAGTCCTTCTGCAACATGACAATGCTCATCCTCACATTGCCAATATGATAAAAGACGCCATCCAAATGCTTAATTGGGAAATCCTGCTGCATCCTCCAAATTTGCCAGACTTTGCTCCATCAGATTTCCATCCATTCCGATCGCTCTCCAAAAATTTGCGCAGCGTTTCATTCGATACTGATGTGGAATTAAGAACCTGGTTAGATGAATTCTTTGAATCAAAATCTAGAGATTTTTATTGCAGAGGCATCAAAAAACTAGTTGAACGTTGAGAAATTGTAAATAACAACGGATACATTATTGATTAAATTGCATATCGTTATCAATTAAAAATGAAGTTTTTCTAAAATTGTTAATCGTAATGAATAAATTTGATATAACCGCAAGAACTTATTCCTCAACCCAATACAATAGATTAAATAAAATAATGGCAAAAGATACTCTATGTATACAAGAACCAAATGTATCAGAGCTACTCAGAGTGGGCTCTATGGAGGGGGAGGGGGGTCAAGAGGCGATACAACATGGCGCTTGAGGGTTGGGAAGTACTCCTACAGGAGTTTTTGACAACACCCTGGGAGATTCCAATCCCTCGCTTATTGTGGAAAGCAGCTCGATATTCTGACTGTTCTCATGGTCCTTGCTCACGTGGACTGACTTTGTGGTTTTGACGGGCCACATGGCAGTACGGAGCATCTATTCTCGACAACAACTCCATTCCCAATATGTTACTTAAAAAAAAGTGACATCTAACAACTGCTGGATGGGTATTAAAAGTCTCAAATTTTCCCAACCTCAATAGGGTATAATACAGGCATTCAATAAAGCAATTCACGATGGGGGATCAATTTGCACATCCAAGGTAGTCATGTACTACCGCAAACTTATCATGGTTTAGAGCGTCGGGGGAAGTAGCTCGTCCGGCACCACAATACACGTACACCCTATATCCCGAACAAGGGTGGAGACCCGGCAGCCGTTTACTGATCCGGTCACAAACTTCAAGCTTCCTGGGGAGCACTTCTCGAACAAGAAGTTCATCTGATGGCCAGCGGCAGGAAGAGCAGACAGAGAGGAAGGCTGTTCAACATGCGATAGTGGCGACTGCCTACTTGCTAAAAAAAATTAAAAAAAATAAAAAAGTCATCAATACAAATAAAACAAAGAGAAAAGGCAATAAGCAGGAAGCAAGCTCCAGCGTGGGGAGGTCCGCCTCCCCCCGGCGCAGGAAGGTGCGACCTACTAAAATAACCAAAGACAACAAAAAAAACCCCAACTAGTTAAATAAAGGGGAGAAGGCCAGCCTCCCCCGAAAAGTCTATAAGTCCAAATGGCGGTAAGTCCCGCGAGTGTGCCAAATTTAGAGACGATAGAAAGCAACCTGAAGCCTTCGCGGCATTGGGGGGTAGGTACATGGGAAGAGTCGCGGCCCAATGACACACAACTTTAAGTTCCCTTCGAACGTCTCCCATCTTCTTTGCTAAGCAACCCGAAGAGCTGCCCGTATTCCTACCATGTAGTCGGTGTGAGGAGAGCGAGACGCTGGTCGGGTCGCAGAGTCCTCGCAGACTATTTGGCGCGCTCGTTCCCCGCAATTCCTACATGTTAAGGAACCAAGCAGAAGATAATCTCGACATTTGCATGAACCAGGAAATGCAGAGATTCCAATGCCCCCAGAGCACTCAGGGCGCTTTGTGAGTTGCTATAAATCACAATCCATTCTCACAACCGGGCACGTCGTGTAATTTCCTGTACTGAGTGGTATAGTGCCAACAACTCGGCCGTGAAGACAGACGCAGCGCCTGGCAGAGCCCCGCTGCTTCAAACAGAGGGGATACGGCGTGGAGGTCGACCTCCTCTTGGCACTTGGAGCAATCCGTATACACTAGCACGGTTCCAGTGTGACACGAGCTGTGCTCCAAAACGGACGAACGCAATACTCCAGGCGCTGTAAAAGCTTTGGGAGCAGAGGCGTGGCGACAAATAGTCAAAAGTGGTACCCTCCAGGGTGGTGTCCAGGGCAGAACTAGGGGCGCCACCGGCCCGAGAGCTATACCTAGCTATCCGAGTTTCCTAGCCCTAATCCCAAAGGGCTTAGGGTATGACTGGCGTCTCTCAGCGGCATAGGCACAGTCGAGATCAGCTGCAGATGCAGAGATCGAAAGGTCGTCCACGTAGAGCGTAGCGAGAACATATTCCGGCAGCAACGAGGTGATACTGTTGATGCACAGGGCAAAGAGTGTAACACTGAGAAAACTTCCCTGTGGGACACCCTCTTCCTGCTCCTTTGGGCCGGAGAGGGCTCCCCCCACCCGTACGCGGAATTGACGATCTCACACAAATTCAGATATAAACATTGGGAGGCATCGTGTGGAGAGTCTCCATGATACCGTATCGACATGCGGTATCATAGGCAGTTCTTCATATCGAAAAACACCGTGGCGTAGTGCTGTGTACGAAGGAAGGCCTCGCAGACGGCATTTTCCACTCGGAGCAGAGTATCCGACGTGGAGTGAAACTTGCGGAAGCTGCACTGTGCAGATGACAGATGGCCTCCGCTGTCCATAAAAAAGGCTTTTCCTTCCTCCGCCTTCGGAGGCGGAGGGCCCTCTTTCGAGGATCCGCTGTCTCCGAGCCACACAGCCCACCACTCGGCGTGGGCGAAGAAGCCGAAGATCCTTTGTTGCTGTCCTCTTTTCGGGGGGCAGCTTTAGGAACCCCGGAAGATGGCCTGGCGACCAACTTCAGGGGCATTGCCTCCTGTGAGTCTAACGACTCGGTGGAGGCGCGCAGCTGTTTCGCCTTACGGGAAACGGTCATTCTGGGGGAAGAGCCCTGCCAGCTTTACCAGGGTAGCGCCCGGAGTGGGTAGAACCCGCAGAAGGGTTCCGAATGGGCGCGGAAACAACCGTACTCATAGGCCTGGAGGGGCCAGGAGCAGGGGGTGTCTTTTTCAACATTGAGGCATAGGACGTCCCAGATAGCACTGGGTGCGCCAGGACCAAGTCCTTAGCCTCGCGAATGAGAGAAGATCCTGAGCCTGAATGGCCAAGATTTCCTTCTCAGGAGATACGCACCACATTGCTTCGAAAAAGCGAGGTGCGGCTCTCCAGAATTGACACACTTAGCCAGGACTGATCGTGTGTGGTCTTGGAGCAACTTACACAGTTTTCGGTTAACCTGGACTTTGCACCAAGCCTGGATTCGGCCCCATGGAAGGCATTACCGTCTGAGGCTGAGTTTCATTAATGACCATGTCTACCTTGGGGGGGGGGCCATCCCCCCACCCCTGGACATCACAGGTACCATTGGCAGTGGTGTCACAAGTCGAGTCTGGGGAGGCACAGGCCTTGAGCCCCGCTAGGTTTAATATTCTAGCCAGCAGGTCTTTTTGATGGAAGCGGCCGATGGGGACTGGCTTCCCTCTCCCCCCTAAGGAGGTTTGCCCTACAGAGATGCTTCATTTTTTTTTTTTTTTTTTTTTTTTTTAAGAGCTCATCTGGCGACTGCCTACTTGGGCATTAGTCGCCGTATTAAAACTGGCCTAGTTCTAGGCTACTTTAAAATAAAATTAAAGAAAAAAACAAAACAAAACACCCCAAAATGGGGAAAGGAAGCAAGCTGGTGCGTCGGGGAGAGGTCCCCCCGGCGCAGGAGCGTGCAACTAAAGGAAAAAAAACAAACAAAAAACAAAACAAAACAAAACACAAACCTTGCTTAAATAATAGGGAGAAGGCCGGCCTCCCCCAAAAAGTCAGCAAGTCCACCAGTCAAAGTGCACGCACTCGTCCCGAGTACAAGGGACAGGCGGTAGCGACCCCGCCCATCCCGGTACCAGGACAGGTGTCGTGCGCGAAGATCACCCAGACTGGGACATTCGACAAGAATGTGCCGAACAGTCTGGGGGACGACGCAGTCGTTGCAGTAGGGCGCAGGCGAGCGCTCCACCAGATAGCGATGCGTCACACGAGTGTGTCCGATTCGGAGACGACAGAAAGCAACCTGAAGCCGCCGCGGCATTGGGGGATAGGTCCATGGGAACAGTCGCGGCGCAATGGCGCGCAACTTTAAGTTCCCTTCGACCGTCTCCCATCTTCTTTGCCAAGCAGTCCGAAGAACTGCCCGTATTCCTGCCATGTAGTCGGTGTGAGGAAGAGCGAAACGCTGGTCCGGGCGCAGAGTCCTCGCGGACTCTTTGGCGCCCTTATCGGCGCGCTCATTCCCCACAATTCCTACATGTCCAGGAACCCAGCAGAAGATAATCTCGACATCTGCCCGGCTCGCCAAAACCGTGGCGTCACGGATTTCGCGAACCAGGGGATGCGGAGATTCCAATGCCCCGAGAGCACTCAGGGCGCTTTGTGAGTCGCTATAGATCACAATCCGGTCTCCGAACCGGGCACGTCGCGTAATCTCCCGTACCGAGTGGTGTATTGCCACCAGCTCGGCCGTGAAGACAGACGCAGCGCCTGGTAGAGCCCAGCTGACTTCAAACAGAGGGGAAACGGCGTGGAAGCCGACCCCCTCTTGGGACTTGGAGCCATCCGTATACACTGGCACGGTACCAGCGTGACGCGATGTGTGCTCCAAAAAGGTCGAACGCAATACTCCCGGCGCAGTACAAGCTTTGGGAGCAGAGGCGTGGCGACAAATAGCCAAATGTGGTACCCTCCAGGGTGGCGTCCTGGGCAGAACCAGGGGCGCCACCGGCCCGAGAGCTATATCTACCTCTCGAAGGAGTTTCAGAGATGCTTCAATGGGAAGCGGTCGGCTATGGGCTTCCTGCTGTCTTTCTTGGCAGTCCCTTTGGAAAGTAAATGGGGGACTGCCACTGGAAAGAGGGAGGTGAAGGCACCTCCAGACAAGCGGCTGAGGGGGAGTCCCCAACACCCGTAAGCGAAGGAGAGGAGTAAGCCTCCTCTCCGGTTAAAGAGATTTGGAGGGTCCCCTGCGAGAGCGCAGGGGGCTGGGGGGGCTCCGTTGATCACATGGGGACCCTATTCTTTTTGCAGGAAGCAAACGCTAATCACCCCTCGCAGTGGCCCGCTCTGCGAGGGGTGCTTATGGGGCTGACAGGGCCAGGTGCTGCCATTTAAGGCCACCCCTCCTGCCTGGGGGATGTGAGGAAGGTATGAGTGAGGATGAAGCAGGTTGTTAAAAAAAAACACCATCCCAAACCGGAGCTCAGGGGTTAAGGAACATTGTCCCCTCCTCCCTCAGCCCCGATCCGGGATAGTTGGCTGAGAAGAAGGTCGGCATCTACCCTGTGAAAATAGAGGCCAACCAGAGAAAGATGTGGGAGAAGTTGTAGGGAAAGTGAGGAAGTAGGGGAGAAATATAGGCTGTCTGAAAGAAGGAGAAGAGGCTAAGCTGGGGCTGGATGCGGCACTGAGTCCTGCCAGCATGGCGGCCAGGAAGGCAAATTGCCGTGCCCCTTATGGGGGTAAGACAATGGAGAGGATTATCGCAGAAAAGTTAACATCCTAGCTGGAAGAGTATGGTATAGTCTCTGATGACCAGTATGGGTTTCGAAAGGGAAGAACTGTTGAGGATCAGCTACTAATCACATATACGAGGGGTGGTCAATAAGTTTTGCAATTCGGATATAAGGAAATGAGATATGAGGAAAAGTGTTTTATTATTTTTCAATATAACTACCCTCGACTTCAATGCACTTGTGCCACTTGTCCCCGAGGCTTTGAACTCCCGACAACCAGAAATCTCCCGAATGCTGTTCAATCCACTCCTGGACGGCAAGCTGGACATCTTCATTGTCCTCAAACCAGCGTCCACGCAGTGCAGCCTTGAACTGGCGGAATAAAATGTAGTCGCTAGGGGCCAGATCTGGAATGTAGGGGGGATGGTTGAGCTTCTCGGATCCGCACTCACGCAAGGCACCTTGTGCAAGTCTGGCCTTGTGGACTTTGACGACGTTGAAGTCGATCATCGGGCGTGAGGTTTCTAGGGACCCAACGGGCAGAGACCTTGGTCATGCCCAAATTGTCGTGGATGATTTTGATAACACTTCCATGTGATATTCCAAGTACTCGCTCGATTTCTTCAACCTTCACCCGTCGATTTTTGAGGATCCTCCTCTCCACAGGGGCCACATTGTCCTCGTTGGTCACGTCTGACAGGCGTCCTTGACAGGGGTCATCTTCAAGGGACTCACGAACATGGCGAAACTCCCTATTTCAGTGAGCAATGGTTGCATAGGAAGGGGCAGTGTTGATGTACACTGCAACCATGCATTCATGCATCTCTTTTGCATTCTTGCCTTCCTTGGTCAAAAAATTTGATCACTGCGTAGTGCTCAACCTTCTCCATTGTTGAAAAGTTTGTGACTGACGATCTGCGATCAGCTACTGCTTCTTAAATAGATGAGGCAGGAGCGTGCGGCTGCAGGTCCTGACTTGTCATAACACCTCCACAAACAGCCATCCCCCTTCCTCTGTTTTGCCCTACTGGTTTGCAAAATTTATTGACCGCCCCTCATAATTGCATCACCTCTTGGTTATCGGAAGGTGATGCTGTGGATGTGGTTCTTTTTGACTTTTCCAAAGCCCTTAACATCGTTAGTCATTCTATTCTACTACAAAAACTGAGATTGATGGGGATAGAGAATACCATACTGGGCTGGCTTAGGTCCTTCTTGATAAGGCGCTAGATGAGTGATTCGTATTGTAGTATCTGGGGTGAATAGTACCGATAGGGAAGTGAAGAGCGGGGTCCCCCAGGTGTTGGTGCCGGGTCCGCTCCTCTTTTTGGTATATGCTAACCATTTGCCGCACTACATCATTAATCTGTGCAAGATATTTGCAGATAATTTGAAAATATATGTACGAATCTCAGTACTTACCTTCCATCCCTTGCCATTGCTACATCTTTTTGTCAAAGAGATATTGATGTTATTGCTCAGTCTTGGAGATTAGACCTGAATTGGCTTAAGTGTGTCATCATGAGATACTAGAGAGGGACAGTGCCATGGCATGAACTGGGACTGCTGAGTCAGTACTACCTATATGGGCATCCAGTGAGTATTGTTAACTAGCACAAAGATTTTGGCATCATTGTTGACTCATCTCTAAAATTTCACCAACTTATCCGCTCTATAGTAAACAAAGCTTCTGGCATAAGCTCAAATTTCCTTAAATCAACCATCTGCCGGTCTCCTAAATTCATGCTAGGCCTTTTCATAGTGCACATCAGACCACTGCTACTCCTGTTCTACTCTATGGAATACAGGTTTCAGGGAAGACAGCAAACTATTGGAATTGGTTCAAAGAAGTTGGACGCGTCATGTGGATGGTATGGCTGGTTTAAATTATAATGAGAGAATTTGCATACTAAATCTTTACTCAATTAAAGGCCGTCTTCTCCGTGCTGACCTGATAAAATTCTGGAAAATATTTCACAGTGAGTAGTATTCAGCCTGGAGATCTCTTTGTCCTTGCCTCATGTCAGGCTAATCATGATCATATCTTCAAGGTTGCACACCAATATTCTAACTTGGAGCTTAGAACATTTTTTAGTAACAGGATAGTGGAGAAATGGAATAATCTACCAGAGGAAGTAGTCACTAAATCTACAGTTAGCTCCTTTAAATCAATATTACATCACATAGAAGAAGATCTATTCTCATATGATGAATAACCTGAAAATAACCTTGATTTAAATAGTTGCTGCAAAGGTATACTATCAGCTGTAATACATTAATTATTCTTACCTGGCTCAACTTATCACAGCTGGCGTACCTGCAGAATATGTGCTGCCCCCTTATAAAAAAAGAAGAAATAAAAAGAAGCTTACTCTCCAAATAAATACAACATGACCCATTTCTGGGGTAGCCGATTAGGTGAGCAGTATTAACAATTCAAAAGCCTAGTTTTAGGTTTGAATGCAAAGACATATACCTCAACAAAACTTACCTACTATTTAATGCTGGGAAGATCTTTATTTTTAAAATAATTTGCGATCAACCACACTTTTTGTAGTTTTTCTTTCTTATGTAAACATACCTGTAACATCTCCACCTTTTAACATTATAATTGATCTGCTCCTTGTTCCCATATGTCACAATTCTTGACTTTTAAAATGAGGCCAATTTTTAAATCAGCGTCATTTTAAGTGTTTGAAACCAGGGTTGCCAATGTTTGAAATAAAGTTGAATTTAGTGTTGCAAATGTTTTAAATCAGGGTTTCTTTACATATCATGAGAAGGAAAGGTGGACTTATTTTAATTTTATTATGAACGCATCAAGGTGGAGTATCTTAAAAATATGTACTTTAAGTGCTAAACTGAAACCATATATGACAACTATAATGCATCATAAAAACACCATTACTACTGTTTTGGTAAAGTTGAAGATGAGCTGCACAGTGATAATTTATATTTATAGATTATTTGTATATGTGTTTGGTTACTGGAAGCCAGTTTCAAGCCGGGCCATGAGTTACAATATGGGGAGGGATGGAATCACTCCCTGCTCACCCTTAACAGCCGAGCAGCTTATCTTCAACTTTACAAAAGGCTGATTCATTTGTGGCAAAATCTTGAAAATCGACAGTGGTCCTATAATTTAAAAAAAAGTTTGCTGGTTTCAGTCCTATCAAGCTATGTTGCTTCTCAGGCAGACATCAGCCAGGGCAAGCCCCAAATTCCCATCGTGATGCCCGGTCATGGTGGTAACCTCCCTTAGTAAATAGTGTCAGATTAAAAAGAATCTAGACGGAGATTCAATCTGCCAACCCAACCCAGCGATTGCCAGGCAAACTTTGGCTTGGTAAAACCCTATAAAAGTGCACAAGACTCTTATTAACAATTACCACTAACAATAATAGATAATAGAATACAACTAAAATTACATTAGAAATCATTGTATATTTAGTGCTGTATAGAGCACAGAGCTTACCCCAAAGGCCATCCCTATTTTGTGTACGACCTTTTACCAACCATACTAATATACAAAGGAAAGATGGAAAGTTACAGAAAGAGAGAGAGAGTAAAATTAAAATACTAAATTACCTTAGATGAATTAATGACATTTCGGAGAGATGCAACAGTAGATAGCATCCTTCTTGTTGTTCCTCTTGATTTGTGGAGGGGTTCACTCCTCTTGCATGGAGTATCTCTTCCCACCAAGCCAGCAACTTCTAATTTTTTTTCTGTCTTGACTTTAAGAAGTAGATTTGGTTTGTTTTGCACAGATTTGGATTTTAAAACAGTGCAGTGTTAATACTACAGTTATCTAATAGAGTTATACAATACACAGTTTGCTGCACTGTATAATCTTATTAATTGAAATTAGTTATGGATCTATATTTGTAATTAGAAGATCAATTATTATTGATTTGAGCTTTCAATGCGCAATCTTATTGATTTTTCTTTTAGAGGATGAATACCTGTACAAATAATATTTAAGTGGGATCATAAAGTAATTTTAGACTGTATCTGCTTTCAAATGCTAGTGAAAAGTGATGGCTATAGTTAGTAAATTAAAGACCCCCAACACCAATCTTCACCCATGGGGCTCCTCTCCATAGGGCTTCAGAAAAGAAATGAAACCTTGTTAGTATCTTTAATATTTGAGCTTAAGTGTGTTCTTAGCTAAATTTAAGTAACGGTAATATTTACACAGGTAGTTATAGACAGGTTAATTTAATTGATCAGGTAGTTATAGGCAGGTTAAATTAATTAATCAATCAAACATTGTTTATAGATATTAAGTTATTTATGGGTATGGCAATAATCCAAGAGGAACATCATATTATACAAATATAGAAGTTTTAATGGAAAGGACAAGCCTACAAGACCAAAGGTGATCCCATAGGGAAACATACTGCAAGAAAAGAAAAAAAAGAGAAAAAAAGAAGAAACCATATTAAAAGAAAATATGTAAAACAAAGTAAAACTATATTAAAAATATTTAAAAACAAAATCATTGATTAAGCAATAAATTTATTTACTTTAGATTTAAACAATGTAATATCAGATGCTTATACACATTCTTCTGGCAGCTCATTCCATTCCTTACAAATATTAGGAATGAAACAGCGAAGTAAATTGAGTTGTATTACATCTAACAACAGAAAATGCTTTGCTGTTCCTATTAATAATGTTATTAGAGTGACATGTGAATCGAGCTGCTGTAAAAGGCTCAGGCAGAGCAAGATGGAGTGGATGTTCATTATTATTTAAAATCTTAAATAAAAAAAATAATGACCCGACCAATCTACATTTCTGTAAGTTAATATTTAGATTGGGCAACAGAAATTTAATATTATTGATTGCTCTATTGAGCAATCTAAGATGGCAATCCACAGCCGACATCCAAACAGTAGAACAATATTCAAATTTAGGAAAAATAAAAGCAAAGAAGGAACGTAAAATTGCATTATTATTACCAAAGATTCTTCTGTATTTTCTAAGTAGACCAATCTTCTGAGCAATGGAGGAAGAAACTGAATAAAGATGCGTTTCAAAAGTAAGCTTGCTGTCTAAAACAACACCAAGCAACTTAATATTATCAGAAGGATCCAGACAAATATTATCAAGCAATAAAGGCGGATGATTTGGATTTGAAGTTCTACTGATACTAGAGATAATTGAGTGTGATTTTCCAGCATTCAAAACCATGTCCCAACAAGTACACCAACTAGAGATTTTTACCAAATCTGTATTTATAGAATTTGCCACCTCAACTCGATGTCTTGGTGATGGAATAAATGAATACAATGATGCATCATCAGCATAGGCCATCATGTTATTCTCTAAGGTCTGCCATATATCAGCACTATATAAAGAAAATAAAATGGATCCAAGGATACTATCTTGTGGAACACCAGAGACCACATCAACCATAGAACTACATTTCCCATCAACAACCACACATTGCTTGCGATTAGATAAAAATTAATTTAAAATAGAATAAAAAGGGCCAATTATGCCCATTAATTTAAGTTTATATAACAAAACTATAATTAACTCTGTCAAAGGCAGAACTGAAATCCAGTGATACTAGCCTGGCTTCAGACCCTACATCAAGGTTAGATTGCAACTGGTGGACCAAATAAGACAAGGCATCACAGGTTCCTACACCCTTTCTAAATCCAAATTGAGTAGAAGGTAGTAAAGATTCTTTTAAAATGAACTTATTAAGAATTCTGCTTGGGCTGCATCATATATACCTTGGGCTTCAGATCTCAATTGTAAATAATTCTGCCAATTATCAGGTATTTTATTTCTAGACCACTGATGATAAGCAGCTTGCTTATGATTAAAAGCATCATTAAACCAAACTTTGTCCTGTGAACTCTTTTTAATTATTTTTTAAGGGATTCTCCTTGATATAATTTGCACAAGAGTATCATTTAATGCAATATCAGGATCAATCGATTTAAAGACATCACCCCATTCTACGTCATTCAAATCATTGGCTATATTATTCCAGTTAGTATAGGACTTAAGATAAATTCTTCTTGAGGTAGTAAACTTAGGAACATTAAAATTGGTCATTAAATTGAACCTGACAGCAGAATGATCTGAATGACCAAATTGGTGGCAAGATCTTCACCTCAACAACATCTGGCACATCAGAAAGTAATAAATCCAAACAATTGCCAGAGTTATGAGTTGGGCAAGGGACAAGTTGAATACATCCCGATAAATTGGAGAAGTCATGCGCAGCATGACCATGTCTGTTGGTTGGTGAAACATAGTTTAGCCATTGCTGTTGATGTGCATTTAAATCTCCCACAAAAAGAAAACAAGATTTATTATCTGATTCCTGAATCAAAGCCATCTTAGTGAGACAGCAATCATAAATATTATCGTCAAGGTCAGGGTTACGATATAAACTAAATATATAGAAGTTGTTCAGACAACTGTTAACCCTAAAAACTTGAATTTCATGATACCCACACATAAGGTCAGGGAGTAAAGTGGCATTGTAATCCTTTTATATGTATGCAACTAAGCCATGTACTCTTGGGAAGGCATCCTGACAAATCAGATGAGGATTCCTAAAATTTGGCAATAGGATTTCAGTGATATTTCTAGATTGGGAGACTAAGGTCTCCGCACACAAAATAATATTTTTAGATGATACAACGGTTAGATCATTTAAGTTACCATACAAGCCTCTGATATTACAATATAATATGTCACCTTTTTTTTAACATGGAGGGACAGGGTTAAACTCAATGTCACCACATAATAACAAAAGAATAATGAATGCATTAAATAACTAAATTATTAAAATTTAAAAAGTTAAATTTAAAAATGAAGAACAAGCAAACTTGAGAATTAGAACAACCATACTACATAGATATAAGACCTGGAATTAAACGGTCAACTTGGTGGAGCCAGTACACCAATAAGCCACTTATGGTTTAGGTACCACCATGATTTGCCTGAACAGGGAATCCGACAGTAACGGTGAGAGAAACCCACCAGGACAAGTCCCACCCATCAGCCTGTCTGCACACCTTGAGAAGAAAGAAGAAGAGAAGAGGTAAGATTGGATCATGCCCTCCAATGCTAGGAAAATGGGAGAGTTGTGGAATGTCAGGCACATGATTATGGCACCAACTCTAAATATCCATTTCAGGGGTACCGTTGACAGCAAATATGTTGTTCTTCTGCCTTATGAACAAAACCCTATTAAGAAGGACACTCATACACTCAATCAAGGTAATTAACCGGTGGTGTCCTAATGAGATTTTTGGGGACATTTCCTTCAACCCAAGGTTCATGTACCCTCTCAAGAAGACTCATCCACCAAGAAACCGTTGGTCTTCTTGTTATTTGAAAATGTAAAGGAGACAACAGCAGTTGTTTAAAATGAGTTTTATAATTTTGATAATTTTCGAGTAGAGGCGAGAAATTTAAGATTTAAAAAAAAAATTTCTTGGATGTGTGGGCTGAAGCCATCTCCTCCCAGTAGAATTTTAAGTTATATTTTTTATATTAAGAGAGCTTAGAATTTTGAATAAAGATTGCAGATGAACATGAGTATTTATCATTTAAGAGTACTTTAGATTCATCAGTAAATATTTTTTTAAATACAATGAAATTGCTGTTGATATAATCTATTAATATTTGACTAGTACTTGGCATTGATTTTGAGTAAGTTAATGGTAAATTTGATTCTATAGGTAGTTTCATATTTTCCCACGGAGGTATATTATTAATGGAAGATTCTCTATATATAAAATGGTCCAGGCCAAATTTATTACATAATTTGATAGCTCTATAATAATGTGGTTTATTGTTGGTATTCCACATAACTTAAGTGACAGCTTCTTTGTAGGAATTAAAGTTTTCTTTTAAAATATGATTGCTTGGTGATGATAGTATTTTTATAAAGTATTTGATGCTGGCAAAATCTCTTTGAAACTGAAGTGGTAGCATACATGTTTCACCATAAAGAGAAGTAATGGGAGAAGACCTCATTGCCCCGATACTAATTCTAATCCTAGCATTGACAATAACATCTAGTTTCATTTTTACAGAATGGCAGGCAGTCATATACTTCACACCCATATTGTATCTTACTGATGATATATATATGCCTTAAGAAATATCAGTAGTGACTTTCGATCAGCTCCACAGGATAATTTACTGAAAGATTTAAGTATATTCAGCCATTTTTGGCAGTTTAAGACAAGGTAATTTATGATATTTCCAGGTTAAGTGAGGAGCATCAAAGAAGAGACCTAAGAACTTATTTTCTTTAACATCGTTTATTCTTTGGTTATTAATTGATATATTTGGTGTTCTGAGTATTCTTTTATTTGTAAAATACATTAGTTTAGTTTTCACAATATTAATTGTAGTTCCCCATGTATCACAAAAGTCTTTTATTTTATTAACTGCCCTGTAGGGTATTCCCACTGGTATATATTGTCTATCATCTGCAAAATAAGATATAGTGCAATTTACTAGTTGAGGCATGTTATTATTGAAAATTGTATATAGAATAGGTGACAATACCGAATCTTGTAGTATTCCTCTTAACAAAATTAAACCCATCAGATAAGAATTCCCCAATGGAAATAATAAATGAGCGGTTTTCTAGATAATGGACTAAAATAGCTAATAATCTTCCTGATATACCAGATTCTGCAAGTTTGTACATTAAAGCCTGATGTGGCACCAGATCAAATGCTTTTTTGATATCAAGAAATAGGGCACTAATATGCTTTTGTGTTTTAGGTTTATCCTAATAAATTTTCTAACTTCAGTAGTTGGTCAATTGAGCTATGTTTCTTATGAAAACCACATTGGAAGGGTTTTATTATATTATTTTTTTCAAGATACCAATAAAGTCTATTATAAATCATTTTCTCAAAGCATTTTTCCTAAATACAGAGTAAAGATATTAGTTTATATGAACCTGAATTTGCAGGGTCTTGATCAGTTTTTTTTATAGGTATCAATAATGTTTCTTTCCATGAAGATGTAAATTTGCCTTGTAACCAGCAGGCATTAAGTAGTTTTAAGATTTTTTTATATTCCAGTGGCAGGTTTATTGGAAAAGATTTATGGATTAAGTTAGATCCCATGGCTTTTTCTCCTTTTTCTGAAGTGCTGATATTACTATCCATATATTCTTCCCAAATAAATTCTTTGTTATAGTCTTCTGATAAGTTTTTTATAGCGTCAGTGATCAATTTATTTTCTTGTTCATTTAAAATAAATGGATCTGCATTTGTAAGAAGGTCTGCGAAATTTTGGCCAAAAATATTTGCTTTTTCTCTGTCATTTAACACTGGATTACCATTTTGAATATGAGGAAATGTTTGTTCTCTGTAGGTGCCTCTGAACTTTTTAAAATAGAACCAAATATCTTGAATTGGTGTTCTAAAGTTTATATTAGAAATAAATTTTTGTAGATATTTTTTTGCTCTTCTAATTGTCCTTTGTGCTATAGCTTTTTGTTTATTAAAGGCTATGCGTTCTGTAATGTAAAATTTCTTTCATTAATACATTTAGCTTTCTGTCTCAGCGCCACCTACTTGCTGCATTCCTCTGTCCACCATGGTTTGTTATACTTAGTGCTTTTAGGTTCAGTGCTAAGTTTGAAAGTTATTTTGCTGGCATCTATGATATTTTCTGCTATTTCATTTAATTCTTCGACTGGATTTTGGGATACATCTGCTTGTAGTGGAGCAAGATTAGTTGTCCAATCTGACCATTTGTTATCTTTTATCTTCCAATTTGGTCTTTTTCTTGTTTTAGATATAATTATTTGTTCAGATATGGAGATAAGGATCAAGGTATGATCTGAGCCAAGATCTCTCTACCCAAGTTAATTTCAGTTTTGTCTGAAAGAGCTGCAGATACTAAAGTGAGATCAATAATTGAATAAGAGTTATTTTTTAAGTTGTATCTTGTTTTGAGACCAAGAGGAGTAGCTAGAGTTAGATCTGATTGGATGATATTATTATTGAAAAAAATTACTTGTTGCAGGGGTTCAGGTAAATGGTGATTATCCCATGTTGGATGTCTTTGATTTAGGTCACCACAAATAATTAATTTGTTACCCAGTTGAGAGGTATAAAATTATAATTCTTGATCAATAAAGTTATTTGCATGGAGATTGTATAAATTGAGTACATCAACAGCATTATTATTTTTTAGATAAATTCTTGTAGCTTGAGCTTCCAAGATTTTGTTAATATAGTTATTTAATTCGGTACCCAACTGTGTCTCACATATACAACACAAGTGGGTTTTGTTAGCGTATAAACAAACTTTGAATTCTGATAAGTGGGAGAATAAGCTCTGGCAGTTCCATTGTAGAATTTTTATGTTATTCGTTCTATTATTCATTTTATTTGACTTTTTTGTTTATGGATTCAGTTTCATTAGTAACAAGTCTTTTATTAGAAGATTTAATTAAATTTGGATTATTAGTTTTATTAATCTTTATGTTTTTTCAGGTTCAGAATTTAAAGGTTTTTTATTGATTTTACCTTGAGGATTACTAGCATCATTTGCTCAAACAACAGAAGATTTTTGACTTTTTTTTTATCAACACCTGCATTTTTAGGAGGTATAGAAAAATTAAGTTTATTTTCTTAAGATAGTGGGTTACTTGTGTCTTGTTTGGCCCTTTTATCCTGATTATCAACATTAATAGGCGTTTCCTGTATCGATTTGTATCTGTAAGATAATTGAAGAGAGAAATACCTGATGTATTATATAATATAATTTCACAGATGACAAAAGCCACAAGGGCCTATCAAAGGTCATCCACATCTGTCAAAATCCACCCACAAAATGTATCCATAGAATTGTGTCAGATCATGCATCTACAATATACAATTTGAACCATTCACAGGAATGTGTCAAAAACAAAGAGCATCATCATCAAGACTCGTCAAAATCCAAATCAATCATAATATACAATAATAAAAAACTGCATTCACAGGAATAAGTCGAGAATACCCACCAAAGTTAACCCTCCCTTCCCATATAATCATCTAATGTGCATTTGAAAACATTCAAGTTTGGACTGTCTACTGTCTCAGATGGCAAACTATTCCAGTAATCTACCACTCTATTAGTGAAAAAATATTTTCTAACATCCAACCTGCACCTATGTTTTTTAATTTTTAAGTGGTGACCCCTAGTCCTATTACTACCTTCCAACTCAAAAACTTGCTAAAATCCAACTTATCCATCCCAGAACAAATTTTAAAAAGCTCAATCATATCTCCTTTCAAATGAGAACATATTTAGTACCCTCAGTCTATCTTCATATTCAAAGTGCTTCAGGAAAGGTATTATTTTTGTTGCCCTCCTTTGTACTGACTCTAGCAGGTTGATGTCATGTCTAAAATGTGGTGACTATGCTTGTATACAGTACTCTAAATGTGACCTAACATACAAGTTGTAGTTTAAGGATAACCTCTTTACTTTTGTAGCTAACATTCCTCTTAATGTATCCTAGCACCCTATTTGCTCTATTTTTGCCTCAATACACTGCTTTGAAAACTTCAATGACATATCTACTACTACGCCTAAGTCCTTCTCATCCTCAACTGAATTCAGCTAATGCCCTTCCATTTCATAGCTAAATTCCCTATTATCCCTTCCCATGTTAAGAATTTTGCATTTTTAAGGTTAAAAGTAGCTTTAAAGTTATCACTTTAAAGCTACCCTCAACTTCTTTGACTATAGCTGCCAATTTAGTGTTATTGACAAAAATTGACACTTTGCTATTTGCAGCCTCCACAAGATCATTTATATAAACTATGAATAATAAAGGGCCAAGAATGGATTCCTGAGGTACACCACTGATAACATCCCTCCACTGTGACCTCACCCCATTCGGGCAAAACTCTGTTTCCTGTCTTTCAGCCATTCAGTTATCCAATTCAAAACTTTACCACATATCCCATGCATTTTTAATTTGTGAACTAGTCTCCTATGCGGAACCTTATCTTTGCTAAAATCTAAGTAAATTACATCAACATTCTCTCCCTAATCTAATTGTTTAGTAACATAATCCATAAAATCCAGTAAATTTGTTAAACACGATCTATCTCTTCTAAACCCATGCTGAGCATCATTTATTAACCTACCACATTCTAAATGGTCAGAACTCCCCTTCTTAACTATCTTCTCAAGAATTTTAAAAATGATAGAAGTTAAGCTTACCGGCCTAAAGTTATTTGGGTCCTCTTTACTTCCCTTTTTAAAAATTGGCACTACATTCGCTAATTGCCAATCATTAGGTATTTCTCCAAACTAGAGTGATCTAGTATATATCTTCTTGAGAGCTACTAGCAATACTATCTACACCATCTTTGAGTAGCCTAGAATGAATGTTGCCTGGGCCAGATGACTTACTAGTATTTAGCTCCAATATAAGACCTTTAATTATTTCCCTGTTCACATTAATGGTATTCAACACTACTTCCCTTGACCTAGAATTATCATCAATTAATCTATCTCAATTCTCTTCTCTAAATACTGAAGAAAAATGATCATTAAGAACCTCTATTATTTCATTATCAGATTCTTTCAAAACCCCTTCATATCTAATAGACCCTATTTTATCACTGTTAGATTTGTTATTAATTCTATAATAGCTAAAGAATTTTCTTGGATCTTTATTATTATTTAGAGCTAAATTAATTTCTGTTGCCCTTTTGCTCTTCTTAATAATCTTATTTAACTCATTTCTGGTCGACCTATAATGATTTAAATTGTCAAAAGTACTTTCTCTCTGTAATCCCTGGTATGCCCCTTTCTTCTCAGAAATTTTCCTAGCAATCTCCTGATTTCACCACAACGGTTTCCTACATTTCTTCCTAATAGCCTTCATTGGAATACACTGCTCCTGGACTATGTTTAGTATAGTCTTAAATTGTCCCACATGTCATAAGTATTCTTTCCCCCCAATTCTATATCCTACCTAATTTGATTTCGCAAGTTTTGTAATTTATTGTTATCTCACTATAAAAATTTGGAGTTTGTTGATGTTCTACCTTTCACTATTCCCAAGTTAAAATGAACCATCTGATGATCACTATTTGCCAATGCTTCCCTGACAGTCAATTTCTGGATCAAGTGATCATCATTTGAAAGAACCAGATCTAATATATTGGCACCCCTTGTTGGCTTATTAACAAATTGAGTAAAAAATTATCCTCAAAGCATTCTATAAACTTACAACTTGCTCTATCCCTTCCTATCATATTTTCCCAGTCTACAGAATTTAAATTAAAGTCACAAAGAATAACTGTATCTACTTCACATCCTTTCCTTATTTCCCTGATCATTAGCTCATCAATACAGTCAGTCTGTCTGAGTGGTCTGTAAAAGGCTCCCAAGTGTATTATCCTATTTTTACTGACCATAATATCTATCCACAGTGACTCAACTTCTTCTTGCTTTATAGAATTATTCAGATTTGAAGAAATGCTATTTCTGATATAAATAATCAACCCACCACCCATCCTATCTCTCCTTTGACTAATGTACATATCATAACCCTGTAGTTCAAATTCATTCACGTTGTCATTAAATTTATTTTCATTAACCCATGATTCTATTACACATATTATATCTTCATCAATAATATAACTAAATAACTCATCTTTCTTATTTCTAAGACTACGAGCATTGGTATAAAGATAATTCAGCCCTCTTATCCCTGAAGCACCTCTTTTAGAATGTGGTGACCATGCATCTCTTTCCTTTCCTGGCCCCACCCTGTATCTTATATTTCCCTGACCACTATCAGTAACTAGTTTCCAGCCTGCAAAGACCCAACGTCACTATCTAACTCCTGCCACAACACGTCAACCTCAGCCCGGCTTAGGTGGAGTCCATCCAATGCCTTATTCACATAAAACCCATTCCAAACATCTACAAACATTAATCCCGACTCTTCACATACTCATTCAGCCCAATTGCACGAGACAACCATTCCATCCTCACATCCAATCTTGGAAGCACACCTGAAACGCTTTTCACTCATCCTTTCAACTAACCTTTTGTACCTCTCTCTCTCAAGGGAGAGGTGACACCCCCTTGTTGCGGGAAGAGAGCTTGTGTGTACCTTTGACTTTTCGAGCTATCGATTCTATCCTTCTCCTTTTATCCTATCTCTTCATATTATTATACAAAAAGAACTAAAAAAAACCCCTACTACTATCATGTCACTCTTACCCTTTTTTCCCTCTATCTACATATAAGGACCTGGCAGCTACCTCATGCATCAGAAAAGAGGCTTTGGAAACTCTATAAACAACGGCAATCGACACTCAATGGTTGCGAGAGACTAGGACTAGAGGTGTTCTAGGCGTTGAGTCACGGTGAATGGGATGAGGGTAGTGCCCCATTAACACCTTCCCTGGCACATAATTATTGATCATTCCCAGTGACTGTTGATGGGTGCCTCTGGTAGCATCGGCCCGAGGTGATGGCCCTTTGTTCCCAGGTTGGTTGCCAGGCCAACAAAAAGCCTTGGGTCGAGTCTCTTGGTGTGGTGGGATATCCACTGAATGCTGCTCCAAGATCTTGGCCATCGTCAAGGAAACTAGTAGGAGCTTAGTATGGGGTGTGCTCTGTTATTCACCTGGTGAGAAATTGATGGCCCCTTCAGGGACCGTCAGTGCTACTTGGTTGGGAGCCACAGCACGCTGAGGTTTGACAACTCGGTCAGACAAACAGCAGCGCATGGAGCGTGCCTTCTGAAAGATCCGAAATGTCTCCGATCGATAGGCGGGAGCGACTCACGCAGGGAGAACTCACCAACCGCATTTTTTTTACTATTGATTGGTTGCAAAGTTTTGAGTGAGAGAAAGTGTTCAAAATGACAGGGAAAAAAGGTCCAGCTGCACTCAAATATACATGTGCGATATGCCAGAAGGACAAGTGGTACGTGGACTTCCCGGAAGGATGTTTTTTAAAATGCCACCCGGGAAGTATATGCACCAACTGCATCCTTAAAGGAGAGGTCTGAGAGGCAGTGTACACTGCAATGAACTGAAAGATCTCTTCACAACCTCTGAGGAAAAATCTAGGGGACTGGAAACTAAACTACAGACCCTAGAAACGGAGCACGCGCTTCAGATTCGGCATCTCGAGGAGAGAATCCAAGAGCTAGACTCTAAATTAGAGGCCCAGTCAGCTCAAGCTCGAGACGAAACTCCCCCTGACTTCGGTGATTCCGCCGATGAGACTCCAACTCAAGGAGCTGAAACCGCATTGGCAGTGCCACTTCAGCCATGCAGAGAAACTAAGAAGAGAAAGAAAAAGAAAACAAAAAGAAAAATGACCTTAATGCAGCTCACCCCATTGTAGAGGATTCCACTGTTACTGGTGGGCAAGGGAAAGTGGAAAAAGAAGAAGAGAAAAGAGAAACAGAAGAAAATACAAATGAAGATCGAAAAAAGGAAGAAGAAAAACAAGGGAAATATGGAGACAAAAGAAGAGAGTGCAGACAAATGTTTGAGGGTCAACCTTATTAGGGACTCTCAAGCACGGACCCTGCAACCCCTGCTAGCAGCATGCCTTCGCACAAGTGTGAAGGTAAGTTGCTACCAGGAAGAGGAAACCAGCAGATTAGAGTAGAAGAAATCTCAGATTTCTGAGAATTCAGTCGTTGCCCTAATGGTAAGTGGCAATGAGGAGGAAGGATAGGCTCCACAGAAGAGATTCTCAACACAGTCCTGGGTGCCGTGGACGACTGTGGGCTGAAAACATGCAGACATGTAGTGGTCGGGATGCTCCCGAGAAGAAGTCCAACCCGGACTGCTCACTCGAGGGATGTCTCCCTTAATCGATGCCTTGGAGATTTGTCTACAGCGGAGGGGGTCTTTTTTGTGGACCCTTACCGCACCTTAAAGGAAAGGCTGTACTCTGCAACATGATAAAAGATGTCGTGGAACGGACCCTAAGGAGTGTCAGGCCCAGAGTGAAGGCGGACGTATGCCAGTACGCCTGTGTCACTCCTGGAATGACCTTCTTGGAGGTTGCAAAGAGGGGAGCCACCAAACAAATAAATAAGCCAGGAAACGGAAGAGCGTAGGGAGTCCTACAGTCGGGGACTCCCTCAAAGTTCTGTTCAATGCGAGGTCAATCAGGAACAAGTTTCTTGAGCTGCGTGGCCTTGTAGCAACAGAAGAACCTGAGATGGTGGCCACAACGGAGTTGTGGATAAAAACCTCAAGCCGAGATTTTTAAGATGAATACACGATTTCCGGTTACCAGCTCTTCCTGAAAGATAGGCCAGACAGAGAGGGTGGCGGTGTGATGTTGTATGTCAAGGATACTCTCAACTTGACGGATTGCAACATCGTATCCGACCATGAACTACTAGGTGTTGACCTAGAGATAGGTCCTGCCAGATACAGGACCCTGTTGCTTTACAGACCCCCTGCCCAACTCTTAGAACAGGACATGAGTCTGTACCAGCTGTTGGGCGAACTTGTAAAAGACAGTGTGTATCACCATGGGTGACTTCAATACCCATGTTGACTGGGAAACCAGAGAACCCTGTGGAGAGAATGCACTACTCTTGGAGTTCGCGAATGAGTTCCTGACTCAATGGGTGAGAGAGCCAATGAGAGGAGATAATATCCTCAACTTGGTTCTCACCTCTGAGGATGACATCGTTGAGGACCTCTCTGTTGGCGAAGAGCTGGGTGGCAGTGACCACCGACTAATTAGATTTGTAATCAAAGTCCCCAAGGCAGGGCCAGCAACTAGTAAATCTAGGAAACTTGATTTGAGAAGAGCAGACTTTGCAGGTCTTCATGATGGACTGACTGACGCGAGGCTAGAAGTGTGCGAGGCTGTTGAAGACTCGTGGAACAGTTTCAAAACCATAGTCATGAGTCTTCAATCGCATTTCATCCCTCTGAAATGCCCCCGTCAGTCTTCTGTTCAACCAAAGTGGTTTAATCGAGAAATCGGCCAACTGCTTAGGGAGAAGAGTATTATGTACCGGCAATCAAAGATCTCGAGTGACTTTGACAAATACCGGAGGATAGCCAGGAGAGTGAAGTCCAGCATAAGGGTAGCTAAGCTGTCTGAGGAACTCTGAGTGGCAAGACTTTGTAAAGAGAATCCCAAGGAGTTCTTTGGATATGTAAACAGCTGTAAACCAATCCGTCGAATAATTGGCTCTTTGAGGAATGAGGAAGGGACATTAAAGCAGTCAGATGCAGAAAATGGTAACCTCCTCAATGACTACTTCTCTTCAGTGTTCTGAAGAGTGTGGTCCCATCGCCCAGCCAATGGATTCCTACTTGGGGAAAAAGCTGGTGGATATGGAATTCACTGAAGGAGAAATAAAAAAGATCACTGACAATGACGAATAAGTCACCTGGCCTGGATGGGTTTCTACCTAAAGTGTTGAAAGAAGTGCTGGATCAAGTGTCACAGCACCTGAGCGCAATCTTCAACGTGTCAATCCGGACTGAATGCGTTCCTAGAGACTGGCGTGAAGCGGAGGTGACTCCTATCTTCAAGAAAGGAGACCGTAGCCAACCGTCAAATTACTGACCTATCAGTCTGACTTTGATAGTCGGTAAAGTCATGGAAAGCATCATGGTGGACAAAATGATGTCGCATTTAGAGTCAAACCTGCTACTGAGGAGTTCCCAGCATGGCTTCCGAAGGCAACGGCATGCCTGACGAACCTTGTGGAATTCTTCCACTTTGTCTTCAGTGAGCATGATCGGGACAAGGCAGTGGATGTGGTCTATTTAGACTTTCAGAAAGCCTTTGATAAGTTACCACACCGCCGCCTTCTCTGGAAAGTGCGAATGCTGGGCATAGACAGAAAAGTAGCAGGCTGAATAGAGAACTGGCTAAGTGGCAGATGGCAAAGGGTGGTGGTGAATGGACAGGCTTCTGAGTGGGTGCCCGTTACTAGCAAGGTGCCTCAAGGTTCTGTCTTGGGACCACTACTATTCATCATCTAAGTCAATGACATGGTTGCGAAGATTTATAAATTTTACGACGATACAAAGCTTGGTATGAATGTTGCAAAGGATGGAAATACTGCCCGCCTGCAGGAAGATCTTCGGAAGATCGGGGAGTGTTTGGACACGTGGCAAATGCCTTTTGACGTGAACAAATACAAAGTGATGCATATTGGCCACCGAAACCCCCAATCTCATTATATCCTTAAGGGCTTAGGTGTAACTATCACCAGTGACCTCAAGTTCTTGAGGCAGAGAAGAAAGCCCAAAGGATGCTTGGTTATATAAAGCAACAGTTTGGATATCGGAACAAGGCAATAGTACACTGTTTGTACAATTCACTTGTCCGACCGCACCTGGAGCATGCCGTACAATTTTGGAGTCCTTCATTTCAAAAGGACATCGCGAGATTGGAACGCGTGCAAGCCAGGGCAACCAAACAGATTCCCTCTATTAGACATAAAAGTTATGAAGATAGATTAAGGGAATTAGATCTGTTCTCATTGGAAACCCGTAGACTGTGTGGTCAGCTCATCAAAGTTTTCAAAATACTTTGAGGGTTCGACAATGTTGACTACCGGGATATTTTCACACTGAGTGAGAACAGAACAAGAAACCACGGCTTCAAACTTGAGCTGAAGCATTACAACTGCAATCTGTGTGAGAAATTTTTCACATACAGTATCTGCAGTAGCTGGAACACACTTCCGATGGAGGTTGCCAACAGCAATTCTGTTGACCGGTTCAAGACAAGACTAGACAAAGTCTTGAAAAGTGGCTGTTTAGGGAGGATGTAAGGCAATTGAGCGGGGATGTGCCTGCTCGACAGCTAGTCCAAAGGTATCCTCATTGAATGGACCGTAAGATCTTCTAGGGTACTTTTTTCCTTGTTACTTTATTTACATCATTTACTCCCACATGCGTAATCACAACTGCATCCCTCTCATACCCAAACTATCATACCTCTAAAACACATCATTTACACTAGCACCCAGCAAACAAACTCTCACTCCCTTCCATTTGCTCACACTCAACTTCCTATTTAAATATCTAATCTGAGAGTCACCCATCACAAGCACTTCAGTCATCCTCCTAGACCCCTAGTCCTAGCATTAGCCTCCCTCCTGTTCTAATTCAAACTACCACTTATTTCACTTTCTGCCACAATCACACCAGACAAATCACTTTCAACCTCTTACTCTCTTAGGGCATCAAATCTGTTAGTCAACCAACAGGTTCCATGTCTCTCTTACTCACAGACCTAACCTGTCCTAACCTATCTCCTCTATCCATATTCACCCACCATTCATCTTCACTCACATCAGTCACTTCTTTCTCTCCAGTCCCTAGTCTAGGCCTATTTTCCACCCTCCTGATCCTAACCACATTCTTCATGTGTACATTTGCATCCCTTCTCACTTCATTCACCAACTCACTTAATCTCTTGCACTCACCACGCAACTGACTCACCTCCTTTACCAAAGCCACATTTGCACTAGTCACATGACACACAGGGCATTCAGATACATTTGCTCTTCTTTCAATACGACAAAAATCCTAAACTACATACATACAGCTTACATCAAAAGGCATACTCACTTTGTGGTGGAGTGAATGTGAGTGTGTTTGTAGGGCCATTCTCCCACCCCCTTTCTAGCAGACCTCCCCCTCCCTCTGTAAGAATGTGTGTGTGAATGGGAAGATGTTTTTTATAATAATGGATTTTATGTTTTGTTTAAAATGTTTTTTTCTTTCCAGGAGCCACTCTGTTAAATATATAGATTATTATTATTGCCTTTTGTAAAGAGTGGCTGGGATCTAAAAGTTTGGTAGTAAATCAATTGAATTTATTGTGAGTCCCGATAGGATGGAAAGGGCTTTTATATAGCCTCAATACTGCAACAAGATCCCATTATTATATTGAGCTGGGAGGTACCACACCCTTAAGATGCGCACACCCAAATTTTGGTCACTAGAGTGACTGCTGGAAAGATTTTCCCCTGGGGGGACTCCCAAATCGTAAGATAAAAAAAAGCCCTTTTTTTGTTTTGTTTGCTTGACTGATTCTCTCTTGTTTGTATATAAAATATTGTTTGGTGATAACATTGTTTGATTTATATAACATAATTTCACGGATGACAAAAGCCACAAGGGCCTATCAAAGGTCATCCGCATCCGTCAAAACCCACCCATAAAAAGAACCATCGCCAGGGAAAGACAAAATCAAAGTCCCCCACAATATAATATAACAGATGACAAAAGCCACAAGGGCCCATCATAGGTCATCCGAGTCAAACGGCCTCTTTTTTAAGGCACCCAAACTCTCAAGAAAACTACATCCAGAGAATTGTGTCCAGAAACAAGGCTTGTCAAGAACTAAATCATGCAGCTATAGATATATACAAACAATATTAATATATACAAACAATATTAATATATACAAAACTTAGGAACCATCACAACCTTCCCTTCCCATAAACTCATCCAACCTACTCTTAAATATATTTAAATTTGGACTACCTACTACCCTCCGCGGCAATTTGTTTCAGAGGGTCTACCACTCTATTATGGAAAAAATATTTTCTTAAATCCAACCTACACCCTTGCTTTTTAATTTTCAAGTGGTGACCTCTAGTCCAATTTCCATCATCTAACTCAAAATACTTGCTAACATCCAATTTATCTATCCCAGAAAAAATCTTAAACAGCTCAATCATATCCCCTCTCACACACCTCCTTTCGAACGAGAACATATTTAATACCCTCAGTCTATCTATATATTCAAGGTGCCTCAGGGAAGGAATAATCTTTGTTGCCCTCCGTTGCACTGACTCAAGAAGGTTAATATCGTGTCTAAAATGTGGGGATCATGCCCGTATACAGTACTCTAGATGTGGCCTAACATAAGAATTATAGAGTTTAAGAATAACCACCTTACTTTTGTAACTGACATTTCTCTTAATGAAACCCAGCACTCTATTTGCCCTATTTCTTGCTTCAATACACTGCTTAGAAAACCTTAATGACTTATCTATTACTACTCCTAGATCTTTCTCATCCTCTACTGAGCTCAGCCAATGCCCATCCATTTCATAGTTAAATTCTCTATTATCTTTTCCCATGTTAATAACCTTGCACTTTGCACTCTGAATGACATGCTGTGGCATTTTACTATTATTGGTAATGGGCCCTGAAATCTTAGTCTAATATATTGAGATTTGACTGGTTGATTAGGCTTGGAGAATTTGGCAGGGAGCCTGTAGGCCTCTACCACTTCACAGGGGTCGAGTAGGTTTTCATTGTTAGGTTGGATGATACTAACATCTGGTAAGAATTCCTCTGTTTTGTATTCTAAGTCCACTGGACCTACGACACTAAATGTGTAATGTTGGTTATCTGTTATGTCGACCTCACGACATTTCACTGTCCAAGGTCCCAGAATTTCTGGGTTTTCCATTGGTTGTTTGAGTTTTAGGATATCACATTTCCTTATTTTAATGACCAGTCTTTTGCAGGATCCTTTGACTGCTGGGTCACCTGTGTAAAAATACTTGGCAAAGGGGCTTTGCACTATGGCTTGTGTTTTTTTTTTTGGGGGGGGGGATTATTGAATACTCTAGCTCCAGATTTTTCTTGAATATGGTATGTTACGAAGAGTTCATCAATGGACTGGCCTGTTGCCTTGGGAGGAGTGATCCTAGCATGCATTTCTTTTATCCTCGTTTGTTTTGGTATACATTCCAATGTGTCTTCCCCATTACGAGACAGTGATCATGTTCTCTTTGCTGAGTGTGTTGGAGGATTGATTCTTACCTGGACGGGTTCCATCAGAGGAAAACCCCATAAGTGCCAATGCACCAGCATAATGAAAGTTAAGAATTTGCTATTGTATTAAAACATATGAGCATCTGCTGGAAGGTGTGTTGATTGCACTAAGAAATGACTAGATTATAGTAATACAATTAGGATAGTTAATTATGAATATAATATGTGAATACATTGTTATTGCTGTGTAGGGAGTTAATATTCATATAGATTTTGACCGAGGTGCTCTGCTAGTTTACTCTTGAATACAGTTAAGGATGGTGACAGGATAACTGCATCTGGCAGGCTATTCCACAATGCAATCACTCTTACTGAGAAAAATATCGCCTGCGTAATTCTGTGTTACTATGGGACAGGAATATTCTGTGCGAATTGCCGCAGGTCCTAGAGGTCTGGGGAGAGAACAACTCAGAAGGTTTTACATGAGATAAGTCATTGAAAATCTTCCAGACTTTGATCATGTCAGCTCTGAGCAGCCTGCCACGCACAGAGAAGAGACTCAAGGCATTGAGCCGGGAGGCATAGTCAATAAGTGAAAGTCAAAAAGTTTCCTTAGTCTATTGTCGCTGCACTCTCTCAAGCATGTCAGTAGCGCTCACATACTGTGTGCCAAACAACAGAGCTAAATTCCAATACAGGAGGTATATGGGAGGTGAGAAAAGATTTCATAAACTCAGGCTCTCAGTTAACTGTGCTCTTAAGTAAGTTTGACGCAATGCCTGTAGTTTTATTTGCAAGAGAGTGTATGTGGAGATGAAATTTTAGAGAAATATCCACTCGAACCCCCAAATCAGATGCAGATTGTACAAATGGTAGAGGATTATCTCTAATGTAGTAGTCAGAGTATGGGCCAAGATTAGGAGCAGATCCCTGGCAGAACCTAAGAACACAAGTCTTGTCTGGGTTGAGCCTGAGACCCCATGACTCTGCACGCGAAACCAGTAAGTCTACATCTCTCTGCATGGAAGTAATATCTAACAGTGTAAGAGAAGGTATAAGTATATTAATCTTTTGATATATTTTTAGATCATCAGCAAAAATTTTGTATTCACAGGTCAAACCATGAGCCACAAAGTTAAAATAAATGAGAAATAGGGTTGGTCCAAGGACAGACCCCTGGGGAACTCCACTAGTTACATGAGAAGTATCACTCTCGAAACCCCCGACCATAACCCTCATTACTCTACCACTCAGAAATCCATATATCCAAGAGAGTAAGGGATCCCTTATACCAAGTTGGGAGAGCTTGCTGATCATGAGGTCATGATTGACAAGGTTGAATGCCTTACTAAAATCAAATATGAGGTGGACCATGTGCCCTTGGTCAAGCCAGCAGGTGACATGATTGTTGCAAGGAGCTGATCATCAACCAAATGGGCCTTGTGGAAGCCAAACTGGTTAGAATCTAATATGTTGTTATTCACGAGGAAAGATGTCAAATTGTTCACAATAATACGCTCAAGACACTTACAGGACACTGAAGTGAGACTTATCAGTCTGTAATTTAGGGGGAAAGTATGCACACCTTTCTTGAAGATGGGGACTACTAGGGAAGACTTCCAGACTGATGGGAGTTCTCCAGTTTGGACTGATTTATGGAAGAGCCAAAGAAGTTGGTATGAAAGGGATGGGGAGCAGTGTTTGAGCAAACAGGGGTGGATTCCATCAGGCCCCATACTGCTAGAGGGGTTGAGATCACACAGAGCATTGACAACATTTACAGATTTATAACTAAATTACTCAGGTTACCTTCAAAGCTCTGGTGCTCCACCAGATTTTCAGAGGTACTGGTAGAATATACAGAAAAGAATGCCTTAGTAAACAGATCAGCCATTTCTTTGTTGGAAGAACAAATTTCACCTGAGGGTTGCTTTAGGGGTCCTATAGAGGGTCGTCCCATTTTCTCGTTGCAGATATAAGCATGGAACAGCTTATATATAGCTTTTAGGTTAGAAATTAGGTGGGATTCATAAGCTTTCTGTGACTGATAGGAATAATTTCTGTACTCAAAATTTACATCTAGAAAGGAGGATAAAGCATTTTTGGCAACATCTGAGTTCCTGCCCCATGACTATTGTATCAGCCTATAATGAACCCAGGCATTGTGACGATTCCTAACCAGATCACTGGTGGTTTAGATTTCCAGGGGACCATAGGGTGGCCCCAGGTCACTTTACTAGGGACGTACAGAGAAATCATTGCTTGTAGTATATCTAAAAATCTTCTGTACGCAGCCTCCACAGACCTGCTTGACAACTCATAATCAAAGTCCAACTCCGGAAGTGCATTATTCATGGCTCGATAATTACCCATATGGCATAGTATAATTGTCTTGGGAGTCTGGGCTGGAGTGAGACCAAGAAAGGTATAGGCAAAGGATACAGGTAGGTGATCACAGTTGGGTAAGGGAGGATGGAGTTGTACATGAGTGACCCTGTCATGTTCAGTAGCGAAGACCAAGTCGAGTGTGTTGTCTGCTCTTATGTTAGTAGGCTCAGTCACCCATTGTTGAAAGCCCAGAGACATAAAGCAGTCGTGAAAGGATGCAATGGGCATGTCACCAAACCAGTCAATGCTTGGCAGATTGAAATCTCCCATAAGGATTAATTCCTTACCAGGAGCAAAATCCACTAGGAATGATTTAAGCTCACCATCATGAAGGTGGAAGTTAAGGGGAGGGCGATAAGCTGCTATAGGAGGGCGGGTAGACTCCTACCGAATTACTGACTGGTAGGTTAAACGCAATATATGCCATGGTGTTATGTATGTAAAGGCAGGTACCATGCTTAGCAGTGCCCTCAGAAGTATCTTTATGCACTATGCTATAGTTAGGAATGGCAACAAAGGAATCAGGAATAAAAGAAAGGAGCCATGTTTCAGTAATAGCTAAAATATCAATCTTATTGTGACATGACGTAAAAAACTAAAGCTAACTTATTACTAATACTATTTACATTAATCTGGGTAGTATTTACTGTTTTTGTTTTTTTAAGAGCTCATCTGGCAACTGCCTACTTGGGCATTAGTCGCCGTATTACAACTGGCCTAGTTCTAGGCTACTTTAAAATAAAATTAAAGAGGAAAAAAAAACCCACCCCAAAAAGGGGAAAGGAAGCAAGCTGGTGCGTCAGGGGGAGGTCCCCCCGGCGCAGGAGCATGCAACGTAAAGGGGAAAAAAAAATAAATGCAAAAAAACAAAACAAAACAAAACAAACCCTGCTTAAATAATAGGAGAAGGCCGGCCTCCCCCAAGAAGTCAACAAGTCCACCAGTCAATGTGCACGCACTCGTCTCGAGTACAAGGGACAGGCGGTAGTGACCCCACCCATCCCGGTACCGGGACAGGTAACATGCGCGAAGATCACCCAGACTGAGACATTCACCAAGAATGTGCCGAACAGTCTGGGAGACGACGCAGTCGTCGTAGTATTTACTGAACTAAAGAGGGGCAGAGTGAGGCACAGCACCAGCAGATGGCAGGCTGTACTGGGCACTGCCACCAATGTCACAAGAGGCTGGGTCAGCAGTGCCAGGCCCAGCACTTTGCCGGGCACTGGCAGCACCCACAGTGTACGCAGAATGCCACTGCCTAGCATACAATTCTTGTCTTTGGATGTAGATTGTCTTTATTAAAATATATGTGCTTGTGTTGTTCATTGGCCCTCAGCATACTGGCTTTCTGGAGCAATTTGTCTCTTGTCCATATCAGCACATTTAACCATGTAAATAGCACACTCCCTATTGATGCAGTATATATCAGACAAGGGGATAATGGACCCCCCTTATAGGATTGTTTATTTTAAGTGGGGGGCTGTGCCCCCGGTAAATATATAGATTATCGGCGCGAACGATGGGACATACTATTTCGTCTGTGTTCCAAAATGTTTCACGTTTTTGGAGTAAATTTAAGGGGACGGCTCGTGTGGGGGTAAACACAATGGGGGGACCACACTACGATGATCCTGAGTTTCATTAAATTGGGGGGGGTCTGGGGGGCACAGCCCCCCAGTATATAATCCTAATTGTTTATAGAATAAAAAATTTGCGCCAGCTATAATTCGAAAAGGACTCAAACGCGCATGAATATTCCAACAAGGGTGAACGATGATATTTACACCCCAAATTTGGGGGGGCCTTGCCACTTAATCTACATATTTACCGTGCCCCCAACCCCGCTTTTACTTACAGAAGACTTCATGGAAGAGGCTTATGCCTGTGACTCCAGATCTATATTATCAACCTGCGGCAGCGTGTGGTGGATTATCTTTGCCTTGTAATTGATTAAACCAAAATTTATCAAGTCTGACCTCAAACTGGTTGACTGATGCTGCTGCAATCACCCACTCAGGCAACTGATTCCAGTTATTTATCACCCTACACGGGAAAGCATACTTCCTTATATCCAGCCGTGACCTTGTCTTAAAAAGCTTCAGTGAATTTCCCCTGCTGATATTTTCTTCTTGAAGTTTCAATATCCCTTGACTACATTTCCCATCATATTTTCCAGTGAGTATCTTGTAGGTCTCTATTAAGTCTCCCTGTGCTCTTCTGTATGCCAGTGTTGGTAGGTTCAGCTTCCTTAGTCTCTCTTCATAATTAAGTCCTTTAAGTTCCGGCACCATCCTTGTAGCCCTTCGTTGCACGTTCTCTACCATCTCAATGTCTTTAACCAGGTGAGGACTCCATACCTGATTAGCATACTCTATATGCCGTCTTACTAAAGCTACAAACAAAGCTTTAAATATAGTTGCATCCAATGTAACAAAGCTCCTTCTGATTATTCCCACTAATTTGTTGGCTTTATTTACTTTCTCTGCCAGGTGATCTACACAACTCAATTTATCATTGATTATTACTCCCACATCCTTCTCAGAAGTAATCTTTTTCAGCTGCTTCTCCATTTGATAGCCTTGATCTTCAATAGTCGTTCTTCCTATTCTCATATAACTACACTTATCCGGATGAAAACTCAACAACCATTTTTCACTCCATGAGTATACCTCCTGCACATCCTGCTGCAGCTTTTGACAATCCTCTTGATCTTTTATGCATCTAAATATCTTTGTGTCGTCTGCATACAGGTATACTTCGCTGTCATTTACTATACTATCGGGGAGGTCATTGATAACCATGTTACTATATGGGGGGGCTACGCCCCCCATACCCCCCCGCTCGCCCTCAGGAACAAGTAATAAAACAAGTTAATCACACAGTTGAGTGAAAGATGTTTGGAGGTGGACAAAATATTATGGAAATGCCAGCGGGAAAGCTCACGGGGTATGGATCTTCAGAATTACCCATTCCCCCGACGAGCCGAGCCTCAAAATAGGCTAAAATAGCATCCGCCCATACTCGCAACATTTACCGGTAATTTCAGGGCCTGGTTAAGATGCAGCTTAGTTCATCTTCATTTGGAATTTCGTCCATGGCGGATCCTCGGTTGAGCACATCTCCCAAACTGACTGGGGACGTATGCTATAGGTTCCTGATGAGGGTCTTCTCCCTCAGCAGTCACTGTTGTGTCCTCCAACCGGAACAGCAAAGAAAAATAAGGCCGGTTTCTTTAACAGGAAGTGTTCTCGCACAGTAAATTGGTACCTTCGCTCTTATGAGGGTTCGACTTTACCGACTTTGGTAATACAGGGTGCGGCAGAAATACCTCCCATATTTGAAAGGTTGACAAAAGGAAGAAGAAACAACATTTATGAAAATTCAATTTTAATGTTGTTTAAACAAAGGGTTACAGTTTTTGTTCATTTGGTTTAAAAAATTACATCCTCTAAATGGCGACCTCTATTCGCTATAAACTGTTGGAGACGGTTTCTGAATTTTTCCATCACTCGAAGGGTCATTGCAGACGGTATTTCTACAATCTTTTGACGAATAGCATCCTTTAATTCTTCAATGGTACCAGGTCGATCTTTGTAGACCTCAGTTTTCAAGTAACCCAAAAGAAAAAAATCACAGGGGTTGAGATTGGGCGAGCGTGCTGGCCAATGGATGTCACCGCGTAAGGAAACCAAACGTCCTGGAAACATTTCTCTCAGAGCTTCCATTGATCTTTTTGCTGTGTGTACGGTGGCTCTATCCTGCTGAAACCACACATTCTGATTGCGAAGCTCGTTTACTTTTGGTTCCAGAAATGTCTGCTGCATCTCTACATATCGGCCAGACGTTACTGTAACAAAATGGTTTCTCTCCTCAAAAAAATAAGGACCCCATACACCTAATTTCGAAACGGCGCACCATATAGTCACTCGTTCACTGTGTAGAGGTCTTCCATGAAGCTGTCTATGGTTACTTTCCGCCCAATAACGAAAATTTTGCTTATTCACGTAGCCTGAGAGATGAAAGTGAGCTTCATCACTTGGAGAAGAACAGCATTTACAGGAACATTTTGAAGGACATAGTCACAACATGACATGCGAGCTTCCCAGTGGCGTTAGTTCATTTTCTGAGTAATCATTAATTTTTATGGATGGAACTCCAGATCAGTGTGTAGAATTCTTCAGACTGTTCAATCAGACAATCCCAAGGCAGAAGCATGTTTGCGAGCTGAACGTGTAGGAGACGGATAACAGAAAGTCTCACAGCTTGAACACTGTCTGGAGTTCGAGCGCTTTGAGGTCTTCCAGGTGGCTTTCTTTTAAGTGCTGAACCGGTGGCTCTGAAATTTGCAACCCATAGCAGTATTGATTTTCTATCCGGAACAGCATCATTCCGACCTAACATGTAATAAGCTCGAAAAGCTCTCTGTGTTACAAATTACAGATTCACCATTCTTCAAAAACGATTTTACAGCAAAAGCACGATGTGCACCAGTCCAAACTATATTGCTTGATGAGGGTATCTGAAAAAAAATAGTAAGTCATTAGCTAAATGAAAACATCATTGGCACTTGCATAAGTTCATTAGCAACACATAGGTAAAAGTTTAAAATGTGGGAGGTATTTCTGCCGCACCCTGTACTTCAGATTTGGGGCGCACGGTAGGTGGCGCTGTTAGTAGGCTACAATTTTGGGCTACAACATATCTCTTATTACGTCAGACGGTAGCTTCAGATGTGACCAATCACGGCGTTATATTTTTTTGTTGTTTTAGGGAGTTGTAACTTTTAGTCTGTATTATTTACTAAATATCTGCGCCTCTGCTCGTTTATAGTTTTTTTTCTAAGTTAGGTAAGGTTTCTTGATGTCTTTTATTGTTGTTTTTTTTGTTTTGTAGTGAACGATAACAGCTTCTTACTGGCAACGTCGTAGCTATAAATAGAACTCGCTTAGCATTTGTTTCTCTTTGGTTATGGCTTTTTCGTGCTCTAGTTGTGCTTTTTCGTTATTCGAATTCGGGTTTATTTTGCAAGACCGCGAAAAACTTTTAGATTATTTAGAGACGCATACACTAATCAAGAAACCTATAAAAATAAGTATTATTTGTCATTAGGTTAGGTTTATCTGCCAGCAAAAAGGTGTGGGGAAAACCCCCCCCCCAGTAAATTCAAGGGGGCTGCTCGTGGGGGAGATATCACTGTGGGGGGACCACCCTGAGATGATCCTGAGTTTCAATCAATTGGGGGGGCTTGGAGGGCGTAGCCTCCCAGTATAAACTCATATAGAAAAAAATATAACGCCGTAATTGTTCACATCTGACGCCACCGTCTGACGTCATAAGACATATATTGTAGCCTATAAACAGCGCCACCTACCGTGCGCCCCGAAACTGAAGTGTTACCTTGACTTTATTCGTTAGCTTATTTTAAATCATATATCGAAAATAAATATAAATCACACTAATCGTAGTGTGCTGGGTATTGTTACAAATTTTCAATGAAAACAACCAGCAAGAACAGCTGGTTGGTTTGGAGAAAACTGATAACGATTGGAGAAAAAAAATTTAGCCACTAAGATAGCGCAAAAGTTATCCTTATCAATATTACCTCACAATGGCACGATCACCATGGCATCAGAAAAAATTAAATCTAAAGTTAATGGAATTTGTTTTCTAAATTATTTTAGGAATAGCAGAAAATATAAAATTGTGCGTTTTTTAGTTTTACCTGAGCTCTGCTGTGACGTTCTTAGGCTTACCCTTTCTAAAGAATCTGTAGGGGTGCGAAGATGTATCAGAGAAAAATTCCTTCCAAATCGATAATATAAATAGCCCATTAAATTACCAACTCAGAACGGACACGACTTCAAGGGCTAACTCATCAAGAATAGAAGAAATCATCACGTCATGTTAATTGGAAGATGCAACAAGAAAGGAAGGATACGAAGATCAAGAATTAACCCAGCCAACTTAAAGAAGAAGGAATCAGCCAACTTAAAGAAGAACTAATCTCCGCCAACAAGAATACCAAGAGTCAAGATAAAGGGAAGACAATTGTTTCAAGGGGCAACTTCATTCAAGAAGAAATAAATAGATTCGAATATAGAAATCACCACAAGATGAAGAATGATATTGATAAATAAGAAAAGTATAATAAATGCCCCCCCCCCCCCCCGTCCCCATAACTGGTGACCCTCCAAAGGTCGAACAATCTTCTGATCTTCGTTACAACTACACCCGCTCTCCTACTAGAGCTTAAGAAAAAGTGCTGCTGGGAATCGGAGACCCGGAAAGGATATTACTGATTAGCGACAAAACTTCGTTCGCTCTTCTCAATCCCACTAAATTATCGCCACTCATCCCGCAGACTCGGAGGCCGGGGAGGAAGAGCTACTACTCTCCTCGATTAAGAAATCCAAGACTAGTTTCTCCCCAATCCTCAAATTTGATACGCGTTCTAGAAAGGGACCTGTGTAGGGGTACGAAGATGTATCAGAGAAAAATTCCTTCCAAATCGATAATGTAAATAGCCTATTAAATTACTAACTCAGAACGGACTCGCCTTAGCGGGATGGCTAGAGTGCTGGCATTTGGATTTAAAAACCCGCGATCGAAACTCCCAAAGTCCACAATTTTTACGAAGAAAATTCACTAAGAAAATGGAAATCAAAGATAACGCCTTAAGGACCACTCAAGAAGACTCAAGATAAAATGGATCGCTTCAAGAAAAAAAAACCCGAAAGAAAATGACTTCAAGGGCTAACTCATCAAGAATAGAAGAAATCATCACGTCATGTTAATTGGAAGATGCATCGAGAAAGGAAGTATACGAAGATCAATAATTAACCCAACCAACTTAAAGAAAAAGGAATCTCAGCCAACTTAAAGAAGAACTAATCTCCACCAACAAGAATACCAAGAGTCAGATAAAAGGAAGACAAATGTTTCAAGGGGCAACTTCAGCCAACTTAAAGAAGAACTAATCTCCGCCAACAAGAATACCAAGAGTCAGATAAAGGGAAGACAAATGTTTCAAGGGGCAACTTCAGTCAAGAAGAAATAAATAGATTCGAATATAGAAATCTCAAAAATGAAGAATAATATTGATAAATAAATAAAGTTATAATATATAAATCATTCCATAGTTAGCCTTAATTATGGTGGATCACAGCCTGAAATTGGTATTAGTTGTTTAGCTTCTCTAAATATCGAGCCTCTGAGAGTATTCCAAAACCTTTCTGCTCAGGTCAAACCTCTGGCCACCAGGTCCAGAAGATATAATGCTGATTCTGCTTTTATCAAATCTGAAGTAAAGCGATTACTAGAGAATAAAATTATTGAATCTTCAAACTCTCCATGGCGAGCTCAAGTACTCGTAGTAAATGGACATAAGAAGAGAATGGTTAATAATTATTCGGTTACTTTAAATAGATATACTCAACTTGACGCTTATCCTCTTCCAAACATTGGAGACTTAGTGAATAGAATTGCCCAGAACAATGTTTGGTAAACATGTAGATTGGCGGCTCGGCAAAAAAGTTGATTTTTGTTTGTATATATTTCGTTCACCCCTGCCTGAATATTCATGCGCGTTGGAGTCCTAATTGAAATATACCCAGCGCCATTTTTTAATAAAAATGCCCGAGACTAACCAAACGAAAAACGCTATACTGGGAGGCTGTGACCCCCAGAACCCCAATTGATTGAAACTTAGGATCATCGTAGGGTGGTCCTCCCATTGTGTTTACCCCCACACGAGCCGTCCCCTTAAATTTACTCCTAAAACGGGAAACATATTGGAACACGGACGAAATAGTTCACGTCCCATCATTCGAGCCGCCAATGTACATATTTATCCAATGTTTTTAATACAATAGATCTTACCAGCGCCTACCACCTAATACCTTTACATGACTGAAAAGATATAGATATATACTGCCTTCGAAGCTGACGGTAAACTGTAGCGGTCTATACCCCTACAAGTGGAAATATTTAATCATAACAGTATATATATATATATATATATATATATATATATATATATATATATATATATATATATATATATATATATATATATATATATATATATATATATAGTTTCAAGAAGGGTTGGTAACCATGACCTAATTCATAAGACTGTTACTCCCGCTCTCGCGAGTGTCTTCAAATAAAATAAATGAGGTTCAATCGTGTTCCTCGGCTGCTTCAGTAAACAGGTCTGTAATATTTGAATAGTAATTTTTAGCTAAATATGTCCCGAACGAATCTCGTTTTAATGCGTGATTCTTCTTTTATTTACATACCCTTCCAACTCCGTTATAATCTATTTATTCAATCTATTTATTTAGGCTATTTATGTATACAAATTAGAATCTATTTATGTATCCGATTTAATCCATACAATCTATTTATACCAATATTTATACATGTCAATCTATTTAATATTTACCCCAATCATTAATATTTACCAAATCCATTTAATGGTGTGAAGACATACTCCATCCAAGAGGAGTGAACCCCTCCACGAAAGGAAAAAAAAAAAAATCCATTTAACTATATAATCTAATTGTTCATATAATCTATTAATCAACCCATATAAATAGTTATCATACATTTATAATATTTACTCATTTAACATTCAACTATAATATAATTAATAATTGTCAATCTAATTATCAATCATCATATATGTACTCTAATTCTCATTAACTCATGCAAAGTTAATTAACCCGCGTAATCTATACAATCATAAACTGTATAATTTAACTTTTATATCATAGCTGTTCATTCCATAATATATATTTTTCGTAGCTCTTTGTTCTCAATTCACGTATTCCCACGACGTCGCCGATTTAGGCCTAAGGAAATTTCGTCTGCAAATTCAGACTTTCCGTTAGCAATTAACTTCATTCCCCTTGTATAACAAAAATATAGGTTTGGGGGTTTATTGTGACCTGAGCTATCTAGTGTATTGGAACAATATACACCTAACAACCTATAAAACTATAGCATTTTAATCGCCTTAGTTTCGGATTAACTAACGGAGTAGCTTGTTTTCAGCGATTAATGGACCAAATCATCGAAGAAAATAATCTAGAAGGACCATACGCCTATTTGGATGATGTTACTATTGCTGGTAAAGATCTTCAATCTCACGATAAAAAATTAAACAGATTCTCATAAGTAGCTCGCAAATATGATATGATTTTAAATGATGATAAATGCAAATTTTCAAAAGACACTATTAGAATATTAGCATATGAAATTAAAAACCACCAACTATGACCAGATTCAAGCAAATTCGAGCCGTTGCATAATATGGCTACTATTCATGATAAGAAATCCTTGGAAAAAATGCTAGGACTTTTCCCTATTATGCGAAATTGATACCAAATTCCTAAGATAAAACCCGTCCTTTAATTGATACTACTTTACCTTTGACTAACGAAGCAAAAAAAGCAATACAAGAGCTAAACAATTCTATTATCAAAGCTGTCAAATGGAAAATTGATAAACCTTCCATTCACAGTGGAAACTGATGCCTCCGAAATAGCATTATCAGCTACATTAAGCAAGAAGGAAGACCTGTCGCGTTTTTCGCTAGAACATTAACTGAGAGTGAAAAAAAGAATTTTTCTTTAAAGAAGGAGGCTCAGGCCATCGTTGAAGAATTAAGAGAATGGCGCCACTTTTTAGCTAATAGAAAGTTTACGTTAATAACTGATCAGAGGTCGGTTTCTTATATGTTCGCTAGAGTATATAAAGGAAAAATAAAAAAATCCCGAAAAAATACTCAAATTAAATGTGGTTGCGGATGCTTTGTCTAGGATATTTTGCTCTGCCATGTCTAACTCGGATCTCTTAGAACTTCATAAATCTTTATGCCAACCTGGCATAGCACGAATGTCCCATTTTGTACGAATTAGAAATTTACCCTATTCGCTTGATGACATTAAAAGAATGACATCGTCATATGTTAAATTGAAACCTCGGTTCTATAAGGCTCCTGACACACCTCTGGCACGTGGGTTAAATCATATGGATCAAATTAGTATTGACTTCAAAGGATATCTGCCTTCCAATAGCCCAAATAAGTATCTACTCATTGCTATCGATGAATACAGCAGATTTCCTTTTGCCTTTCCTTTCCGACATACTTCATAAAAATTTCCCATAAAACAATATATATATATATATATATATATATATATATATATATTATAAATTTCGCCTTATTTTCAGTATATTGTAATCGGCATATCATCTCTAATTTATTTACATATCGTATAGTTTCAATTATCAATCGCCAATTCTTCTATTTAATAATTGTATTCACAAACATCATCAGAATTTTCAAGTCCCCAATTAAGTGCATTTTATATTCATTGATTAATGACGTTGCCTTTTTTCAAAACACGATAATTGTCGTACTGCGAAGATTCTTAATTTTATAATTTAAAAGGACCTAAATAACTTAAACTCTCCCCATACTATATTACCTCAATTAATATATTAAAATATTATATTTCTCAAATAAATATATTTTGTTCAAACTTAGAATTAATATCCCTTCTGAAGAACTGCCTTTATTGCCAACTCATTGATTAAAAACGTTCAACTTATTATTAACCACTTTATCAGCCACACACGAGCCGCTTTACTAATTCAACTTTTTTCACTTTTTGGACTACCTGCCTTTATTCATTCAGATAGAGGAGACAGCTTTATGTCTAATCATGTAGATCCTCTTTTAAATGATAAAGGAATCGCCACCGGCAGAAGCACGCCCTACCACCCAACCGGTAATAGTCAGTGTGAGCGATACGTAGGAGTGGTGTGAAAAACTGTATCTTTAGCCTTGGATTCTAAAATTTGCCACTTAAATGCTGGGAAGATGTTCATCCTCATGCACTGCACTCTATACGCTCCCTATTGTGTACAGCAACAAACAATACACCACATGAACGTTTTTTGGCCATGAGGGCAAAAACATGCCCTCATGGCTCTCCCCTAACAGCTCTGTGTATCTCAAAAAGCACGTCAGAAATAAAGATGATCCACTTGTAGAAACAGTTGAATTACTTGAAGCGACTCCTACATATGCTTATGTTAGATTTCCTAATGGGAGGAAGGACACAGTATCAATCCATGACCTTGCTCCATGTCCTACACAGAATCACTCAACTGACTCTCCCTTAAGTCCTAAAAATTGTGAATCGGAATTTCCTGAAAATGTTGAAGATTCTGCAAGCCCAGATGCCCCATCCTCTTTTGAAAATCTGAATGCACCAAATGTAGGAATTCTCCCAGGACATCCTGCTTCAACAACTAGTCTACCAGCAGAAAACACAGAACCCCTGCTGAGAGGCTCTACTTGAATTAGGAACCACGTCGATCGATCGACTCAATTTATAAACCTGCATTTCCTATCTCTCTCTCTCACTCCCTCTCTCTCTCTCTCTCTCTCTCTCTCTCTCTCTCTCTCTCTCTCTCTCTCTCTCTCTCTCTCTCTCTCCCTATATATATATATATATATATATATATATATATATATATATATATATATATATATATATATGTATATCAAAGTTTTTCCTTTATTGTTATTATTAAAAGGGAAGATATTTATAAAAATAAGATAAGGTATTTACCATTCTCTAGGAATGGTGGAAATTTATTAACCTGGCGAATCTTAGTTTAAGGTAAATATTACTTCTTATTATTACTTACCTTTTTATATATCGTTTATAACATTTATATGGATTATTAATAATTTAATGTAATTGTCTTAGACTTATTGTGTTTATTTGTTTACAGCACGAAAAACGCTGTTCACTTACTTTATTACGGTGGGTATACTTGTGAAATAGCGGCGAGGAAAGCGTGGAATCTTTCTTTAATTCCCGTTTTGGTATAAGGGAATTTTATTCAGAGCTGATTTTTGAAAACAATGGTGATTGCGTTATGTCTTTCGTTAATTCCCGTTTTTTAAAAATGGCAATTGTTAGCACCAGTTTTGTTTTTGCACATCTAAATTCTTAATTATCTCTAACCGCTAATGCCTGACCACAAACTTCAGAATCTATTTTAACTTTAATCAAATTATGCTCGGCAAAAAATGTTAATAACTTTTCTCGATCAGAAAATAAACGAGAAAGTTAAATAAAAGACGAAGGGCAACTTATAGACAACGAATCTATGTTGAAACTAAAATTGCCGCATAAAGTCGTCTTTCCTCCACCCAAAAGCTTCCACAAAAACTAGTTCTCTAAAAGATCTAGCTAAGTATATTTAAATGTATTAAAAAAAGGAATAAAAATAATAAAATAGGAAAAAATATATTGACAAATATGGTGATCTAAGCTTCATGTAACCTTATATGTGTAATTGCCTAATGGGTTACACTACACTACTTTGTTTACTTAACCTGATTAGAATGGGTATGTTTACTTATATTGTTTCTTTTTTATTTTCAGATTGTATTGATGTTTTGTTAGTTGAATAAAGCCTAGAGAAAGGTATTGACGCTTTATTATGATTACCACAATTTATTCAACTAACAACCCCACCAGTGCCGATCCAAAGGCTATCCTAGTGCTTTAAATAAATAGTGGGAGCCCTATCATAGCTTCATAAAAATAAAAACAAGCTGCGTCTGATTTAAAGATGGATAAATTTCTGAGACCTGAACGCCTGGATTTATCTCCCAACTCACCTACTGCTGCACGAGAATGGAATCACTGGAACGTACTTTCTCTGCATTCCTGGAATCCAACGCAAGTCTTAATCCTAACAACTTGGATACATTCATGATTAATTTGATCTCTCTAACCGTATATAGTTATATTACAGAGTGTACTACCTATGATTCAGCTCTAGATCTTCTCAAAAAACTTTATGTCAAGCCGAAAACGTAAGTGTTCACGAGACATTTATTGGCTACTCGTAAGCAGCATGAAGGGGAGACAATAGATGAGTATCTACAAGAGCTTCGGGTGCTCAGCAATGATTGTAACTTTAAGGCTGTTACTGCTTCACAAAATCGGAATGACTACATATGGGATTCTTTCATCAATGGCTTGCTCTCTCATACAATCAGGCAACGATTGCTTGAAAACAAAACTTTGGACCTAAGTACGGTTGTTGATCAATCCAGGGCACTCGATGTTGCCTAGAAGACCTCAGAGTCTTATTCTCGTTATACTGTCTCTGGTGTAAGTGTTGCTGCGACATCAGAGCCTTCCCGCACCGATGATAGTACCTGGGCTACTGCAACATCTGAAACTGCTTATTCTTCTGAAAGAACCTGTGCTGCTGCCAATTTAAAGTCCCGATACTATTTCTGTGGTGGTCCCCGTCACAATCGTGGACAGTTCCCTGCAAGAAACGTCACTTGTCATAAGTGTAATACAGCCATTGCTGTATCGAATCAGGCGGCCGTCCAGTTGCCCTTTTCTCTCTCACAATCACACCTACTGAACGCATACACTCTGCAGTAGAAAAGGAGGCATGTGCAATTGTGGAATCTGTAAAGAGGCGGTCTCAAAACTTGACAGGACGACGCTTCACCTTAGTTACGGACCAACAGGCTGTCAGCTTTATGTTCCGTACGAATCGGCTTGGAAAAATTGAGAATGATAAAATTCAACGATGGAGGATCTAGTTGGGGTGCTGCAATTATGACAACGTGTACCGTCCTGGTAAATACAACATTCCTGCAGACACTATCTCACATGGTCACTGTGGAGCTACTATATATAACGAGAAACTATCTGAGCTCCACGCTCGACTTTGCCATCCTGGTGCAACAAGACTTTCTCATTTTGTCAGAGTGAGAAATCTTCTTTATTCCATGGAAGATGTGAGGAGGGTGTGCTCTGAATGCCCTCAATGTACCCGATTGAAGCCTCGGTTCTACAAACCGCACCAAACTCCCCCTATCAAGGCCACGCAACCCTTTGAACGTCTTAGTTTGGACTTCAAGGGGCCTCTACCCTCGAACTCCAGCAACTGCTATATGCTCACGGTGGTAGATGAGTATTCTCGTTTTCCCTTTTGCACTTGCCTGTCAGAACATGACTACTAGTACTATAATCCATTGTCTAAATCAGATTTTTGCGATATTTGGTATGCCTTCTTACCTGCATTCTGATCGCGGATCCTCGTTTATGGCCAAGGATCTACGTGCATTCTTGCCCAATCTAAGCATCGCCACTAGTCGAACGGCACCTTATAATCCTCGAGGGAATGGGCAGTATGAGAGGTATAATTCTATAATCTGGAAGCACATAACTCTTGCTCTGGCATCCAAGAACCTTCAAGAATATCAATGGGAAGCAGTGCTGTCTGACGCCCTTCACTCTATTAGATCTCTGCTCTGCACATACACCAATGCTACGCCACATGAAAGTCTCTTCTCGTACCAGCGTCGATCTCCCAGTGGCCATTCGTTGCCAACTTGGTTATCTGTCCCTGGACCCGTCTTACTACGACGCCACGTTCGCGCCAGTAAATATGAACCTCCCGTTGATGAGGTTCAGTTGTTAGAAGCAAACCCACAATACGGTCATGTAAGATTTGCCGATGGACGCGAATCAACGATATCAGTGCATGACTTGGCTCGAAGGTAACGTATCATTATATAAGAGGCAAGAGGATCTCAACGTCGATCCTTCTACAGAGACTGGTTTGGTGGAGATTCTTCCGGTACTTACTGTCGATGCATCTGAGTTGAATTCTTCCAATGCTGCAGGTAATCAGAGTATATTCATCAATGAAGGATATATGAAGGTGGATTTTCTTCCGGCCTGGGTATCTAGTGCTCGAGATAATCTTTAACGTAGGGAGAAACCATCCACCCCTGCGCATGCTGGCCCGGAACAACTGCGCCAATCTACGCGGGAACGGTCTGGTGCTCCAGCTAACCTCCAACGAAGGGATGAACCATCCACCACTGCGCATGCTGGCCCGGAACAACTGCGCCAATCTACGCGGCAACGGTCTGGTGCTCCAGCTAACCTCCAACGAAGGGATAAACCACCCACCCCTGCGCATGCTGGCCCAGAACAACTGCGCCGATCTACGCGGGAACGCCACAACCCTCTTCGCTATATAGAACAATGATTTTTCAAGGGAGGATAATAAAAAGACATTAAGTGAAAAGCAAAATAAAAATTCACTATTCATTCCTTTCTGACGTCAGATCCCCCATTATAATTCACAGAAACGATTATAATCGCAGAAATGATTTGGTTAAATAAAAACGTTACAAAACGTTAGAACATTATTCTATAAGCAATTAGGATTATATAGTGGGGGCTGTGCCCCCCAGACCCCCCAATTGATTGAAACTCAGGATTATCGTAGAGAGGTCCTCCCGCTGTGATATCTCCCCCACGAGAAGTCCACTTGAATTTACTCAAAAAAGGTGAAACATATTGGAACAGGGACGAAACATTTGGCGTCCCATCGATTGCGCCGTCGATCTTCAGGTTTACAATATATATATATATATATATATATATATATATATATATATATATATATATATATATATATATATATATATATATATATATATATATATCTAAAAGTAGCACGAGAGAATGATGGAAATAAATCCATTAAACCACATTGAAAGAGAAAACGGAATAATTTTTCCTTGCAGTAATATTTTTATTATTATTACCTTTTTCGAAAAATCCGTGCAGGGAAGCGATTTGAACCAGGCACACTGAGGCAGCGAGCACCACTTTGATCACAGTTAAAAGTATGCCGTTAGTACACTACGCTACGCAGAGAACCAATAAATTTCTCTGAATATAATAGCTTTTAAGGAACACTTTCACCAGCTCGAACGGAGACTATGAAAGAAATAGGAAATTAATTGGGAATTCAAACAATAAATGAGGAATAGGTAAACGCGTGGCAGATATACAAATGTATATATCTCTCAAAGTAGCACGAGAGAATGATGGAAATGAATCCATTAAACCACATTGAAAGAGAAAACGGAATAATTTTTCATTGCAGTAATATTTTTTTATTATTATTACCTTTTTCGAAAAATCCGTGCAGGGAAGCGATTTGAACCAGGCACACTGAGGCAGCGAGCACCACTTTGATCACAGTTAAGAGTATGCCGTTAGTACACTACGCTACGCAGAGAACCAATAAATTTCTCTGAATATAATAGCTTTTAAGGAACACTTTCACCAGCTCGAACGGAGACTATGAAAGAAATAAGAAATTAATTGGGAATTCAAACAATAAATGAGGAATAGGTAAACGCGTGGCAGATATACAAATGTATATATCTCTCAAAGTAGCACGAGAGAATGATGGAAATGAATCCATTAAAACACATTGAAAGAGAAAACGAAATAATTTTTCATTGCAATAATATTTTTTTATTATTATTACCTTTTTCGAAAAATCCGTGCAGGGAAGCGATTCGAACCAGGCACACTGAGGCAGCGAGCACCGCTTTGATCACAGTTAAAAGTATGCCGTTAGTACACTACGCTACGCAGAGAACCAATAAAATTCTCTGAATAGAATAGCTTTTAAGGAACACTTTCGCCAGCTCGAACGGAGACTATGAAAGAAATAGAAAATTTGAATTCCCAATTAATTTTCTAAAAATGTAATAATAATAAAAATATTACTGCAAGGAAAAATTATTCCGTTTTCTCTTTCAATGTGGTTTAATGGATTCATATATATATATATATATATATATATATATATATATATATATATATATATATATATATATATATATATATATATATATATATATATATATATATATATATATATAGTGTTTTTCATAAAATCAAACCATATCAGATATTTGCTCCTCATACATGCCTGAGTTCCTCTTACCAAAATATCACCCTTCTCAAAAATCTACCCTCCTCCGACAAAAATTAAGGTTCCTGAGAAATTAAGGTTTCCATAAAAAAAGTGTTTTTTATAAATCATTGCTGCTTTATTTTCTATAACAAAAGAATAATTGGCCAGATAACACACATAAAGTACAGAAATAATAAACAACACAGTCACATATAGTTACTTCATTAATTCTGCCCCTGGCTTCTTTGGAAATTCTTTCCTGTGCTTAAAGACTGCTTTCAATATGAACTGGTTGTCTTCTTCCTTTGTTATTAATGTGGGATTGAACTTTTGATAGGAGCTATTCCCCGTTCAGCCGAATTATTAACCACAGTCAGGTCATGTACCCTGGCTTGACTTTCAAGATAATTTGAGTCACTTTCCCAAGACGCAAGAGGATTTTGAGTAAAGGCATCACCAATGTCGAGAGTGTTGAACAGATCCATCTTCCTCGAGGTTACAAAATCGGATAACCCTTTTCCTTTAAATGAGCCAAGGATGTTTTTTTTCGCTCATGATGCTTTGCTACTTTCTTCAGTGTTGTCTTTGATAGGTTATCTTGCATCCTTCTTTTCTCCTCTTGGTTGAGTTCTTTATCAAAGAATGCCAAGCCAACCAGTGCCTCTGAGAGGTACCACAACTGTTATTTCATGGCTGTTTGCGCTTCCTTGGCAACAATGATGAGATTTGTTCGGTTGGTCGGTTGGCTAGTTAATCTTTTGAAGTGTTGGTTGGTTATATAGTGAATAGTTTAATTGAGGAGGAGTAATTATTTAGGTTTGGATTTATTTTATTGAAGTACAGTGACTCTAAGTTCAAAATTGACAACACTCTGAATATCACCATCTTCCTCTTAATTCTGATTCATTTACTATATTATCTTCAGCCTTAACTTCTCTGGATTTGAAAATCTTAGAGTAACTGTACATCAATAAAATAAATCCAAACCTAAATAATTACTCCTCCTCAATTAAAATATTCACTATATAACCAACCAACACTTCAATACATTAACTAGCCAAACGATCAAATCTCGTTAGTAGTTTTTATACCTTTAGTTAGTTGATTTCTCAACTCTCACGATAAAGGTTAGTCCCTCTGTTTAATTCATTCTAATTTGTTTTCGGTTTTTGTTTTGTTTTTTTTATAATTTAATATAATAGGTTATTTTATTGTTTACTTCAGTTACCTTTAATATTTGATATTAAAGTCAGTTTATTTTATAACTTCACTTCTTTCTATTATTTTCTTAAAATTACACTAGATAGTATTAATTAATTCTATATATTTTTATTTATGTTTTTACTTAAATCTCAATAATTGTCAATTTTATTATTTTAACTTGTCTTCATCCGCTTTTTTAGCCATCATTTAATGCATTCTTTTAACTGTTATCGTTAATATTGCTTCCCCTTCTCATTAGTCGACACAGTCGCTGAAGATGGTCCTAGTAAAGGTCCGAAACGTCCGGCCAATAAATGATTAGTCTAATCATCTGGGTCTTCATATTCCTACTCTCTCTCTCTCTCTCTCTCTCTCTCTCTCTCCTCTCTCTCTCTCTCTCTCTCTCTCTCTCTCTCTCTCTCTCTCTCTCTCTCTCTATATATATATATATATATATATATATATATATATATATATATATATATATATATATATATATATATATATATATATATATATATATATATATATATATATATATATATATACAGGGTGTCCACAAAGTCTGGGTACATAGGAACTTTAATATTTTATTTGTTTATGTTATTTTTCCTCCCCAGATCGAATGATGGCTCTGTCTAAAGAAGAAAGAATCGAGTTGGTACTCTTAAGTAGACGAGAAGGATGGTCTTATCGCAAAATCACCGATGAATTTAACCTTCGACACCCTGATCGGCAACCTATTTATTTTACTGCCGTCGAGAAATTGGTCACGAAGTTTAAAGAAACAGGCAGTGTATTGGACAAACCCCGTTCCGGGTGACCAAAGACTTCAGACGAAACGAAAGAGGTTGTCATGGCCAAGATTGCTGCTAGCCTAAAGAAATCACTTCGTCGGACATCCATGGAGTTGGGTGTTCCAAGGTCAACTATCCACAAAATCCTGGTAGAGCAGAAGTTCCATCCGTACAAATTACAGATATTGCATCACTTAAATGAAGACGACCCTGATAGACGAATGCAGATGTGCGAATGGTTTTCAGATAAATTGGATGAAAATATAAATTTTACTAAAGACTTTTTGTTGTTCAGTAATGAAGCTTTGTTTTATGTTAATGGTGAAGTCAACAGACAGAATCTTCGATACTGGTCTCAAGACAATCCACATTGGATGGATCCATCCAAACAGCAAGGCTGCCAAAAGGTGATGGTGTGGTGTGGTTTGTGGAAAGCTCATGTGCTAGGACCCTTCTTCTTTGATGAACATGTAACCGGTGAGACTTTTCTGAACATGTTGAGAGACAAATTAATGCCTCAAATTGAGGGACTTCCGGACTGGTTTCAGCAGGATGGAGCCCCTGCCCATTTTGCTACAAATGTTAGAGATTGGCTGAATGACACTTTTCCTCACTGGATTGGAAGAAGAGGTCATGTGGAGTGGTCCCCTCGTTCACAAGACCTTTCTCCCCTTGATTTCTTTTTCTGGGGTATGTTAAAAGAGAAAGTTTACTCAATGAAGATTGCAAATCTATACCACTTGAGAGAACGCATTATCAGTCAGTGTGCTAAAATCGACGGCAGTGTACACCTATTCAATCGAGTTCACAAGAATTTAGCAACGCGCATCGAATTATGCATTGCAAATAATGGAAATCATATTGAAAATATAATTTCTTAACATTATAATTAAATAAAATTGTTTTGTTCTAAAGGTATGTATTTATCCCCTATGTACCCAGACTTTGTGGACACCCTGTATATATATAAATATATATATATATATATATATATATATATATATATATATATATATATATATATATATATATATATATACCAACCGCTATTCTCTTCCTTAACAATAAGAGCTTGGTTACACAGGCACCCCTGCGGGGTGTGGCCTGCGGCCTTATTTGCTAATCTTAACCGCCTTTTTATTCCCCTTTATAGACTCTTTATTTTAACACCCTGAACACCCTTTTCTTCTTCTTCTTCTCCTTCTTCTTCTTATTCTTCTTCTTCATCATCATCATCTTCTTCTTCTTCTTCTTCTTCTTCTTCTTCTTCTTCTTCTTCTTCTTCTTCTTCTTCTTCTTCTTCTACTTCTTCTTCTTCTTCTTCTTCTTTATGTTGGAGAATTTTCTCGTACAAAAAGTGGAAGAGCCTACTCGTGATAGCAATATTCTTGATTTAATCATGGCAACCGATGAGTCATTGTTAGAAAACGTACGTGTGGGTGAACATTTAGCTTCCAGCGACCATAATGCGATTAGATTCGATCTAAACACCTGCGTAGAAGTTAGAATGAGCTCGCAGCTCATCCCTCGTTTTGGTAGCTGTGATTTCGATATTTTTCGCGAAAGGATTAAGGATATAGATTGGGGAATACGATTCGAGAACAGGTCGGTAGGAGAGATGTACGCAGAACTTCGATGTACGCTGCTTCGTGTGAATTCTGATTTGGTTAAGTATGTGCGTAAGAGCGGGAAGTCGGTGAGAGCTCCGTGGCTTAGTCCGTTAATACTACGCTTAATCCGGGACCGAAATAGAAAATTTAAAATTCATAAAAACAATGGGTCAGTTATAAGTCGGCAAAATTACATAGATTCTCGTAGGGAAGTTAAACGTGCGGTCAGAGATGCGAAGAGGAAGTATGAAATAAACCTCGCTAAGGATTCAAAGAATGAACCGAAACGGTTTTATGGGTACGTAAATAATAGGAAACCCGTAAAAGGATCGATAGGGCCGATCAAAGATAAGGATGGTCGTTTGACTGAACTTCCGACAGAAATGTCTAAAATTTTAAATGAGCATTTTACGAGCGTGTTTACTGTGGAAGATTCTTCCGAATTGGAATCGTTAATTGGGGAAGTTCGTAGTGCTGATAAATGCATATCCGATGTAAGTATAAAGGACGAGGAAATTCTTAAATTTATTAAGCTAATGAAAAAGTCGAAATCTCCGGGCCCCGATGGGGTATATCCAATTCATTTAAAGGAGCTTCAAAATGAACTCGTTAAGCCATTGCGTGAAATTTTCAATCGCTCATTAGAGGATGGCGTAGTTCCGTTGGATTTCAAGCGAGCAAACGTTACACCTATATTTAAGAAGGGGAATAGATTTGAAGCAACGAATTTTCGGCCTATTAGTCTAACTTCGGTAGTTGGGAAGCTTTTAGAATCTGTAATTAAAGATAGAATAGTGAGCCACCTCGAGGCAAATAAGCTGGTTAACGATACCCAGCATGGATTTAGGCGTGCGAGATCGTGCTTGACTAACTTGCTCGAATTCTTCCACAAAATGATTTGCGTGTACGATGAAAGCAAAGCTGTAGACGTAATATATTTAGACTTTAAAAAGGCGTTCGACACCGTCCCCCACCAAAGGTTATTAAAGAAAGTTAAAGCGATTGGGGTGACTGGTAAGATTTTAAACTGGATTAGAAATTGGCTGAAAGATCGCTCGCAGCGGGTAGTAATAAATGGGGAATGTTCAGATTGGGCCAGCGTTAGTAGTGGGGTACCGCAGGGCTCTGTTTTAGGCCCTTTATTGTTTTTAATTTATATTAACGATTTAGATAAAGGCATACTTAGTCGGATTTCGAAATTTGCGGACGACACGAAGCTGGGCAATCGTGCCTATGTAAGATCGGATGTCGATAAATTGCAGGGGGACCTAAACTCGATTGCCAATTGGGCGGACAAGTGGCAAATGGAATTTAATTTAAGCAAATGCAAGGTAATGCACTTGGGTTGCCATAATTTAAGAGTAGAATATACCATGAAAGGCCAAGTCCTCGACGCGGTTAAATTAGAAAAAGACTTGGGAGTATTAGTCTCAGACGATTTTAAATTCTCGAAGCAATGCGCGGATGCGTGTAAAAAAGCAAATCGCGTTTTGGGTTATATCGCGCGCAATTTCATCTTCAAATCTAAGGATGTAATTTTACCTTTATATAAATCCCTTGTGCGGCCACTTCTCGAATACGCTGTTCAATTTTGGGCTCCATATTTAATGAAAGATATTGCGCAATTAGAAAGAGTGCAGCGTAGGGCTACGAAATTAATTCCAGAGCTGAGGAATAGATCATACGAGGAAAGGCTCAGGGCTTTAGATTTGCCATCGCTAGAAAGCAGAAGATTACGTGGCCAGCTAATAGAAGTATTTAAAATACTAAAGGGTTTCTCAAACGTGGACTTTCGCAATCTGTTCGAACTGGATCATAGGGGAAATACTCGTCAGCACGGGTTAAAATTAGTGAACAAGCGTTTTAACACTAGTATAGCCCAAAACTATTTTACATTTAAAGTTACTCAAAATTGGAATCGGCTGCCCACCCACGTAGTAGATAGCACTTCGGTTAATATGTTCAAAAATCGTCTCGACGTGCATTTGAATAGTTTAAATATAACGTAGTTGAGCACTGTGAATTTAAACGTCCTTGCAGAGAGAGAGTTTGGAGCGGAGGTTTAAGGATATGAAATTATGATGACTAAAAATGATGCCGGCGATTCTCTGCATGTGTAGCTTAGATGTCCCATTTCTTTTCCGCCTATCCTATAAGTAGTCTCTATCCCTAAATTAGCTTTTCACCACTAGCAGTCGAGTGGCTGCGGAAGATGAGAAGAAAAACTTTCTATCTCCCCCGACCCCTAGTTTGATTAGTTAAAATGGCACGATAATGTACACATGTAGATAAGTGTGTACAGTAGATAGTATTAAAAAAAAAAGAAAAAAAAAGCATGTTAGAGATACACTCGTAGATAAGGGTGTATCGTAGTTTTTGATTTAGTGTAGCGGACTAGCCTCGAGCGGACCTTAGGGTCTTTGCTGGTCCTAGATTCTGTAGTTCTGTAGTTCTCATAAAGGAATTATTAGAAATAACTTTGATAAAAAATTAAATCTACTTAGGTGACAACCGAACTAAAAGAAAAAATCAAATTCAAACCTTCAAAAAATCTCGTTCTTAAAATATGGGGTTATGGATATATATATATATATATATATATATATATATATATATATATATATATATATATATATATATATATATATATATATATATATATATATATATATATATATATATATAGGTATATATATGCATAGGTATTACCTATGCATCAATGTAATTTATACAACAACTGTTATGGAGCACACACACACACACACAATAACCTCTCGCTGTAAATCCTACAACCAGACTAAGCCCATGACAAGCTGACAGAATGTAAATTCTCGGGACCTCTAAATATGTTCCAATCAGGCTGAAATTTGTTCAGACTTGTTTTCTAAGCCAATGGAACAGGATAACTAATGAGAATAAAACTTTCTTTACACTTTTATATTTCAACCCTCTGTCATGAAACACCATAATATATATATATATATATATATATATATATATATATATATATATATATATATATATATATATATATATATATATATATTATGTGTGTGTGTAAAACTAGCATCACTCTGTGACGAGAATAAATTATTTCTATGTAATATCACACCAATACGACAAAATTCCTTTTATACATGATTTTCCCTTACACGAACACACATACAAACACACTCCTTTCGCCATCTGCCTTTAATCGCTGTTCAAGGTCCATTCGTGCACAGCGTCGCTTCAAAGAAAGGTCAATCAAAATTCCTCTTACACTTATTCTCTGCAAACAATCAAGACAAGAGACTAGGTCCTAATTCCTGTTCCTTCTCTCATTTACAGACTCCAATTCACATTCCATCATTAGTCGTGTACTTACATAATTACAGTTACATATTTATATACACCTGTGAACACACCATTCTCGTCGCGTGCTTTCAAATATTAACTTTCCAAACGCATAATTTGTATTCCACTTCAACTTAAATCACCTATGTATTCTTCAATATTCTCTGTATAGCCTTCAATTTGTATGATTTAAATATTTTCTCCGTTATTCAACTCAATTTTGTATAATAATAATAACTTTAAATCATAGATTATTGTAAGATTATAATATATCATATTTTTGTTAACTTGAATCATTACAGTCCCATGATAGCTAGGAGAGTTCAAATCCACGTTATCCTTACGCTACGATCAGTCAAATCCAAAACAACAAAATTTATGTAGGCTACGTACTGACTATTGCATTTGCTATCTAAGGACTAAAGTATTCAGGCATTAGTTAGAACCTCTATACTTGTTTTACCCCCCCCCCAAAAAAAAAAAAAAATGCTTGATATACTAAATATTGAAAGACAATATGAAAGTTTTAATTTTTTAATACAAGGTAAGGAAATTGCTAACATATTTTTTTATACACAGGTCTTTTATAAAAAGGAGTTTCTGGCTTTTTTATTAGCAAAGTTTTACACAATATTTTCAAAGTTGATGGTTTTAGCAATACCATTTTCTATGGATAGCATACCCAAATAGTTTAGTCTCTCTTGTGAATTTTTTTACCATAAGTGTTTAAATCAGTTTTAGTTTTGAAAAACTCATCCGATGCGACTGTTACAGGTATTTTTAAGTAAATCCTTAAAACAAAAAAAACATTAGGAAATTCTGTAAATTGATTGTTTACTACCAGGTATTCAAACAGAGCTTGAGGCCTAATGACATTGGAGGGAAGAAATGTTTTCAGAGCTTCAAGTTCTTCAGCCAATTGATAGCCATCCACGTCTTTAGTCGTTTCAGCAACTACTCTCGTGGTTGCAATTATCTTCTCATTATAATCGATCGTTTTACTCGTTGGCCAGAGGCAGTTCCTATCTCGGACATCAGAGTCTCAACATGGGTTGCTCGTTTTGGTGTTCCCTCAACGATCATGACTTATCGGGGTAGCCAATTTGAATCCTACCAATGGGATGTACTCATGGCAGTGCTTGGTTCCTTTCGCCTTCATACCACAAGCTACCACCCACAAAGCAACTCGGCTGTCGAACGTTTACATCGGATGCTCAAGGCAAGCGTACGCTCCACTGATCCTAATATCACTTGTGTGGATAAGCTACCTTTAATTCTGTTGGGCATCAGTTCGTTCTTAAAAGAGGATTTGGCCTGCTCTGCAGCTGAACTAGTTTACGGTACTCAACTTCGTCTGCCTGGTCAATTTTTTTCTTCTTCTGACCAACCTCTACGTCCTCGCCTCAATCCTGCTTCTTATGTACCCGATTTTGTACGGGTAATGTCTAAGGTTAAGCCTACTGCCCCTAGAGTGCCTACTAATTAGAGACCTTTCGTGCCGAAAGAAATGTCAACTTGTTCCCATGTCTTTGTCCGTCGCGATTCTACTCGCTCATCATTGCAACCCGTTTATGAGAGACCCTTTCTCGTCATCTCTAGGAAGCCGAAATTCTATGCACTGCCGTTTGGCGCCAAGCAGGATACTCTGGATCGCTTGAAACCTGCCTTTATTGATGCTGTTCCTTCTGAGCAGTCCTCATTTTCCTCTTCTACTATCTCTAATAATGGTCCAGTGATTCCCTTACCTCATCATCATCTAACTTCAAACCCAATCACCTCTACCTTGCCCATATCTCCATCTCCTCCCTGATTGCTGCCGCCTCCTCTTTTGTTGCACGAAACCTCGTCGTCAGAGCTGTCCAGTTAGGAGACCATCCCCATACCTCTGGTCACCCCACAACCAGCAAGCCAGGCACAGAGCGTCATGCTATCACCAGACGCCAGCTCGGAGAGGTCACTCAAACGGATCACCATCAATCCGTCCACTCTTGCTAGTCACAGCGTCTCGTTCGCATTTTGTGCCATTCCCAGCAATCGTAGCTAGCCCACCGGCGTCATAACACGGTCTGGTCGCATTGTCAGAAGGCCTCGGAGATATCTGGATTAGCGTAATATTTTTTTTGTAACGGGTTGGGTAACTCTCTTGTGGGAAGTATTGTAGCAGCTGAGATCTTTGCAAGCTCCTACAAAGTTTGGAAAGAGGCAGTCGGCAATTTTCCGCCTGAGAAAATTATGCATCTCGTCCCACAATCCATTTTGTACGACCTTTGATACCAATACGGTTACCAAAATAAAAGTACGACTCCTCCCAACCATCAACGAATAAAAAGCTTTGTACAACCCAATTCGAAATTAACCAATCAGAATAGACTTTCCCGTTTCCCGAGTTCGGAGCGCATTTTAACAAAAACTTTTATTTAATCAGCACTCCAGACAAGGTCAATAAGAATTAACTCCCAAATTAATCATCAGTGTATATAAAGGGCAAAAAATATTCAAAGTGTAATTCCTTCCTTTGAATTCCAGTTACCCTGATTTATAACTTCAAAAACGTCGTGGCAGTATTATACTATATTTTATATAATTTCTCCATATTTTATATCTTATTCACTATAATATCCACCTTATATAGCTTACTCCTCTTAACATTATAATCATCGGCCATTTCCCTATATTCAATATATATATATATATATATATATATATATATATATATATATATATATATATATATATATATATATATATACCTTATTTCAATAAAATACACATTATATTCATTAATCGTATTATCAAATTTGTCATATTCCATTATTTGTTGTTCAATAAATCTTGTTAAATGTATTCGTCAGTGATTTGGAAACCTTTCCGGTTGAAATAGCTATCCTTCATCACTTGTGAGAATCGAGAAAACTTTTATAATATAATAAATGGAGAATTTTGCAAGAAAACACGACAAGCAGAATTTCCATATAAGTAGTGTTTCGCCATTACCTTAAGTAAGTTTGAATTTTGTAAAGCTTTTCCAATATTTTTTTTAGAATTTTCTGAACTATTAATAAATTTGTTATGTTTTTACCTTTTCTTTGATTACTAAACATGGCATTCAATAATTTTTTTTCAAAAACGTGTCAAAATGTTTAGGGAAGCTATTTTAACTTACAAAATTCTATATGTAACAATTATGCAACTTTTTTGTAAGAACGTTATATTTTCTCTGCATTTCATAAAATTGCATGCCTAAGCATGGCCTTGACGTGAACCCGTAAAAGACGAAATCAATTTTGCTAGGGGTGTGGGCTTGATAAAGCCTGGTCTGGCTTACCAAATTCAAATGCTCTTTTGGTGCACACGTGCCTACACTGAACATGCACACACTCTCTGATTGAATGAACTCCCTCCCAGCAGTCGGATCGGAGAACACACGGACATACCCTTTGATCAGATAAGCTCTGCCCCTGCTCTGATTGGAAAATTGGAGCCACGCCCCTAAATTTGTGTGAGGATAGATAGGCTTGCAAAACATACAACGAGAATCAGTATCAAAATTAAGTTAACCGCTAAGAGTCAGGCAGTACCTCAATCGACGGTCTCTCCGCCCACAGTCCCACCGGCTGAAAGAGAAGAAGAGATACAAGAAACACTGATAGCCAGTCACAAGGACGTGATCATACAAACGAATTCGAAACTCAGCGATTTGACTTTCCCGAACTGAGGTACATAGCCCTAAGCCAAGATTAAAAGCCTACAAAACCGCAATTTCCTTCCAATTCCATCCTTCCGCAAAGTAGTCTATCCGGTTACCATAACCCAGCCGACAAGTGGATAACAGAACTGACATTTATAGCTAGATTAAATTCTACAGAACCGCCCCCTTATCCTCGCTTACCAATAAATTGGATCACCCCGTTTGCCTATAAACAGGTCACCTTTACCCCCATATATTATTACACGTGGGGCATTAATATTGAAGGATCTAGTTTAGGTTGAACGCACGCAGATTCATACATATGTGTTATATGTGCTTGAAGAGGATTTTCATGAGAGCCTTGGCAGAGAATATTCATCTGCTCTCTCTAAATTACTTTAGAGAGAAGGCAAAAAATGCGGACTAGTTTTACATTCATTCGTCTGAAGAGTTTAAAGGATTTTGCTCTTGTCGTGACCCCAGAAATCCTAATAATTGTATTTCTTCCCAGATCTAAGACGCGACGAAGTTTTCCACCAATGGCCCAGGCTAATAGTATGAAGATCCCTCCCCTATCGGGCAATAGCACCCACATAGAGAAGTTCTTAGATAAGATATGTGACCTACAGTTTCGGCAAGAGGAAAACGAAAACATTGACATAGAAAAGCCAGGCTTCGTCGATGAGCGATGGGTCCTTCAGGAATAAGGGCAATCGTCAAAGGCATTCCAGGATGGTGAATGCAGCAATAAAGCTCAAAATAATAATAAATATCCCCCCAAATTCTTTAGCTACTATAAAATAATTAACAAATATCTATAATTAAATAGGGCGTATTAAATAAGAAGGGGTTTTGAAAGAATCTGATGAGGAAATGGTAGAGATTCATCATTTTTTTTTCAGTATTTACAGAAGAGAATCTAGAAAGATTAATTGATGATAATTCTAGGTCAAGAGTAATAGTGTGAATACCATTAGTATGAAGAAAGAAATAATTAAAGGGCTTATATTGGAGTTAAATACTGATAAGGCATCTGGCTCAGACAAGATTCTTTATAGGTTACTCAAAGAAGGTGTAGATAGTATTGCAATTGCTCTTGAAAAGATATATACTAGATCACTAGAGTTTGAAGAAATACCTAATGATTGGAAATTAGCGAATTTAGTGCCAATTTTTAAAAAGGGAAGTAAAGAGGACCCCAAAAGAAAATTTAATATACAACAATCATGATTATAAACACTGAATTTTAAGGAAAGGGTACATCTGCCTCTTTTCCAAAAAATAATTGTAAAGTTTATTTACAATTGGATCTGCCTCCTGGTTGAATACTAATGTGCTCGTTTCCTCGCTGGGAAATATTTATATAAGGCTTCGCCGGAATTGATTTTGTTTGCCGTCGGCGAGTAAAGGCTAGCGCCCTCTCGCTGATTTGGGTTAGGGGCTCCAGCTAGACTCATATCGCTTCGTTATCACCCCGGAAGTTTACCAAAAGATGCCGGTTGAAGATTTGTTGATCCGTGAGATACCCCCTTAGGCTTCTTAGTCTGCGTGAATCTCTCTCTCTCTCTCTCTCTCTCTCTCGGACAGTGACGAAAATCGACCAAAAGGGCGTGAGCTGAAAGAAAATCGAGGCCCAATATTGGTCATTCTACCTCGGTTATGACGAAGGTCCATCGAAAAACTCTATGGAGACCGAATGAAGGTTAAGCCATCCATAGGTCCTCATATTAGCCGAATTAGCTCCTTTCAGAAATACATCTGAGGGAGCACAAGCTTTGACACCCTTAATAATTGGTATGACACTGAATTCTGCACCAGTGTTCACCAGGAATGAGAAACCACGAAGTGGGTAAAAAATGCAAAAGGCTGGACCTACCTGAACAAGTGAAATGAGGGCAGGAAATGTAGACCCACTTGTCCCATGCTTTTGTAGTTTAAAGGAGAGAATTTGAGGTTAAAATTGAAGTTTAAAAATTTGAAGAGTTTAGTTGAAATGAGTGACGTTTGGGGAGTGGGGAGAGTTGAGATAAGGTAAAGGAGGTGGTACCGGTTGCAAATATATGCAGGGTTGTATTTTACAGCTCGTAAAATGACCGGAGATATATTAAACTCTGGGCACCATTTTCATGTGCACTGTTTATTATATTGTTTACCTTGATAACATATAAATTGTAATAGCCTGTACACATAAATTTGATTGATATCAATGAAGGTTTAATTTTAGATTCAGCCTACTTGACGGAATGCGGTAAACACCAGGGGTTGAATATACGATCGTATAAAAATAAAATGTATTTTAGAATTAACAAATGAAAACACAGAAAATTGATTGGTTATATACTATCTGCAAATTAGAATACAACGAGTTATTATTTAATGGATATGCAAAAGAATTAAAAAGGCAATTCACAAGATATTAATTGGTAATTAAATGTATAATAGCAGGATACTAATGAGATGTAAAAAAAGTATTTATCAGGATAGAGTATTAAAATGATAAAGTATGTTAACCGGATCACAATGGTAAAAAGTAAATTGCGGCCTGTAAATAATAAAAAAGTTATATAAGTAGAGTACTGACGTTTGAGATGAATTTACAGACCTGGATAGGGAAACCATTTTCTAAACTAAGCTTTTTAGATGAATGAGCGGGCGAGAGTGAAAGATTGTGTTTACAAAGTTTTGTGAGTCTAGGTAGTTACATTATTGGAACTCATTTATATATATATATATATATGTGATAGAACGTGTTGAAGCTGCGTTTAATTTCAACTCCTATCCCGTATTATTTAAAACCACGATGCTGCCCACGTGCATCTTCGATTCGAGGCTTGGAGTCTTATCTCAGCTACCGGATGCCAATGTTTAAACAAGGAGGTTATCGTCCCCCCGTTCGCCCCCATACGCCGACCTCGCCAGATCGAGTTAGGCTTATGAACAGATAAGGCATTGTTCCCCGGCCCGGCTGTGCGTTCCCTCCAAGCTTTCACTCCATTTTCCCCCACGCCAAGGAGATGTCCTGGCTATTTATATGGAAACTTTACCACTAAGATCAGATTGGAGATCCAGATTTTCGTCGCGAAATATCACCACGACCCTCTCTCCCTTTGTGCGCCAAGGGACCTCGACCTCGAGATTCACCATCACTTGTCCAGAAGGAGGACAATATTCCTTGAGTGCCAAAGGTTCGAGCCTTCCGACGCCAAGTCCCCAAGGCTTCCCCCCCCCCCTGTTGTTCAAGGAGAACAGCATTAGAACAGCCATTGTTCGTTTTGAGCCCTTCGCCAAGAAACGGTTCTCATCCCCCCCCTGTTGTTCAAGGAGAACAGCATTAGAACAGCCATTGTTCGTTTTGAGCCCTTCGCCAAGAAACGGTTCTCATCCCCCCCTGTTGTTCAAGGAGAACAGCATTAGAACAGCCATTGTTCGTTTTGAGCCCTTCGCCAAGAAACGGTTCTCACCCCCCCCTGTTGTTCAGAGGAGAACAACATTAGAACAGCCATTGTTCTTGAGCCCGTAGACAAGAGACGGTTCTCATCCCCCCCCTTTGTTCAGAAGAGAACAACCTAAAACAGCCATTGTTCGTTTTGAGCCCTTCGCCAAGAAACGGTTCTCACCCCCCCTGTTGTTCAAAGGAGAACAACATTAGAACAGCCATTGTTCTTGAGCCCGTAGACAAGAGACGGTTCTCATCCCCCCCCTTTGTTCAGAAGAGAACAACCTAGAACAGCCATTGTTCTTCAAGCCGTTCGTCGAGAAACGGTTCTCCTTCCCAAGACGCCTCGTCAGGATCCTTTTATTCCCCCCCTTCGGCTGGAGCTCGCCAGCGGACCGAAACTCCTTTGCGCCACCTTCCACTGCACCACTAGTGCCAAAGTTACGTAAGCCAAACTTCACCTTTGAGTATTGATCCCTTTTGTCAATTCTATCCTGTGCTTTAAATGGTTTATCGAACCATCCCATCTCTTTAACTCTATATTTGTTTTACCTTTTTTTTAATCCCTTAAATCCTTGGATTAGCCGAGTCTCCACGACCCTTTCCATTCTGTTTATGTCAATATTTTCCATTTTTGTGTATTGTTTATAGTTATTATTAATAAAACTCTATTTTATTAATGATAGCAATATTATTATCCTTGAGCTTAGTTCCACTTCTTAAGCATATCGAAGATACATAATATCGGCCGCCAGACAGTAAACGCACTCTAGAGATAATTAAAGAAGTTCCCTCAACGAATAATGTATATATGGTATCGTCGGGAGTCATTCTACGACATATATATATATATATATACTATTTAAATTTGGTGTCAGGTGTGGGGTAAGGTTTAACGCTATATCTTTGCAAACACTGGTCTCAGTCGAGTAAAGCATAGTGTTATTCGTTATAATAATAGAATATAGTAGTTCCCTATTGTTTTAACGATTGCTATCCCCCTTTTTTTTAAAACTTAAGAAGCTGGAGTAGCTCAAGGAACGGTTATAATAATTTGTTGTGTTTTTTGTGATTTTAGTCAGTGGTTATTTAGATTGAGAAACCAAGTACGAATAGGTCAGTGGCCATATTTTGGTAGGCTAATTCTATAGAGGCATAATTCTTGTTGCAAGGAATTTTAGTTGGTTGACTAGTGCGCCCCCAAGTGCAAAGATGACTCAGTTTGAAATCTTTAAAGCGCAAGGAGAATCCTTGTGACTCTCCGGAAAAGAACTAATTGAGTACATTCAAGAGGAGCAAAGAAAAGAGGAAGAAAGAGAAAGAGAGGAACGGATAAGACAAGCTGAGCTTCAGATTGAATTAGCTCGGATTAAGGCAGAATTTCAAAGAAAAAAGGTAGAAAGAGAAAGGGAAAGAGTAATCCGACAAGAGGAACGGGAAAGAGTAATCCAACGAGAAGAACGAGAAAGAGAAAAACAACGAGAAGAACGAGAAAGAGAAATCCAACGAGAAGAAAGAAGGAAGGATTCGCGCTCTTTCCCAGGAAAGCTGACAAAGTTTCCGAGCCCCGTAAAACCCCAAAACTTCATTCCCCAAAACCAACAACGGGACTCCAAACCTCCCGTTAAGACTTCTCCTCCATCTCTCTCCCCGAAGCGACCAACCATATGCTTCACCTGTGGTGTAGAAAACCACATGAGCTGGAATTGCCCCCAAAATTCTAGGCTTAAAAGCGGACCAGCCCACCAAGTTCACCAGATTAATGCAACCCCGGCTTCCCCGGTGGTGCAGACCCAAGCAGAAACTTCTCCCCCTCCGTCAGGCCACCAGGTAAATTTTGTTTTTGGTAAAAGTTCATCGGGAACTTTGAAATATGAGGAGGGCAGCGTGGACAGCTGCCGAGTATTGACTCTCGTCAGGGACACAGGATGTACGTGTTTCATCGTGTTCGACGAACTCCTCCCAGTGGCCTCTAACCACGAAAAATTTGCGGTGGTACATGACCAACTTGGGCGGGCGAACCGATTCCCCGTCGCTAGATGTTACCTGCAGTGTCAATATTATAATGACTGGGCTGAAGTCATTGTAGCACCCATACAATTCTGTTCCGTACTTATAGGACAGAGCCCCCAAGTAAGTTTCGACCCTGTGTTTCAGGCCGCCCTTCCTCAAGGCCGAGATAAGAAAGAAGCCCAGGAGCCCGTCCCCATCAGAACCCCGATACCGTCCGATTTCTCGGAGACCCCTAACCAGGACTTTAGGACGGCAAAAGAGGAATGTGAATCACTAACACCCTTAGGTGATAAGGCCCCAGACAAGGACACGGAGACTGTCCCTGGACCCCAAGAAAAAAAGAACCCCCAACGCGCCCATGGAGATACCTTCGTAGAACTGGACGAAGCATCGGCGCTTGAAGAGGATTGCCCCGCGGAGTCCCTTAATGTAATCCGGACAGTGTGCATCCAACCTGATGCCGATTACCCTCCTCCTTCCCTACCAGGCGAGTCCTTGGAACCCTCTGACCTGGATAGTGACGCGCAGCTGACACCACGTCAGAAGAGTCAGCGACAAGAACTAATTAAATGGAATCACCATTTACCCGCCCTATTAGCTCTTTTCGAGCGACTGCGTAAAAATGGCCTCAGCATTGGCCCCAGCAAATGCCATTTTGCCCACAAACCCATTAAATATTTGGGTTTCAAAATAGGACAAAACAAGTTAGGTCCCCACGAGAGCAAGATTAAGGCAATCGCCGACATGCCCCTCCCGATTACAAAGAAGCCATTAAGATCGATCCTAGGATCAGCTTCTCCCTATCAGCGATTTGTTCCGAATTTCGCTGCAATTTCGGCCCCCCTATGCCCCCTTCAGGAAAAGATTTTCTCCGATCGTTTACGTTGGAATGAGGTCGCTGTTTCCCATTTTAATCAGCTCAAAAGTAAGTTCATTTCTGCCCCCATTTTTAAGTTGCCCAACCCGGAAAAATCCTTTGGGGTTGAGACCGACGTGATCAACGAGGGCATTGGATGTGTACTCCTTCAATACGTGGATGACAGAACGAGTCATCCAGTTGCATATGCTAGTCGTCAATTATTACCACGCGGAAAGAGATATGCCACTAGAGAAAAGATAGCTCTATCAATTATCTGGGTCATAGACAAATTCCAGCTGTACTTGATATGTAAAGAATTTCAAATAGGAACCGACCACCGTCCGTTAGCCTATATTAGGAATTTGAGACACTCAAACGGCCGCATCATGCGCTGGAGTTTACTCTTGCAAGAGTATCAGTTTAAAATAAATTAGATAAAAGGTTCCGATAACCAGGTCGCTGACGCCCTCAGTAGAAATGCTTTACCGAATAGCGTAGAATAATTGTATTCATAGGATTAGTATCTCCATGTAGGTATATTCCGTCTTGTACGACTTAATTTAAGATTCTTTTGTAATATAATTAATTAATGTATATGTCTGAATTTTGTAACGCTCAATGTCTAATTTTTTGTATTTATATATATTTGTTCTTATTAATTTACGTATAAATTATTTTGTCCCGTATGTACTAAGTTTATATCACTTCATTGTTCCATGCCCTTTTTTTTTCTTTGATTAAGTTGTATTAAAGGTTATTTTCCCCTGTAATCTAAAGATCAAAATAATCATATGTATTGAGGTAATACTAGTTAGGTGCAGGAAGGTACGGTTGGTACAAGAAAACGAGTTCCCCACAACGGAGCTCTATCGTTGTCCCTTCTCTCTTTTTTTTTCGAAGTGACAACTTCCCCTGGAATGGAGGGGTGTGATAGAACGTGTTGAAGCTGCGTTTAATTTCAACTCCTATCCCGTATTATTTAAAACCACGATGCTGCCCACGTGCATCTTCGATTCGAGGCTTGGAGTCTTATCTCAGCTACCGGATGCCAATGTTTAAACAAGGAGGTTATCGTCCCCCCGTTCGCCCCCATACGCCGACCTCGCCAGATCGAGTTAGGCTTATGAACAGATAAGGCATTGTTCCCCGGCCCGGCTGTGCGTTCCCTCCAAGCTTTCACTCCATTTTCCCCCACGCCAAGGAGATGTCCTGGCTATTTATATGGAAACTTTACCACTAAGATCAGATTGGAGATCCAGATTTTCGTCGCGAAACATCACCACGACCCTCTCTACCTTTGTGCGCCAAGGAACCTCGACCTCGAGATTCACCATCACTTGTCCAGAAGGAGGAAAATATTCCTTGAGTGCCAAAGGTTCGAGCCTTCCGACGCCAAGTCCCCAAGGCTTCCCCCCCCTGTTGTTCAAGGAGAACAGCATTAGAACAGCCATTGTTCGTTTTGAGCCCTTCGCCAAGAAACAGTTCTCACCCCCCCCTGTTGTTCAAGGAGAACAGCATTAGAACAGCCATTGTTCGTTTTGAGCCCTTCGCCAAGAAACGGTTCTCATCCCCCCCCTGTTGTTCAAGGAGAACAGCATTAGAACAGCCATTGTTCGTTTTGAGCCCTTCGCCAAGAAACGGTTCTCACACCCCCCCTGTTGTTCAGAGGAGAACAACATTAGAACAGCCATTGTTCTTGAGCCCGTAGACAAGAGACGGTTCTCATCCCCCCCCCCCTCTTTGTTCAGAAGAGAACAACCTAAAACAGCCATTGTTCGTTTTGAGCCCTTCGCCAAGAAACGGTTCTCACCCCCCCTGTTGTTCAAAGGAGAACAACATTAGAACAACCATTGTTCTTGAGCCCGTAGACAAGAGACGGTTCTCATCCCCCCCCTTTGTTCAGAAGAGAACAACCTAGAACAGCCATTGTTCTTCAAGCCGTTCGTCGAGAAACGGTTCTCCTTCCCAAGACGCCTCGTCAGGATCCTTTTATTTACCCCCTTCGGCTGGAGCTCGCCAGCGGACCGAAACTCCTTTGCGCCACCTTCCACTGCACCACTAGTGCCAAAGTTACGTAAGCCAAACTTCACCTTTGAGTATTGATCCCTTTTGTCTATTCTATCCTGTGCTTTAAATGGTTTATCGAACCATCCCATCTCTTTAACTCTATATTTGTTTTACCTTTTTTTTAATCCCTTAAATCCTTGGATTAGCCGAGTCTCCACGACCCTTTCCATTCTGTTTATGTCAATATTTTCCGTTTTTGTGTATTGTTTATAGTTATTATTAATAAAACTCTATTTTATTAATGATAGCAATATTATTATCCTTGAGCTCAGTTCCACTTCTTAAGCATATCGAAGATACATAATATCGGCCGCCAGACAGTAAACGCACTCTAGAGATAATTAAAGAAGTTCCCTCAACGAATAGTGTATATATGGTATCGTCGGGAGTCATTCTACGATATATATATATATATATATATTATATATATATATATATATATATATATATATATATATATATATATATATATATATATATATATATATATATATATATATATATATATATATATATATATTGTTTGACTTCTCACTCCGCTTAAGTTGGATACAAATTAATTTGAAGAATAAATTGATTTAAATTATTTTTGGAGTACTACAGAAATACATAATATACATTATTTTATTTACTTTTGGAGTACTGCTGATTATAAGAATCTGGCAGTGCTACAAAGGTCAGTTAAACAGAGTGTGATTCTCCGAATAAAGATAACAGGTACTCCTGTAATCCCTCATATTAGACCTCTAGTCTAAGATGACCTTCCTCAGTGCATAAAAAGTTCCAGTATATGCTTGAACCTATAATTCACAGTCGGTGTACGTCTCTTTGGTCCTCACCACTGGCGTAGTGCCCAAGTCTACATTTGATGACTTCGAGCGTTAAACAAATATATGCAAGGAGCCAAGGATTTGAACGCTATAACTGTTGCAGACAGACAAAGATATCCCTCACCGTACTTATTTGATTCAACTCGTCTCTCTCTCTTATACTCTTATAGGTGGTAGTCATAGGGTAACTGAAGTAATCCTCTTCGAGAGTGATGTAATTACCATGGGTGATCCTCACCGAATTTTGGTACTACTATTGGGGCAGCCAAATGGGTTTCTTGATTCGGCTGGGTGGCTGCCTAGTTGCTTCGTCAGTGAATGCCTTGAATTCACAAGGCTACGACTCCAAAGTAAAAATGTCTCTTCTTACTTAATAGGCTGGGTATATCGGTGATCGAAGATTTCCTCAAAAGTTAAAAGGAATCTTGGAGCTGGATTCAAAGTTCTCTATTCTGCGGGAGCTTGGACTCGTGTTCAGATGGTAATTCCTTGATAAAAGAATTAATTCCTTAGACGCACTCCATTTCCTTTTTTACATAACAGCTCGAATACATAGATGCGGTCTTTTTAAGAACCATTTAGAATAAATTTATATATTTAATAGGTTTTCGTAAGATAAAATTGGTTCTCTTGTATGATCGGATAATGTAATAGGTAGGCTACTGGCACCAAATTGCAGGTTTCAATAGCACCAGGGAAAACCTACACAAAATGGACGCGCGGTTGTCTTATTAAATCTCAGCATACTCCACTTATATAAAATAGATGTCTAAAATTGGGATAAGGAATTAATAATGTATAGATTAATTTGCATCTATGAATTTGAATACAAATGACTTAAAAGATAATTTAGTTGAGATCAAAGCGGATGCTCGCTACTTCAGTGTGCACGGTTCGAATCCCAACCCTGTACAGAATTTTTGCGAATTAGGAAATATTATTTTCGAAGGAAGATTTTACCGTTTTCTCTTTCTTGCGGTTTGTGGGATTCATTTTCATCATTCTTTCGTGCTTATGAAAGATTTATACATTGTTAATGTATATATATATATATATATATATATATATATAGAAGGCAAGCGACCGTTGAAAGTAAGCGCGGAATAAACAATGTACGAACGCTCGAAAGGTCCAAATCACCCGTGTCAATAAGACAAACGCGTAAATGAACATTTCGCGTCTCAGAATAGATTTATCGACGAAAGACGGAAGGCTACGAAACACCTGAGTAAACATACCCACTAGACAAAAGGAATTTGTATCACAAAGCTGTGATAAGCGCATATATTATATTGATAAAACTTGGGATATGCAAGTAATTCGACTTATATAGCTTTCATTAGCTCCGTCTTTGGAGTGGAGAACGATGATTCTAGGCCACGCCCTCTAGGAAATAAGCATATATATATATATATATATATATATATATATATATATATATATATATATATATATATATATATATATTTGTTCCGGAGCAGCTCAGTTTGGATGATTATTGTATTGTTCAAATTTTAGATTACAGTCGTTAAGAAGATTAACTCGTTATATATATATATATATATATATATATATATATATATATATATATATATATATATATATATATATATATATATATATATATATATATATATATATATATATATATATATATATATATATATAGAGAGAGAGAGAGAGAGAGAGAGAGAGAGAGAGAGAGAGAGAGAGAGACTGCTAGTCGCCCGCAAAGCAACTTTATGACGTGCCGCTTGCCCCGTTATAGGCCAATATTAGAAGAAAGTAAATTTTTGCAATGCTCTTCTTTACCTTGATTACCCGAAACCTGTGGTAAGCCCAGTTAAAATAAGAACACAATGAAGAATTCATATTTGGAGTCAGATACTTAATTCACCTTATATAAGTTGATTACCGCTATAAATTGGCAATTCTCATCTTGTACATCCCTATAAATTGGTAACCTTATAACTAAAGCCATTAAAGGACATTATCCCCCATAAGTGGTAATCTACCTATACTCTCAACTTATATTAACATATTTTATCACTTCTTACATAACTATTAAATCTTATAACTGTTACATAATAATAATAATTACCAAGGACTTAATCAAATCTTTTCTTTATATCCTTCCAAAAGAATGACTGGCCTCTCTTAGGCCTTGTATTGTTGCAAAATGTCACCGATTCTCTTATTTAAGCGATCTAACCTATAAAGATAAGATTGTAATTATTTCCTTTACACTTTTACTTTAATTTTATATTTAGGAACTCAAAATTACTATCAACGACAGTTTCAGGACGAAAGAATTATTCCATTTAGAGCTCTCGAAATAACAAAAGTTTATATATGACCACTTAATACATTAATTTATAGTAGGTGTTTATAGCAGGTTCTTGATGTTATTAAATGCGTAAGAGTTATAGGGTCGAGAGTATAGGAGTGCCGAACGTTCTTGTGGTAGGATTCGGCGCAGAGTTGAATTTGTTTGACCGAGGCTTGGGATTAGATAGGCTGGGTTTTAAAGGATCAATGCGGACTACCTGTAGCGGTGAAATCACAAACGGAGGGATTTCGGACTCTATATTTGGGCGTAGAACTCGGGTAGCCTTGGGCGTAAGAAGGATTCGAGACTGGCGGGTGGTGTGTTTAAGTGTTTAAGTCTCTCTGACTGGTGGACTGACTGACTCTATCACTTGCTTCTGTCTGTCTATCTTCTTACTTTCTCACGCTCTTCAACCCCCCTGATTCTGTGAGTTTAGTAGTATTATTTGTGTACGGAGACAGTGGGCGTAGCCTATTATTATCCACTGGTGTTTCTTGGGTGGAGCCTTTCCCATGTTTTCAGTTTTCCACCTGCATCCCAAGCTTTGTTTGAACAGCTGGCCACATTTGTATGTTTGTGTGTATGTGTATATGTTTGCTGCTGTCCTGAATTCATTCTTCTCGCCTCGAGCAAAATACATATACTATTTACATTCATGTTTTCTTAACTCATGTCTATTTCTCCTATAAGTGTTTCTCTCTATTCTAGATGGCATCCTTATTGCAATAAGATATTATTTTAGTAATTAATGCGTGGGCCCAATTTTAGGATTTAATAGGCCCACCGGGCGCTTATTTGTGAGGTTCCTCGATGGGCTTACCTATCTTGCAAATTGGGTGCCATAGGCCTCCTTTACTTTCGAGTTGAGCGCTACAAACTATTAATTGAACATACTAAGAAGTCTCACTTTATTTAATTTAAATTTTTGACAAGGATTTTACATATTTATTCAATCTGTCAATTGCTGTATCGGTGGATCGTAAGCAATTTAAAGATTTCATAATTTCGATTAAATATTTTCCTCTTCTATGATTGGGCTAAATTTTAGTGTTTTTAAAATATAAAAAAAACAAAAGAAATCCATTGCATTTCTGTAGTAAAATTCTTTCTATATTAATCAGAGATGTCATCGTACGAACATATAATACAAATGTGAAATTCGCCCTATTTCAAAAGCTCTAGAACACATATTCTATTTATATCATAAATTCAATTCGATGACATTAAATATATTGAGGAAATTAGGTTGAAAATATTATCTATAGAATTTTACAATAATTTTATATTTATTAACTGAAAATTACTAAATTGCATTGTTTCCTAATGTTTTAAAGTTCTTTTAAAATTCTTTAAATAACAGATGGAGAAAACTTTATTTATTTTAGTTAGTGATAAAAATAAGGAAGTGATTAAGAGAATGATAATAATTTGGAAAAGTATAACTAAGATGTTTAATTTAGATTAAATAAAAAAATAAGTATTTTCGATTGGGGAACAGTGCGCCTTCTAGAGCACTTTTATTTTCGGATCTCTATATATTCATGGAATGTTATTTGGTTAAAGATGCCCCATTATAACAAATTTTATGAAATTCCAAAGTGCTAATTTGTTAAATATCTTCGATTGTCTCATTCTATCTTCATTTGTTCTTCCTTTTATTGCCTTGGAATAGCTAGAGATCCGTATTCATTTTGGAGATGTTCTAAAGACCCCCCTGTAATGACGGGATGTATTGTTGTGGTTGACTATAGTCTTGTTGATGGTACTTCGATAATCGGTGGCCTCTCAAGGTCCTATAAATATACCAAGTCAGTCTATGCCCCTCACCCACTCTATAAAGATTAACATCGACCTATTTAGACAAAAATATAGGCACAACAACAATACCCTCCCTACCTGTTCCTTTCATAACCTAAATGATATATTATATTCTATTTGCTAACCAATACTAATAACACTTTTAAAATACTTAATGACACATTTGACACGTCACATCATCTATGGTGAGTGTTGTTTATCGTTAATCACGATATATATATATATATATATATATATATATATATATATATATATATATATATATATATATATATATATATATATATATATATATATAATAATAATAATTGTTATATTTGACAGCAGAACAGGCATTTTTTTAGTTTCTTGATAACTTTCATAAATAATTATTCCTTAAAAGAGGGAGTGACCATAAATATCATTTTAAATCATTATTTATTATTTGCCCGAGGCTCCTTTCACCCGGGTACATTGGTCATCTTCAGGGGCTATACTGATAAATTAAAGAATTTCTGCTCTATGAATATAAAATATATGTAGATATTTTACAAGATTTTGAGGAGTAACATAGAAAAAATAAACTTGAGATCAAAATGAAATTTTTTGAATTTAAAATGAAACTATTTAGAACGAACATATGTTAGAAAAAATAACAGGAGAAAACAGCAAAACTAACACATCTCTTTCTGAAATAATACTTGATTTCACGCCAATAATAAATAATGATTTAAAATGATATTTACTCTTTTAAGGGATAATCATTTATGAAAGTTATCAAGAAACTAAAAAAATGCCTGTTCTGCTGTCAAATAGTCAAATATAACAATTACTATATCCAACATGGCCTCTTTCCGAGGGCTTTGAGGAAGACTGTGTTTGCCAAAAATAGCTTTTTAACTACATAATTAATTGCGTTATTGCAATAATTTTTCTTATTATTTATATATATATATATATATATATATATATATATATATATATATATATATATATATATATATATATATATATATATATATATATATATCGGAGTAAGAATCCAATGGCAAAGAGAATAACAGTATTCATTCTTTATTTTCTGGCTACGTTTCGAACAAAGACAAGCTCATCTTGACAAATTTAACAAAATTAGCTTCAAATAGCAAAACAATTAACATTAAGATTAATTAGGACTGGAAGGTACAATTATATATGAATATACATGTATATAAATATTTACATTTTATAGTGATAAATCATAAATAATTAATTATTTAAATAAGGATTGAGAAATTGTGAGCCTAGGAAATTGTGAAATTTTGAGCAGCTAAGTGCACCAAATTGACAATTTGCTTTTTTAAACAAATTGAAATCTTACCGGTCACACAAGTTGTAGAAACACGACTGAAGCAATGGAGAGCAAGAAAAAATGAAGAAGATGAGGTATAATAATTGATTGGTTTTATAAGACACGGAGAGGGAAGGTGGATACATCATTGTTGAGAGAGGGTCTTATCGTCTTAATATGAATGGATTCAATTATGGCAATTTCCCATTGCCATTCCAAAGATTTGGCGATAAAATTTTCCATTAAAGGTAAATTTGCAATTATTGATGTAAAGAGCAATGAGTTTAATGAGGGTAGAAGCGGGTATAGGGAAAGCAACTGTTTGTTCCCTGTACTCACAAACCTATATATGGAATTCTTCGAATCTAGAATACTTCCCAAATTAGTGAAACCTCTATAGCCTCCGATATCCTGATGACATCCTTTGCCTTTGGCCTAATAATTTAAATATTAATACATTTCTTACTAAAATTAACACCTTAATGCCCTCGATTAAATTTACTTTAGAAGTTGAAAAAGATCGCACACTCCCTTCACTAGATATTCTAATTCATCGGACAAACCATTATATCAAATATGAAATATATAGAAAACCCACAGCCATATGCTCTTGTATACATTTTTATTCTAACCACCAAAATAACATCAAACAAAGTGTTTTCTCCTCTATGTTTTTGCGTGCCCTTATAATTGTATCAACAGAATACCTAGACAAAGAAGTCGATAGAATATATAAAATAGGGATAAATTTGTGCTACCCTCTGTCCTTTCTCGACATTTCTTATAAGTCCGCTAAGCGTTCCTATTATCAATCTAATGTTAATATCCCTAAGTTTCAGGCCAAAAACTTATTAGTTTTACCCTATAACTATATTTTCATTAAATTACCTCGTTTACTTAGGCCTCTGAACATAAATGTGATTTTTAAGTACAATACTACAATTTATCGCATCCTTATCAAAAATTCACCCCCCGCCCTGACCTGGTATTGTTTATTCGATAAGCTGCAACAACTTCCAAAAATGTTACTATGGACAAACCGGGAAAGAACTAGATAATGGGTTGAGCAACATCAAGCCGATGTACGTAATCAAAGTCAACAATCTGCGCTTTTTCTACATATGTACAATCTTAACCAGAGCATTAACTGGAACAGTGCCAAACCAGTCATAAAATGCAGTAATTATATCTCGAAAAATATATTAGAATGTATCTCCATTAACGCGTTCCCAAATTTCAATCTTAGCCCTGGTTTGTTCACGCTAGACCCCATTATCCTTAACTCTATAATTTAACTTGTTGAATTTTTGAAATTTTTGAAAATGTTTTTTTTGCTTAGTAGACAAGTAACCTTTCATGTTTTTGAGTTTAGGTTTATTTGAAACTTTTATTCGCAGGGCTGTTTTTTGTATGTTTCGAGCTTTTATCAAAGTTCTTTCTAAGAGTTCAGAAAAAAATAAATATAATTATCGAATGATTTGGAATGAAAAAACACAAATCGTGAAGTTCAAAAAGTGTATTAAAATTAGGGCTTTGGCGCCTTTTTACTATCATTTCGTATATGAAACAAATTTAGATGAAAAAAGAGGTTTTTCTATATATCAAACCGGGTGAAATAACTTTAAATAAAAGGTTTTAGAGTGTCTATGTTGAAAAAAGTGTTTGGAAAATTCTCAACTATATATAAATCTTCAAGGGATAAAGACAATATAGTAAAAGGTGAAATAACTTTAAAAAAATGTTTCAGGGTATCTATGTTGAAAAAGGTGTTCAGGGTGTTAAAATAAAGAGTCTATAAAGGGGATTAAAAAAAGCGGTTTAGAATAGCGAAAAGGATGTAGGCCGCATGCCGAAGAAGTGCCTGTGGAACTAAGTTCTTTCTTTAAAAAAGAATACTAAGTATGGCTTGTCACTACATACATAAAATCTCATATAAAGTTGTTTCAGGATTTTGTACCCCCTAATTAAGGTTCAGAGGTAGGTAGTCTAATCCCCCCTTCCACTATTTATGGAAATGTATGTTCAGCCTCCTCTTCATTCCTTGAAAAGGTCTTTAAGAACATAGACGAAAGCGCTCGGAATCATTTTTCACTTTTCCTTTGTGAGTGTATCTTCATAACTTTGACTCACGTGCACTTTGTGAGTTTTTTTTCATATATATATATATATATATATATATATATATATATATATATATATATATATATGGTTATTTTTCGGTTTATTCCCACCCTCGAATTTCGTGAGTGCTTTGTTATAAATATCTCAAATTTTTTTAAATACGCAAATGCCATATAGCAGTTTCAGTACTTAATGTGGGCAAATGTCTAATTATCATGTTATGACGAAAGATAGATTGGCCGCCATCTTCGAATTGAAAGAATCTAGTTAGTTTAATTTTTTTTATTTTTGTAAAGTCTTCGCTTCAAAAGAATCAGTTACGTAGGGGCTTATATAGCTTATTTTTTGAAAACAGTTTAAATATTACTTTTTTAATTAAGATGCTATAATTGTGTACATATGGGTACGAACAGGTTACGTAACACGCTATAAACAAATAAAGGCTGAGATTTGGCAATCGCGACTTTGAATTCGAAACTAAAGATAGGCTTTTTTCGAATTAGAAATATTTACGAATCTCTAAAAAAGTTAAAAATTATCTATAATACAACCAGGCAATGGCTTCGCCACTTCTCCCCTACGGGCAGACGCCTTTCGCTACTAAGATTAAAATTTAAAAGCTAAAAAAAAAGTAGCCATGGTTAAATTTTTATAAATTTTCTGAACTTCGCCAATTATAATAATTTTATAGAAGATATATAAAAATAAATTTTCTTAACTTCACCATTTGTAATTCTTTGGGTTTTAGAAAATTCACAAAATTTCGACACTTATATTTATTTCTGAACTTTACCATTTTGTTTTTGATATTATAAAAGAATTATTTGGAATACCTTTGATAAAAAAACAAGTCATAACCAAACTAAGATGAAATTATTATTCAAATACTCAAAAAAATCCCCTTCTTTAATTATAAGGTTAGTGCTGATATGATGCGATTGCAATAGCCTATATCCCCCCCCCCCTCCTCTCTATGCGCTTTTTTTTAATTTGCCCAAGAAAAAACATTCTCTACATTAAATTTAAATATATATATATATATATATATATATATATATATATATATATATATATATATATATATATATATATATATATATATATATATATATATATACAGGGGCGGCTCATTATTAAGGGCCAGAGGGACCGGGCCCCAATATAAATTCATAAAAGTATTGTAATTACGGAGCTTAAAACATTTTAGATTCTCTTTAACATCCGTTTGGGCCCACAATGAGTTGGCCCTTAGACCGCTAACAAAATTCAATGGAATCGGGACATTAACGAACCGCCTTTGTCTGCTACGTTTTCTTTCACGCTAATTTGCCAAATTCAGGGCCGAGTAATGGACGTCTCAAGAGGGCCCCAAGAAGGCGATTATTTTATTTTTCCAAGTGGTCCTAATTAAATTTAAGAAACTATTTTACAGATTTTCAAACAGTGTAAAATAAGTTTCTATCCTCTTTTCGCATTGTTAGTTTCACATGAAGCCATGGCTTACGGTCAGTGATACAAAAAATATCTTTATTCTATTTTGATTGCCTTTTATTTAAAGGGGAATCTTTGTGGACCAGTAGTGTCTGTAATGACTTAAAACACTTACCAGAAAGAATTCAGAAGCAGGAAAGTAGCAGAACTCACATAAATAATGTTCTTCAATTAAATCTGCTGAGAAAACAAACGTTTTATCTGTAATTGATGCTGGTTAGCGACTGCAGTATTCGAAAGCATAATGAAAAGGTTGATAAAAATACACACACTTTATCAAGAATTATTAATTGCTAACATTTGTGTGGTTCACACGAGTTGCTTCTACCAGGGCACGATGTACTGTAAGTGAGCATTTGTTAATAGGGAGGGTATTTTTAGATATCATCATTACAGCTACTGTTGACAGTGAGTGTGCTTAATGATCATCTCAAAAATAGTAAAGTTGCAAAGAAAATACATCTAAAACACTTCAAAATGACCTTTTAGACTGCATGTATGGGGTTTACATAGATGAAATATAAACGGAAATTTATGAACAGTTCGATAAGCTGCCCACGCAGTCTCCGGGTCTCCAGCGAGAACAAGTGTAATTCCCGTAATATATCTTCATAACTCTTGTGTCTGATAGAGGGAATCAGTTTGGTTGCTCTGGCTTGGACACGTTCTAATCTTGCGATATCCTTTCGAAGCGAAGGACTCCAAAATTGCATGGCATACTCTAGGTGCAGTCGGATAAGGAAGTTATACAAACACCGTGCTGTCTCCTTGTTTCGATATCCAAACTGGCGCTTTATATATCCTAGCATCCTTTGGGCTTTCTTATCCGCCTCAATGCACTGCCTCAAGAACTTGAGATCATTAGTTATAGTTACACCCAAGTCCTTCTCAGTGTCGGTGCATTCAAGAACAGTGCCCTTAAGGATATACTGAGATTGGGGGTTTCGGTGGCCGATATCCATCACTTTGCATTTGTTCACGTTAAAAGGCATTTGCCACGTGTCCAACTACTCCCCAATCTTCCGAAGATCTTCCTGCAGGCAAGCAGTATTTCCGTCCTTTGCAACGTTGATACCAAGCTTGTTATCGTCGGCAAATTTGGAAATATTGGCAACAATGTCACCGTCCATGTCGTTGACGTAGATGATGAATAGTAGTGGTCCCAGGACAGAACCTTGAGGCACCCCGCTAGTAACGGGCACCCACTCAGAAGCTTGTTTATTCACCACCACCCGTTGCCATCTGCAACTTAGCCAGTTCTCGATCCAGCCGGCTACTTTTCCGTCTATGCCCAGCGCTCGCACTTTCCGGAGAAGGCGGCGGTGTGGTACCTTATCAAAGGCTTTCTGAAAGTCTAAGTACACCACATCTACCGCCTTTTCCCGATCGTGCTCACTGAAAACGAAGTGGAAGAATTCCACAAGGTTCGTCAGGCATGACCTTTGCCTTCGGAAGCCGTGCTGGGAACTCCTCAGTAGCAGGTTTGACTCTAAATACGACGTCACTTTGTCCACTATCATGCTTTCCATGAGTTTACTGACTATCGAAGTCAGACTGATAGGTCGGTAGTTTGACGGTTGGCTATTGTCTCCTTTCTTGAAGATATGAGTCAACTCCAATTCACGCCAGTCTCTAGGAACGCATCCGGTCCGGAATGACATGTTGCAGATTGTGCTTAGATGTCGTGACATTTCATTGCGCACTTCTTTCAACACTTTAGGTAGAAACCCGTCCGGGCCAGGAGACTTATTCGTCTTTAGATCAGTGAACCTTTCTTCTATTTCTCCTTGGGTGAACTCCATTTCCTCCAGCTTTTCCTTCAAGTAAGAATCCATGGGCTGGGAGATGGGACCATACTCTTCAGCTGCCTTTTCTGCTGCTGAGTGCTTTAATGCTCCCTCCTCATTCACGAAAGGGCCAATTGTGCGATGGATTGTTTTACGGCTGTTTACGTAACCAAAGACCCCATTGGGATTCTTCTTGCAAAGTCTCGCCACTCGGAGCTCCTCGGCACGCTTTGCCGCCCTTATGCTGGATTTCACTCTCCTAGCTAGCCTACGGTACTCGTAAAAGTCACCAGACATCTTTGACTGCCGGTAGACCGTTCTTTTTTCCATCAGCAGTTGATCAATTTCTCGATTAAACCACTTTGGTTGAACAGAAGACCGACGAAGTTTTTTCAAAGGAATGAATTGTGATTCAAGACTCATGAACGTAGTTTTGAATCTACTCCACGAATCTTCAAAATTCTTGCACACCTCTAGCCTCTGATCAGTCAATCCAGCACTAAGACCTGCAAAGTCTGCTCTTCTCAAGTCAAGTTTCCTTGATTTACCAGTCGCAGACTCTACTTTGGGGACCTTGACTATAAATCTGACTGGTCGGTGATCACTGCCAGCAAGCTCTTCGCCTACAGATAGATCCTCAACGATGTCATCCTCAGAGGTGAAAATCAAGGTCGATGGTATTATTGCTTTTCATCGGCTGTCTCACCCATTCAGTCAGGAACTCGTTGTTTGCAATCTCCAGGAGCAGTGCGTTCTCGCTACAGGGTTCTCTGGTTTTCCAGTCAACTTGGGTGTTGAAGTCTCCCATGACGATACACACTCTATATTCAACAAGTTCACTCAGCAGCCGGTACAGCTCCCTGTCCTTTTCAACAAGTTGGGTAGGGGATCTATAAAGCAGCAGGGTCCTGTATCTGGCAGGACTTATCTCTAGGTCTACACCTAGGAGCTCGTCGTCGGATATAATGTTGCAGTTCGTCGTTTTGAATGTATCCCTAACATACAACATCACACCACTACCCTCTTTGTCTAGCCTATCTTTTAGAAAGAGTTGTTAGCCGGGAATCATGAATTCTCCCTCAAAATCTCGGTTCGAGGTTTTTATCCATGACTCCGTTATGGCCAATATCTCGGGTTCTTCCGTCGTAACAAGGCCATGAAATTAAAGAAACTTGTTAGTTGGCGCGGTGGCACTCCTCTTAGCGACCTCCGAAAAGGTCGTACCAGGAGTGATGCGGGCGTACTGGTGCACGTCCGCATTTACTCTGGGCCGGATACTCTTTTACCGTCCTCTCTACGACATCCTGGGTCATGTTCAACAGAATGGCCTTTCCTTTAAAGGAAAGATGTACCCTATCCCTTTGGTAGAGATCATTCCTACCATAAAAGGTCCGGTACGGGTCCACAAAAAAGACCTCCTCTGCCATACACAAATCTGCCAGGCGTCGGTTCAAAGAGACGTTCCTCGAGTGAGCAGGTCGTGTTGTACCTCTCCTGGGGAGCATCCCGACCACAACACGCATGTCCACGGTGCCCATGACTGTGTGGAAGATTTTATCAGTTGGGCCTAACCTTCCTCCTCTCAGGTAGAGGTCGTTGCCACTTACCATCAGAGCAACAACTGAGCTCTCATAAATATGAGATTTTTCTGCCTCTACCCTGATGTGGTGGTTACCCAATCCTGATAGTCAGCTTACCTTCACACTAGCCGAATGCAGACCACTAGCAGGGGCTGCTGCCCCTGTGCTTGAGAATCACCAATAAGGGTGACCCTTGCATATTTGTCTGCAGACGACTAAGTCTTTCCTTTCAGAAGTGACTTGCCGGTTTCCTCTTTTTTTCTCTACATTTTTCTTCTTCCTCTTCTTTTTCTTATCTTCCTTTGTCTTCTCTTCTTCTCTTTCTACTTTCTCGTTTTCTGTTTCCACTTTCTTTTCTTCTCTTTCTTCTTTCTCTTCTTTTCTTTCCAATTTCTTTTCTTCTTTTTGGTGGCTCGTTCAGACAGTCCTGCAGCAGAAAACTCCTGCTCTTGGATGTCGGATGCCTTCTCTCCTTCGCACTTGCCTGAGCATCTGCACCTCTCCGATTTTAAGAGGTGAACCTCCCTTTTTAGGAGGGAGTTCTCCTCTCTCAGTTGAGCGATGTTCTCGCCCAGGCGCTTCTCCAGTTTGCAAAGGTCACAGACACTAACGGCATCTGTGAACTTCCTGCAGCTCCTGTCTTTGAAATCTTCACTCCATCTATAAACTTTGAAGATTCTGTAGGTTAACTTGCAGAACGGAGGACCATTCTTTTTCGCCATTTTAAAAACTCTGGGACCATACGCATTCAAAAAGGTTTTGTGTGTGATTTTCTCTCGCACTAATCACATCTGCCTATTTCCAGGAGGTTTTCGGTCATTCGGCCAACAGAAACCCTTTTAACCAAGCACACCAACCATAAGGTCTCCTCTTGACTGGACGTACCCAATCGTGCCGCAGCTCCTAGCTGAGCAGCATGAGAGCCCCAGGTAAACTCAATCTCTGAGTTTTCGACAGGGGTGCTTGAGGTGTAACTGTCTTCCTACTAAGCCCTACTAATCAACTAAAAACGGCCAGAGCTAAAGCAAATAGCATAGCTAAGTGCCTACGACTTCATCCGAGATCTTTAGCTGATCTAGCAATCAGCAAGGCACACAAGCTCTTTCACCAAAGAGCAGTTGAGCCTTTGTTTACCATTTTGCGGTCACAGGGGGCTGGTCAGGCCATTACACGTTAGGAGAAAGCTTCTAAGGGGTACCTATCATTTCTCCATTAATTGTACCCCGAACGCCTGAAATCCCTTCAATCTCAGTCTCTTGCAACCTATGAGTGCTCCAAGGTGTTATTTACAGAGGTTCCAAAGCCTCTCTTCTCACACAGCATAAGGTATCTGGTGAGACCCTTATTAATAAACAACTTATGTATAATAGAGATGAATGTTTGTTTTTTGTTATTTAGTTTTTTTTTTGACAGTTGAAAAGAGTTGGTGAAACTTAGTACTAACAGAATCGACGTATGGAAACGCATCAAAGAAGTGGTAGAGAAGTTTGACTACCCTTAGTCTGGATCCTACTAAAGCTACCTTAACGAGATCGGTGACCCTGCCGGACTACAAGTCCCCCAACTTAGCTAGCTTAACTGAAGTAGATCGCGCAAGCTCTCTCACCGACGGCAAGGTGGTTGTTTTGAGAAAAAGAGAGAGAGAGAGAGAGAGAGAGAGAGAGAGAGAGAGAGAGAGAGAGAGAGAGAAAGAGCTACAAGGAAAGTAAGTACTTCAAGAGACCATTCGATCCATTTCAACGGAACTACCTATTTTTTTTTTATTTTAAATATGTACAACTGTAAACGATTAAAGAATACATATTAGGCATAGTATAGAAAAGATGAAGTCTCTCACCACCCTTCTCTCCCACCCTTTTCAGGATTTAAAAAAGTGAAAAAAATGTATCTGACAATATTGAAACAAGGACACGACCAGGAAATTTCAACAGAAAGCAGGAATAAAATAATATAAACTTAAAAAAAACAACAAAAACTAAACAAACTAACTACATATTGCTAATCTAAATTTGTATCATGCATCTTTTTTCTCTCTTATAAATTACCACTTATTGTCCTCGTATTTTTAATAAAGGTTAGTCTTATTCTAGATGCTTGACCTAAATATATATACAAAGGAACCTCGCTACTCGTACACAATCCGTTCCAGGAGGCAGTTCGAATGGCAAATCATTTTTTCACATAAGATATAGTGTAAATTGGATTAATCCGTTCCAGACCCACAGATGATTGCTTATTTAAACCTTTGTAATAATATTTTAAGCATAAAATACATAAAAACTCTGAAAACAATAAATATAACGTACTGTATACAAAAAAATAAAAAATTAACTGCAATTTACCTGTACTGAGGTGAGCTGATGGCATAAGTGGAAGGTAGAGAGGATGAAGAGGGATGTTGATGTTATTGTTTGGAAGGGGAGTCGCCTTCCATAAAAACATCAGGTAACATCCATTCAGATATTTTCTCTCTTTCAGGTGTTCTTTCTTTTTTCTGTCTTTTTGCACCAGAAGAATCTTGGGATTCTGTCTTTAAAAACCTGTCCAATGTTGTCTGCCTGTGACGATTTTTCAGAATTTTTCAAGAATGGTCAATAACACTGTCGTTGAACAAATTTGCAACGAGTTTTTTTTTTCAATTCAATTGTCGTTCTCACTGCTTTCCTTTTAGGCTTGGTTGAATCACTAATCTTTTTTGGACCCATGGCTGCACTATTTTTAATAAAAATAACAAAAACTAACATTAAAATAGCACAAAGTTTCACGAAGCTTGCGTAGATGATGCGTACGAAAGCTAGCACGAGACTGCGCTGAAGCGACCGCGTGGCGTGGCCAGTAACAAGGTGACGCTGTCCTAATCGTGAGGCAAGTGTACGAATGACAAGTTGAATTTTACTTGAACAAGTTGAACGAATAACGAGTTGTACGAGTAGCGAGGCGGACGAATAGCGCGGTTCCACTATATATATATATATATATATATATATATACAGTGTGTAGGAAAATTGATACCCCACCCTCACAACTGAGTCTCTGGCGGCGTAGCCCGACCACTTAACCTCCCCCCCTCTTTCTATTTATTTATTTCTTATGATAAATGTCACTGCATCCCATCTTATGCATTCTTTTGTTGCACTTTTGGCACTGAAGCCTGTTGTTGTTCTTTGAACATACTATACATCTACCTTGCAAAGCTGGTACCAGAATGTGATTGATTCCATCAAATCGGAGCATTTGGCCTACCGCGCTGTTTTCGTTTTTTTTACATTTTTAGGATCGTTCTCACTATTTCTTGTCTGATCTGTAGGTGAGTGATATTGGTGGAAGGGTTTACATGCTGGTAAAATCGGTATGCTGCTATCACAGACATATTCAGAATGTGTGAAAACAAATTTCACCACCATTTTCTACATCGTAAGTGTTGTCGGTAAAAAGATAATAAAGTATCAAAGAGATCTACCCCACCCATTCCTTTATTGTACATGTTAATTAAATGGGGTTACGTAACAGCTTTTTTTTCTTTTCCTGTTTCACTCTTCTATCTACTTTTTGGATAGGAGTTATGATGTAGTAGTTGCTTGCAACATTAACAACTGAACTATCATTTCATTTGACGCAAATAACTGATCCATCTGATTTGAAATCATAAAATCCTCTCTCTCTCTTTTTCATTTCCTTGTTGCTCGGGGAAGGAAACAATGCCCTGTCCTGTTTCCTCGAGCTCTCCCGCAAGCACGGATTTCTTTCTGAGTTAAGTTGCTTAGGAGTTTGTGGCTGGTAAAAAAAATATATAAAAAATTTTATGCTTTGAATAGTTTGGAACAATTTCCAACATTTGATCCACTACCCGATACCTTAAAGGTAATGATGCATTTCCTTCTTTTCCGCAATAAATAGAGAAATTGTATAGATAGCCATTAGATCCACACTTCATCAACATTTTAAAGCCAAAGCAAACTGGCATATTCTTTATGAATTTGTTGGCACTATGTAATCCCTTGTAAGGAAGGGATCATAGACTCATCAATACTCAAAAATTCGTGAACTTCCCCAAATTGCTGACAATTTGTGCGAAGCATCTCTAAAAGTGGCTGCACTTTAGCTACTTTTGACTCAGATAATTTGTTATCAGCGATGTGAATATACCTTTTTATTGTTTTAAATCTATCCCTGCTCATTGTTTTTGAATATATTGGATCTTCCATATCTTCACTAGTAGACCAATATGAATTTTTAGAAGGTAAAGAATGATAACCACTCAAAAGAACTAAACCTAGAAAATTCCTAATTTCTATTTCCCTTACGTTGAAAGCTGGGACATTCTTATCCCGTCTTGCATATGAATTTGTCTGTTCAGTAATGAAACTTATCCTGTCATCGGATAAAATAAAGAAAATATGGAAAACACATCTTTTCTGAGGTAGTCTTCGCCAACCTTTTGAAGTGCACTATGATGATTTGGAGCAACCTTATCACTTCTTCTCCACCTAATTGCAGTAGCAGGCGACCCACCTTCCTCATCTGAATCTTCATCACTACACGCATGAACTTCCAGCTCTCTTCAGGAAAATTTTGCTGATTCAGATCATCGTCGTCATCTTCTTCATCGCTGCTAATTGCCTCATTGCCAGATTCAGGTGTAATAATCACAATATCAGCGTTACTCCTTTCCTCAGCATATTCTCTTGCATTCTCCAGAAATCGAAACCGTGGAGTGCCTCTACTCATTCTGTACAAAACACAAACAGTATAAATGTATGAGTCCAAATCTCAGTGGCAAAGCATTGGGTAAGCATTTTATTGCTGCATTGACAGAAATTGAAGTTATAAATAATTATATACTTTAGTGAATATTGACATGTTGGGCACAGAATCGTCACTTTTAGATATGCACATACACATGTGTGTGTAGACATATGTGCATACACACAAGCGTATAGACACCGTTCCACACACAAGCATGCATCCGGACAGGCTTTAATTTATTGCATTAATATATTTGTAGTTTTTTTTTTGTTTTATTGCACTTAGTTGGATATCTATATAATAAAAATCAATTATGCCTATAAACACAATGTATTAGGTTGAGGAATAAGTTCTTGCGTTTTTTTTAATGTTGTGTTGATTTACGTTTTGTTGACGTGATTTGTGCACATATTAAGAAACTATAATAAATAATGAGAGCAAAATTGCAAAGCTTAGGCTACATCTCTTAAAAGCGTAGACTATTAGGCTTTTGCTTAGGCTGCGTCTTGAAGTTGAGTAATAAGTCATTGCGGTTTATTTAAAAGTTGTGTTAATTTCATTTTAGTTCTGTACTCTCAAAATGGAATGTTAAGTTGAAAGAAAGGCGCATTTTCGACACTTGTTGTTATTTATTTTCAATCAAGACAGGAACAATGCAAACGCAGCCAAAGCTCGTCGCGATATTTGTGCTGTGTATGGAGAAAATGCTTTATCAGAAAGGACAGCTCAATGGTGGTTTTCACGTTTCAAAAACGGTCATTTCAATCTTAATGACGAAAACGTTCTGGTCGCCCCATTAAGTTGGATGAAGATCGATTGAACGACCTTCTTCATGAAAATCCTCGTCAATCGACTAGAGAATTGGCTATATAATTGGCGTGCGATCAGAAAACTGTTGTTAATCACCTTCATTCGATGGAGAAAGTTAAAAAACTCAGGGCATGGGTTCCGCACGCTTTGAGCGAAAGCAGCAAACTTCAACGCTCCACGATTGCCGCAGGTTTGCTTGCTCGTCACAAGGCTACTCGTGGATATAAGGAGAGATTTCTTCATCGCTTCATCACTGGCGACGAAAAATGGTGTCTTTATGTCAACATGAACCATCGAAAACAATGGCTTAGCCCCAATAAAAAAACACTTCCACGATTAAAGCAAGGGCTTCATTCACGAAATACGATGCTGTGTGTCTGGTGGGATTGTGAAGGCATCATTCTTTATGAGCTCCTTGCGAACAACGAGATTGTCAATGCAGAACTCTACGTTCAGCAAATGTATCGACTCGCCGAAGCTATTCGTGAAAAGTGACCTCATCGACGTTATGGAGTGCTTCTCAAAACGACAATGCTCGTCCTCACATTGCCAATATAACGAAAGACGCCATCCAAACGCTTAATTGGGAAATCCTGCCGCATCCTCCATATTTGCCAGACTTGGCTCCATCGGATTTCCATCTGTTCCGATCGCTCTCTAACAATTTGCGCGGCGTTTCGTTCAATACTGATGTGGAATTAAAAACCTTATTAGACAAATTCTTCTAGTCAAAATCCAGAGATTTTTATTACAGAGGCATTGAAAAACTAGTTAAACGTTGGGAAGAAGTCGTAAATAACAACGGAGAATACATTGTTGATTAAATTGCATATTGTTATCAATTAAAAATGAAATTTTTCTTAAATTGTTAATGGTAATGAATAAATTTGATAAAACCGCAAGAACTTATTCCTCAACCCAATAAATGGAGTATAAAACTAACGAAATCAAAGAAGTTACTTACCCATAAAGCGATGTAGAATCCACGAAGAGAGGGCGCACTGTACGTGTTAATTCAATATATTCCGAGTTTCAAATTCCTAATATCACATCAAACTTGTGGATTGCGCCAAGATACAGATTTGAACGTGTTATAATCAGTGCAGCGTGATCGAAATATAGGGAAATAAAAGGTTACATTAGTGTCCAACGTTCCCATTTTGGGAACATTATATTTACACCTATTTTTTTCTATATAAGATTACCCGTGGATCTTAGAATTTTAAATAATTATTTGTAAAATCATATTCTAAATTATAATATAAAATAATAGAAAGGTATTAAAAAAAATTAACATTGTTTTTTATTATATTGATAATATTAAGTGATAATTGTAATTTTTGTATATATCTGATAACCCATAATATGGTTACTAAAGTTTATTTTATACAAATATATAATTTTTTTAAGAATAAAACAGTTTTAGATTTTGGGATGCTTAATTACTGAATTAAGTTGAACAATGCACTTAAAAGTCATTTAGAAGTTATGTTCCCAAAATGGGAACGTTGGACACTAATTTATATATCAAAATAACTTTTCTGTTAATAACTTTCTATAGAGAATACATACGTAAGAATCGTTAGATAGAAAAAGAGATGTAGAAAAAAGGAGAAAAATATATAATGAATATAACCATTGATTTAATTAATGAATGAACAAGAATTTAATTTATTTGAGAAATACTATTCGCTAGAAATTGGTAAATGAAAAAAATATTTAATTCAATAATATGCGAGGTCACGTGACAAATAGATAATTTTTTCACAGGAATTAAACAAACGAGATTGATAAAAAATTATAATTATGAATGTAAATATTAGATAGCTAAGTTGAAAATAAGTTTGAATGGAAATAAAATATAATATAATATATGATGGTACAATGGGAATGGTTAAATTGGCGTTTTTATAATTCTAGTAGGATATCATCATTTGTAGTATAGGATTATAAGTTTTGAACAGTAATAATTGAATTGTAGGATTTGCAGGATTACAAAAGTGGTATATTCAAATGGGTAACTGTAATTAGAAAAGAAAATTTAATTAACACTTACATTTTGGAACCTAGAATACACTTTAAACAAATTAATCACAAGGCCTCGCTTGAAGAACAATGAGCGTGATTTTGTGCTCTCATTGGTCGGTATAATCACATGATGTGATGTCATAATTGCTCTTCGATTTCCTATACGAAACAAGTAAATATTTTGAAAGAAATTTCTAAATTACAAATTCAAAAGATATAGTTGTATTGCTAAAATATAGATATATACAATAGATACATAAATAAATTAATGGGAAAGAAATTATATCCTCTCCGTTAAGAGAAATATGCATGATATTACAATAATAGCTTGGAAAAGCTAAACAAATATCTCTAGGCGTGTTTAGTTGGCTACACTATGTAAATATTCATTTTATAATTTAAATTTTAATATTAATTTTATAACTTATATCTTTTATTACTCGTAATTGAATAAATTATTAACTTAGCATATTCCTTCCGTAAGCCGACATCCTGGTTGTTGAAGCTGGTGACTTTCAAGTGTGCCATGACTCTCGAGAGCAGGCCTCTTAGTCTTTTAGATGGTGTTTATGAATACTACTGAGTCATAGGTGGAGTTCTACCTCGTCGTGTTGGGGACAACCAGCTTCCTTCCCTCCTCGGCGCAGATGCGGTCTGCTGCCACAGTGCTGCGATCCGGCAGGTTCCAGAGGACTCCTGCCTTGGCTATGACACCTTGAAAACTGAATCCTGTACTGCAGCCACTACATCCTTGCTGGCCACTAGGTTAAATGTGTGGGTAACACACCTCTTGTCGGCTGGCAGGTTGATGGGATTGTCAACGATAGTGTCGATATCATCAGGCTCAGAGTCAGCCACATGCACAACCATGTAGTCTGTCAAGGAGACATACTCAAATTCCTTCTCGATTTTGTCCAGAGATCCATCCAATAGGGCAGCAACGACAGCAGCATCACTATGAGGGTGGTCGTCCAAATCCTGAACTGCTGGTAGGTCTGGTAGTGTCTCAGCATCTGCTCAAAAATGCTGAACGGGTTTTACAAAGTTATTGCCATTGTCTGTTGTTACTCTGAAATTGAAAAACATTCTAAGGTGTTTATAAAATGAGTATATTGCAGATAGTAAATATAAAAAAAATATAACTAAAATTAATATACAATTTATTTTTAAATAAGAGCCTGTTGCGAATTGTTAATAGAACTAATAGAGTAATAAACAAATAAAAAATAATCTTATATTAATAGTATTTAAATATCAACCATCTAAAATCTAACCTGATGTATTTGTTCTGAATGTGGAATGCATAGTGGACTTTGACTATAGCCTGTGCAAGCACACCGTGTCTAGGCCCGATGGCCTGTCAGCCTAATGCACGCGACCACTCCATGGAACCTCTGCCTGGGGGTGAGGCCATGTAAACCTACTTGTGGGCAGACCAGGTGTAGCGGCTACACACCGAACATCGTCAAAAACTCTGAAATTTAAATAAAATCATAAGATCTAATATTGTAATTTTTAAAGTTGAAATGTAAATTCTGGGATATAAAGTAACTCGAGTATAAATATACCGCATACGATACCTCCCATGTAGGTGGCAACATCCTCACTCAACTATGACTTCACTGTGACGGAGTTGTCGAAATATCACTATAGGAATGATACATCCTTATACTCGTAAACGAGACATTTTAGAAAATCGTAAATAAAATCAATAATAACAAATTCGAAATAATCAAATAATACGCTCGATGGTTTTGTGTGTATTGGACTATTGGTATTATTTTTCACATCAATACTAAATTTGAGAGGAGAAACAATATGAAAATGTCATTCTTAGTATTGAAGATAAAGATTACAAAAAATATGAGAATTCCCTAAGCAACGACGGCTTCAAGTCAGTATGCGATTTAACGATTTGCTTGCCCAGCGTCCTGAGTGAGATGGCACTCTTATTAGGATTCAATGTCTTGATCAGCTTCTCGAACATGTTAGACTCTACAACGCCGTGGCAGCATTTTGGCTACGAAAGATCCATCTTCTTTTGGTCTAAGCAGTGATTCCATAAGACTCATCAATTTTTAGCTGGCGTGCTTGATTGGTACCAGGAGGCAAAAACAGACTGCAGGTGCTGGGATGATAAGAAAACCTCTGCTTGTGTTTTGCTGTTTTCACAAGATAAATCTATGTTTTTTATAACTAAAGACAACGAACTAGATTGCATGTATTTAAAAAAAAAACAATCTAACATTGGCGCACCGCCTCACCGTCACACACAACTCCTCCTCTTTACTGTCAGACGCAAACTGTGAGCGCTCCCCTCTTTTTCCTGAGCATATGTCAAGGTGATCGAAAATTTACACGCTGGGCGTAAATGAGATACGAATATACTTCAAAATATTTTTTAGGATAACAGCTTTGAGTTAACCGAAGGTAAATGTAACGAAAGATAATTAGTTCGTTAATGATTTTCATAGTTAACTTAAAGTTAAATCGTTAAAACGAAAGGGTCAATTCGTTAATTAACGATGAACGGATTAACGGTTTGGTCCTTAACTCTGGTTAGGCCATGCATGGACTATTACATTCATGTATGATAGCGATATTACAGACAGGGTATCAACATTCTGGAGGTAGTGGAGAGAAGAACAACATAAATGAAACCTTCCATAAGGCACTTAAATTATATAAATAGGTTGAAGGCACTTAACTTAGTTTCGTTTGAAGGGAGGTTGTGAAGGAATTTCACGTGGAATCTCTTGTTCAGAAGGGAACCTCCATGCGATGTAGAAGGCTCGGGTAGGCTTAAATTGGTAAGCCTACCCCCCCCCCCCCCTTTCCACAAGTGGTAGCCTCAAACCGCGTCCACCACAATTCACCTTTACACGAGCTAGAATAGCTTCTGCAAGAAGATTCGAGGCCATTCGAGAGTAGAGCTGTTTCCCGCTAACCCCCCCCCCACCCCACCCCTCCCGGGGAGAGCCTCAGACATAAATAATGCTTGACTCCCATGAGGAGACACAGAGTTGAGAAGTCTCGCCCGGACCCCAAGAAAATTCCCCTAGTTCCAAGTCAGGTCCTAACAACAAAGCAAAGTGACAGCTGAACTATTTTTGTGTATTGGAATTAGCCCCAGCCAGTGAGGTAATTCCATTTAACGATCGCTACCGAGTGATTTTCGGACTTCTCTTGCCAACTCCTGTCGAAGCCCTCTTCGTTCGCCCTTCGTTTTCGGGTGGCTGAAATACTCTCCTCTGGACCGGATGTTACCGCCCCCCCCTTTTTTTGGAGAACCGTCATCACTTTAACATCCCGCTCAGAAGCTTCGAGCAGCCTCGTCTCACGTGTAGAAGACACCCGTGAAGCCTCACCCTGACGTCTCACCCAGAATCTTCTGTAAGCCAACCCCTCTCCCCCTCCAGTAACCCATTTGCGTTAATTCCCCCCCCCATTTGAATAGTCTCCTCCCGTAACACCTTAAGTTTTAACTTCATAGTCTGATTCATGACGACAATTCCCCCCCCCTCCCTTCGGCAATCTGATGTAATTTTTGCCGATCATTTCTCTCATTATTTTTATGTATATAAAATTATATTTTTGTACATGCCTCTTTAAATAACCTTGAGCTTTGCCATTGCCCATAATATACCTGACCTCGTTGCACTCTTATCTAGTTGTTTCGCCCGTCGAAACTCGTGGCGTTCCGTCCCTTTTGTCGGTTCGCCTTAAAGTTATCGGTCCCTCCCCCCATAGATATAATATGATATTGATATAATATAATGTCATACCACGACATATATATATATATATATATATATATATATATATATATATATATATATATATATATATATATATATTAATTAATAGACATATTATATAATTCTGGTGTCAAGTGTGTTTGGGGTTTTTACGAACCTGTGTCATTTTAATTACGACATTAGAAGTTCCCTTGTTATTCACGTACATCCCTTTTATTTTATTTTTTGTATTGTACTGGCAGAAGGCAAGTTCAAGTTAATTGAAGAACAGTGGAACTTTATCTATTTAGATTTTGTGTTGGACCCCAGGTAATTAATTTTTTTTATTGTGTTCGGATTTTGGAGACTCTCCTGGTTATTAATCCAAAAGAGTTAAGGTCTTTGGTGTCCTAATTCCGGTAGACCATTTTAATTTTCTTCCCCCTTAGAAACAGCAGAGGTAGGTAGCTGTCTCCCTATTTTTTATTTTGTGATCAAGGCCTTCACGAATATTCAAGTATTCGTTTCGCGTGGGTAGTGTCCTAGCTCGTTCGCGTGTCAGTGTTTCCTCATTTAATTGCATAACAATGTCATTCTTCTAAAAATTCATGAGTCAGGGTGAAATGTTAGGTCTTTCGGGCAAAGACCTGTTTAATTACGTACAGGAAGAAGAGAGGAACGAACGGGCAGAGCGAAGGGAAATGGAGATGGAGAATAACAAGATGGATGAGAACAAACTGAAAACGGAGATGGAGAACAAACTGAAGATGGAATTGGAGATGGAGAAGAACAAAATGAAGATGGAGAAGAACAAAATGAAGATGAAGAAGAACAAAATGAAGATGGAGAAGAACAAAATGGAGATGGAAGAACGCGAACAAATTAGGCAGCATGAGCTAGAAATGAGCCGAAATCAAATGGATTCTCAGTCTATCGGTTCCCGGGCTGAAATTCCCCAAACTACTTCAGTCCACCTTCCCGCTTTTAATGATGGAGAGGAATTTGGGTCATTTTTTGCCCATTTTGAGAGAATCTTTCAGATCAATAGATGGGATCTCGAAAATGATGGCGTCGCTCGCTTACTTCCCCTCCTAAATGCCAAGTTAAGGGATATCTTCGTATCCCTTCCCCCGGAAGCAACTTTGGACTATTCCACGTTAGAGTCCGAATTGTTAGCCGCTGTTCATATGAATAGCGAATTCTACCGCTCCCGATTCCGCCAGGAAAGGATCCGCCCTGGCCAAACATTTCGACAACACGGGTACATCCTCCAAAGACACCTTCAGTGTTGGCTGGATGCGTGCTAGATTCCCCAGGTCTACGAGTCCCTTCTGGACTTCTTCCTTAGGGATCAGCTTTTAGCTGCCGTGGCTCCCGAAATTCGCGCCCTCATTAAGGATAAACGTTGTGCCACTTTCAAGGAGTGCTTGGAAGAGGCCGATGTCTACGCGGGTAGTGTCGATTTATACCCTAAGGATGTTAAAAAAGCTCCCCAATCGCCCCCCCCCCCAAACTAAATTTTATGGCCCTAAATTGGTCTCAAGATTTACCAAAGTTCCTAGTCCCTCGAAGCCAAGAAATTTCCATCCATCTGAACAGCGAGACGTTAAGCCCCTAGTTTCTTCTCGCCCGGTTGTGCTGTACCAAAAGAACCCGATCGTCTGCTACACCTGCGGAGTTCCCGGCCATTACCGCACGAACTGTCCTCAAACCTCCCGATTCGCAAACTCTCAGTCCCACCAAGTGCACCAAATCTGGACCGCCCCTGGTCCTCCTCTGTCACCTCAGGAGACTCCCGATCCTCCCTCGCCCGCCAAAGACCCGGTCCATCAGGTAAACTTTCTCTTTAATGAGAACAACCCTGGTGGATTGAAGTTCGAGAACGGAACTGTGAACGGTCGCCGAGTAGACACCCTCGTCCGTGAAACCGGGTGCACCTATATTATAGTGTCCGAGGACCTACTCTCCCCTGTTGGCCCCGACCACAAGAAATTTGCGGTGGTCCACGACTACCTTGGCCGGGCGAGTCGTTTCCCGTTAATTCGTTGTCACATCGAGTGTGATTATATGTCCGGTTGGGCCGAAGTGGTAGCGGCCCCAATCCAGTTCTTCTCCGTTTTGTTCCGTCAGAACCCCGTAATCCACGACCATCCCGTGGCCCAGCCCGTGATTACCTGTACACAGGCAGCCCTGGAATCTCGTGCACCTGTTTCCCTGGAAATCCCTATCAACCCGGAGTTCCAAGCCCTCCGGAGCGACAAGTTTTTCCGCGCCCAGAAGGAGCGCGCAACTCTTCCCCCATCTTTAGGAGAAAACTAAAGCCCTCGAGCGTGAGTCCACCCGATGTAACAAACGAGTGTTGTATCTCATGAAGATGGACTTATTGAGAAGTTCAAGACCTAATTGGACCTTAAGTCACGAGAACGAAAATTCAAGCCTGGCGTGGAGGTGCTGGTGCTACTTTCCACGGGAAGCAACAAAATCCTTAGCCAGTGAAAGGGACCCTACCCCATCCCCGAGGCTAGAGGACCCGTGGATTACCTCATCCATACTCCGGCGGGAACGAAGGTTTTCCACGTGAATTGTATATATATATTATATCATCAATGTTCCTAATTATGATTTTTTTTTGGTCCACTAAATTGTTAAGTTGTTTTTTTCCCCATATTTATGCCTCCATTTAATTGTATCCTTTTTTTTTTGGTTCCACTGAAATGTCACTAATGTTCTCTTGTGATTTTTTTTTGTTTAAAATTGTACACCTGTCGTAACAGGTCAGAATTTCCCTAGATCCCTTGATAATTCTAGTTTGACCGGTGGGATGATCCTTTCCTACGCAACTGCTCTGTAAAGCATCATCTTTCGGTTGTGAGATGTGTGAGGGAATTTCACGTGGAATCTCTTGTTCAGAAGGGAACCTCCATGCGCTGTAGAAGGCTCGGTTAGGCTTAAATTGGTAAGCCTACCCCCCCTTTCCACAAGTGGTAGCCTCAAACCGCGTCCACCACAATTCACCCTTACACGAGCTAGAATAGCCTCTGCAAGAAGATTCGAGGCCATTCGAGAGTAGAGCTGTTTCCCGCTAAACCCTCCTTCCCAAGGAAGAGCCTCGGACATTGATAATGCTCGAATTCCATGAGGAGACAGAGTTGAGAAGTCCCGCCCGGACCCCAAGAAAATGTCCCTATTTCCAAGTCAGGTGCTAACAACAAAGCAAAATGACAGCTGAACTATTTTTGTTTATTGGAATTAGCCTCAGCCAGTGAGGTAATTCCATTTAACGATCGCTACCGAGTGATTTTCCGACTTCTCTTGCCAACTCCTGTCGAAGCCCTCTTCGTTTGCCCCACGTTTTCGGGTGGCCGAAATACTCTTCCCTGGACCGGATGTTACCGCCCTCAACTTTTTTTTGGAAAACCGTCATCACTTTAACATCCCACTCAGAAGCTTCGAGCAGCCTCGTCTTACGTGCAGAAGACATCCGTGAAGTCTCACCCTGACGTCTCACCCGGAATCTTCTGTAAGCCAACCCCTCTTCCCCTTCAGTAACCCATTTGAGTTAATTCCCCTCCCCCTTTGAATAGTCTCCTCCTGTAATATATTAAATTTTAACTTCATAGTTGTAGCTTCTTAGAAATTCGGCCATAAAAAATTCTAATTTTCAATTAAATCTTTAGTGAAATATAAAAGATTAAAGTATTAAAAAAAAGTTATATTTGCAAGGGATAGCAAAGTAAAATGTTATAATAATACGGAAGAGTTACACAACCAAAATTGTATCTGCTTATTGATTTACTCTATTATTTATGTCGAGGTATAGCCAATATATATATATATATATATATATATATATATATATATATATATATATATATATATATATATATATATATATATATATATATATGGGATTTGATTAGCCGAATGGTGTGGAATAGGGCGAAATCACGCTCAGTTGACCTATCCTCGGCTCCGTTACCAGATGATGGGGTTAAGTTAATCAAGGAAGGGGCAAGGAAACCGTTCTCCTGAGTACGCGGGCAAATAACAAACAGCGAATGCAGATTGTCTGTTAATTCCTTAGCTATGGATGAATGCTGTTCTGGGCTATTTAAAAGAGTAGCACAAAAATAATATTTAATAACACAAAAAAGGATAAATATTTACACAAATTAAATGAAATTGGAATATCCAAGACTATGGGGTACTCGATAGTCTGGCAAAAAGGGACAAGCTAATGAGCTTAAGGCAGGTAAATGACCATGTGAGAAGATGCCTTCAAAACACCTGCGGTGAGAGGAGGCCTCCTCGGAAATACCCCATTTTCAGTTCCTTCTTTCTAAACCACGTGCGCCTAGCGTGAGAAGTTTAGAAAGTTCAAGATGGAATCAGCTCTTCGCCGAATCACCCAACGCAGATGTATTTGTTTTCCGGCGCCACTCGTCTCCCCACCCTTTCCTGCGATAACGCTGCGCGCAACCATCCTATCTCTAGCCAATGCTTCCCAGGCCTGCCTATTCCCCTGCGAGGGCAGCCACAGTAACCCTACCCCATATCAGAGGCAAGTTTCACCGTCTGGACCGACTCGTTATCATGAAGTATGTTTGCCTATACTGGCGCCGAGAATCCTCTAGGGAAGGCCAGGCCCTAACGCTATCTATAGGACCAGTTACCCGGCTATTTATCCCGAAGCTCGCTATTTCTCGAGGAGATTGAAAGCCCGCCATTCCCTCCATTCAAACTGCCTGTCTGTTTCCTGTGAAGCCCTGTAACCCGTGTTCGGGTCGTACCTCGTCGAAGATCTTGCCTGCAGATCTACCTTTGTTAGGCTTTGGTCCCTGTTTAGAGGAAAACTATCGAGCTTCTTCTTCCCTGAAAGTTGTGCGGCCCTCTCATCTTCGCTAGCGCTTTAATATTCCTGTTCTGAGACTCCCTGCAGATCTGCAGGATCGTCTCGAGTTGAGATTACATCTCTCTGGAGCATAGAAAATCTTTTACTTTATCACGAAGTAATCAAACCACATCTACGAGTCCTCCTCGTCAGGATTCCCCGAAGTATCTTCTTGAAGACCGGTGCCGTTGTCTTCCCCCCTCTCCAATTCACCCGGGCTTGAAGGTAAAGCGATCTTGTATTGTCATCTCTAGATTACCTCGTTAATCTTAAGCCGCGTTCACCTTTGATTTGACTTCCCGCTAAATTGTAATAGATACCCTCTCGTTGGAGTTAACTTTAATTTTGTTCTCCGTCTTATCATAAATCGACATAATTCATTTAACTACCTTGATTAAGTAATTTGTTCTCCCCTTTTGTATATATATATATATATATATATATATATATATATATATATATATATATATATATATATATATATATATATATATATATATATATATATATATATTGCCCCATTTATTATATATATATTAAAATTATATTCTGGGGTCTTGTTCTTTATATATCCTTTGAACTGCAACTTGGCAAGCCAATAGTTAAGTCCTGGTCAACCGTTAATCGCTATCAGTTGCCCCAGAGCATATCTAAAGAGAGCCTAGGTCAGCTGTCTGCCTCTGCTTGTGTAAGCTCTTGTGCGCCGAGCTAGTCTACACAGGCATACCCCGACAGACTAAACTCGGATTGAGCCTTCAAAGGATGCGCTGAGCCAAAATACAAATAAATCTCTATGGGATAACCGGATTAAAAGATATCCGCACGCGTCGACGCCTTGCAGAAGTTAATGCTTGAACGTAAAAGAGATGGGGCAATTCAAGCAGGGGAATTGCAGAAAGTTGAGATTTACTTCGGAATACCTTGACGAGTGAGTACTTGCGCTTGTGAACGAGAACGGCAGTTGCGGAGAAATCGCCAATTGACTGGGGTGGAGTTCCGACTGGAGAGTTTCTTGCCTTTGCCCTCGTGTAGACGAAAACGGAGTCAAATCGAGAAGTGACGTGTCTCGTGCGTGATAGCGAGCCGGTACTAACTTGACCCAGCTGAGCGGTGCGTTAAATTCCGGCTAATGATGGGGTGCAATCGCTTCCGGCCACGGAGGGGATTGTCCCAAGGTAAACACGAAGCTGGGAGATGGACGTCTTTCAGCGACGAATTTGCGATAACATTTGTCCTTCCTCGCTCTCGCATGCATCAAAATAGTAGGCGGGAAGCAAGATTGACTCAAGGATTGCGGGAAAACCTCCATTAGTAGACACAGCTACGTTTCGAAAGCCTCTTCGCTTGATTCTTAGGCCATATCTCTCGTCCATTTATCTCGTGTTTGAGAGCCACGTGTGTTTCTGGGGTCCACATGGGGCTCTATGTTTCTATTCTTTCACATTTCCTCCTCTTCGAAATATGACGCTTTTTAACCCTGGGAAAAGGGGGCATCAAATTAAAAAAAAATGTTAGACTGGGAAACGGTGCCTTCCAAATTTCTGGTCTCGAGGGTACAATCAATGAACTGTCTCGATACAGATTTACATAGCTAAAGCACATGAGTCATGACTAATCCGAGTATCCAAGGAATTTAATTGAACCGCTACAATAAGAAAAGAAGGAAAATTCGACATACAAAGTTAATCTCGAATGGAGGCTCACTTGCCTCGGTTCATTAGTGACCAAAGTTATATAGGAAAAGAAACAAGAAAATATGACATAAATACATGGTACAAGATAACATCATAGAAACTTATAAATATATGTAGGATCGTACAACTATAGATGGAGATATATGTACAGAAGGTGACTAGGGCAATAAAGGTATACAGTGCAAAGACAAAAAAATGCAATGGCGTATTCTTTTTTCCGACATACGGTAAACCTACATACAAACATACAGGGTCACCCCACCCCCCCAAAACGGGCCCCAAAATTCGATAGGCCTCATTTCTTAATTTTCTGCGCGGATTGAATGAAACTTTGGTGGTAACTAGTTTATTGTGTTTAATACATCATATCAAAACATGAGAGTCTTTAGACTTTTCTTCTTTATTCTAGAGCTCGTGCTCGAGATGCCTTCCATTTAGATCTGTGCATTTCTTGAGGCGCAGCACATAGTTGTCCATGACGTCCTTAAAAACCGGCCGACTAATAGCTCTGATCTCCTCCCTGATGGCTTCCTTGAGTTGCTTGATAGTCCTGGGTCTCCCTGAGTACACCATCTCTTTAAGGTAGCCCCAGAGAAAGAAATATGGGGTCTAAGGTCTGCGCTGTGAGGTGCCCACTCAAAATCAGTCTTGAGAATGATCACACGCGCATCAGATTTCTCTTTCTGCCAATCTCGGGACAGGTTTGAGGTATGAGAGCTTGCTCCATCTTGCTGGAACCCAACTTCCCCATAAGCGACGGGAACAGGGTCTGCAGCTCCCTTTTGAAGGTTTTGAGGACCTCAACATACCGCTCCTTGGTGACTATCACTGTCGCGCCAGATTCCTCGAAGAATAATGGCCTGATGATGCCTCTGGCTGAGATTGCAGTCCATACCGTGCACTTATGCTTGGAGGCTACATCATTTGGTCTGGAGGTTCCCCAGAAGACAATTATCTTTGAGTTTACCTTTCCTTCAAGATGGAAGTAAGCTTCATCTGAGGTCCAAAGGAGGTTGAGGAAAGTTAGGGTATCCTGAATCTTCTCCAGTATATTGAATGCCATAGCCTTTCACTGCTTCGTCTGTATTCTATATGGGTAGGCCTTGTCACCCATTACTAGCACTCTCCTGCAAGTCTCACAGGATATACCGAGGGACTAACTTTGCTTGCGCACAGAGCGTTTTGGACTCTGCTGAACTAACTCTCTCACACTCTCGACCAGCTCAGCTGTACGCTTCCTGGGGCGTCCTGAATGGCTTGGACGGTTGTTACTGGCTGCATTAAGGTTCTCCACTGTCCCGTAATTCTCGAAGTGGTCTACCCAGTCCTAAATTCTGCTCTTGAGGGTTTTTTTTCACATTCGAACTGATGCACGAAATTGTCCTGCACTTTCTTGAACGAGCCTATCTTGTAGTAATGTTTGATGCAGTATATTCTTTGCTGGAGCTCCCATTGAGATCGAGATGTGTTCACAGGCGTTGCTTCTTTCATGTCTTGCAAAGAAAGGGTGATTAGTGAATGAATGAAGGATATATCACAAAAAGTGTGTGCAAGCCCGTTTTGGGGGGTGACCTGTATGTACAAGGAATTAATCAGGAAAAAAAAGAAAGAAAATGTCTCCTCTTTTACAATTAGCTCGGATTAGGGCCCATGGAGTTTCGGCTGAGGCTGTCGGCTAGACAATTTTCCGACCCTTTTATGTACATAACCTTATACTGATACCCCTGTAGAAGTAAACTCCAACGCATGATTATTCCGCTGTTATGCTTATCATTACATAAATATGCGAGAGGTCGGTGATCCGTCTCGATCTCTTTTCCTACAAGGTATAATTTGAATTTCTGCACATCCCAGACAATGGCAATGCCTTCTCGCTCTATTACGGCATTGCTCTTTTCGCGTGGGATGAGTGTGTGACTCGCGTACGTTACCGAGTGGCTTTCACTATCGTATCTATATTGCAATAGGACACAGCCTATTCCCTCGTTGCTCGCATCAGTCCCGATTCATGAAGGCTTACTGGGATTAGGTAACCTGAGAATGGGGGCGGACGTCAATTTACCTTTTAGTTGGTGTAAGTGTAAAGTGGTTTACGGGGTCCTAATAATGCAGTAGGAAGATTTCTTTTGCAGGAGGTTGCATAAGGGAGCCGAGAGCGACGTAAAATTGAGAACAAACCACCGATAAAACGAAGCAGATCCCATGAAAGATCTTAACTGCTTATTATTACAGGGGAGAGGCATATCCACGATGGCTCGGACTTTGTATTCTTATGGGCCAAGTTGGCTATTTCCGATGTGGAACCAGAGGTACTTGATGGTACCATATTCAAAATGGCATTTGCTGGGCCGATCGTGAGGCCGTGCTCACGCAACCGACGCAACAGGGCTTGGAGGGCGACCAGGCCCTGGTCCCAATCTCGAGTGGCGACGTAGATATTCTCGAAGTAGAACGTTAAGTTCGGGCAAGGTGGGCACCGGATAATCTTTGTCCACTACATTCAGTGGATATGTGGGATAGTTGGCTTCCATAGCCAAGTCTTCGTCGATGGCCACGATGTTATTAACACAGGCTCGGCGATGGTCTTTCTTCAGCATATTAATGTTTGAGTTTTTTTTCTTATGGTGTTTTAATTAACTACTCAACAAGGCCACGGCTATCAAGGACAAGAAAGGGGCCCTTATATTGACTGAGAAGTTTGTTATTCTCGGTTGAGAGTAAAAACAACACTTCGTCACCGGCTTAAATCTTCGTTCCTTCGATTTGACATCGAAGTACGTCTTGTACTTTTCCAGATTGAGGTCTGCGTTCTGGTACGCTATCTCAGCGCACTCCTCTAATCTTCGGCGGAGATTCATTAGATACGAATACGAAGATTGTATCTCGTTGTCAAGTTCACGGTTGGATAACAGTTACTTTAAGTTGCTCATTGGACCACGAACAATTCGCCCGTACAACTCAAAAGGGTAAAATATTAGGGTACTGTGGCGGATTTTTCTGTTTTCAAATAATGCCACTGGCAAGTATCGATGCCACTCTCAAGGTCGCTCTGCGCACAGCTTCTTCAAAATGGACTTCAAAGTTCCATTTAATCTCTCAAAGATCCCGATTGCGGCAGTATGGAACGGGTAGTAAAAAGGGGTTTGACCATCAACAATTTTCCTACATACTCCATCAACTCGGAGGTAAACTGACGGCCTCGGTGTCGGATAATACCTCCTTCGGTATTCCAACCCGAGAAAAGATGGAAATGAGGGCTTCCGCGCATGTTACACTGTCTATCCTCTTTAATGGAAGGGCTTCGGGAAAGCGACTGACAAAATCTTCAAGGGTCAGCACATAGCTATGCACTTCGCTGGATGGAGGGTGAATGGGGCCAATGCAGTCGATGGCCACACGGAAGAAGGGCTCAGAAATGATGGGTCCCTTCTGAAGAGGAACGGGTTTGATGTGTCCTTTTACCGTGTTCTTCTGGCAAATTTCGCACGATCTGCATTAATTTTAGCTGTCCTCTGCAGCACCAGGGCAAAAGAAATACCTAAAACTCTTTGAGCTGTTTTGTTGTGGTTAAAATGGCCGAGAAAACAAACTGTCGTGGGCAGTTCTTAGAATGAGCGGGATGTGAGAGCGGGGAACGCATAATGCGTGAGCCTCGGCACTATTTCCTTCCGAGCAGGCGCGGTACAACAGGCCTTCCTTCTCGAAGTAAGAAATGATTTTGTTGCTGCGGACGGATTCTCGCTCGTTGCTCTGGGATTTTTCCCACAGTGGAAGGAGGGACTCACACTCCTTCTGGTTCTGAGCGAACCTTTCGCTCATAACGCCGCTGAATTCGGAGTGGAATAGGACTTCAAGGGGAGCGTGCTTCTCCGTTTCCTTTCTTGATTTGGTTCGGGTGACGACGGGTTGAGCCACGGGGTTGAACACTGTCCTGCTAGCACGAAACATAATTTTTATACGGGCTTACACCACTTCAGCCCAGCCGGCGAAATATTGGCATTTCAGTTGGCAATTTACTATGGGGAAGCGGTTTGCGCGTCCCAGGTAGTCATGGACTACCGCAAATTTTTCGTGGTTCGGGGCTACTGGTGGAAGCAGCTCATCGGAAACCAGTCTACAGGTGCATCCTGTATCTCGGATGAGGGTGGTGACTCGGCAGCCATTTACCGCTCCGGTATCGAATTTCAGACTTTCAGAAGAGCTCGAATAAAAAATTGACTTTATGTCTGGAGGAATTGGGAGTATAGAGAGAAAAAGGGGAATCAGCTCGCGACGATGGTGGCGCGGGGATGGCACTCACTTGGTGTACCTGGTTGACAGAAGTAATCCAGAGTTGTGAGTTCTGGTGGCAGTTAGGTCGTAAATGGCGTTCTACTCCGCAGGTGAAACATACAATGGGCCTCCTAGGGAAGGATGACGCAGGTGAATTTGATGCAAATGGTTTAATATCCCGGGGTTCTGACGGAGAGAAATTTCTTGGTTTTGAGGAGCCAGTCACCTTAACGAACTTACTGGTGTTGCGTGGAGGAAATCTTGGGTTGTCACTTTTTGCTTTGGGGGACAATCGAAGAGTCTTCTTATTTTCCTTCGGGTAACAATTATGGCTCACCACGTATTCATCAGCATCTTCGACGCATTCTTTGAAGGTGTAGCATCTACGATCCTTCACGAATAAACGAATTTCTAAATGGAGCGAAGCCAAGAACCGGTCCTTCAGGACAAAGTCGACTAGAGAGTCATAGTCATGAGCAATTTTAACGAGGCCAACCAGAAGTTAAAATTCCTTTGGAGGGTGTAGCCAAACGGACGGAAAGTTTGGTTTAGCTGCATTCAGATGTGACGAAACTTGGAGCGATAAAAATCAGGGGTAATATTACACGCCGCCACAAGCTTGGATTTCAAGGTGGAATAATCATTCGTAGCTTCAGACGGGAGGGAAATAAATATGTCCCGTAGTTGCGAACTAAGTAAGGGAAGGAGCTTGGCGACACCGTTGGCCTCGATGTCTCAATTATTCACTTCAAAAATCTTTTCGAAGTGAGTTAAGTATGATCCGAAATCCTCGCCTCCTTTAAAAACCGGGAGCTTCACTGATGCTGACTGGAGAATTTCAGCGCAAGAATTGCTAGAGAGGCTCTCGAGCTCATGCTGGCGTATTTCTCTCCTCTCTTCACTCTTTCGTTGTTCTCTTCTTTCTGCTCTCTCTTGCTCTTCTTCTTCTCTTGCTCTTTCTTCTGCTCTTTCGTTCCTTTCCTCTTCCTCGATATACGATATAAGATCCTTGCATGTTAAGACAAGAGACTCGCCTTAAAGTGTAAAACACCCAAAAGACGACATATTGCGTGTGATAACGGAATTAACGCATCCCCCCAAATATATATATATATATATATATAAAATTAACAGCAAGCAATGCAACGAGGTTTACGACCTGGTCTATCGTGGTATGCGCGCCCGAAAAGAAAATGCTCACAAAAAGAAATAATTAATACGAGAGCCTTGCCTTGTCAATTAAAACCCCCACACACACAAAAATACACACGATCCTAAATGAGCCTTCATGGATAAAAGACGACGATTCCGCTGAGGAATAAAATTGAGACGCACAGTCTTACAACAAAAATGACCGAAGAAAACGTACGCGGTCAAAATTGGAAACGCACACAAAAGAAAAATTTATGGAAAGATTATTTTACTGCACTTTTAAACAACCAGAACGTTCAGCCTTTATATAAAATACAGAAGGAACTTTTAAAAGACCTCTTAAAATTAAAAGATGATCCTTTAAAAACCCTGCTAAACTTGACACCAGTTTTTATAATATAGATAGATATATATTTACTATATGTCGAGGTATAGCCGATATATATATATATATATATATATATATATATATATATATATATATATATATATATATATATATATATATATATGGAGGGGATTTGATTAGCCGAATGGTGTGGAGTAGAGCGAAGGACGCTCAGTTGACCTCTCCTTGGCTCCGTTACCAGATGAAGGGGTTAAGCTAACGAGGGAAGGCTGAAGGAAGCCGTTCCCCTGAGTACGCGGGCAAATAATAAAAATCGACTGCAAATTGGCCGTTAATTACTTAGCTATGGCTAATTGGTGTTCTGGGTTATTTAAAAGAGTTAGTACACAAATAATATTTAATAACACACACAAAAAGATAAATATTTACACAAATAGAATGAAATTGGAATATACAAGACTATTAAGACACAAGCTAATGAGCTTAAGGCAGGTAAATGACCGAACTCGGATTGAGTCTTCAAAGGCTGTGCTTAGCCGGAATACGAATAAATCTTTATGGGATGACCGGATTAAAAGAAACCCGCATAGGTTGACGCCTTTCAGAATTTAATGCTCGGTGGAAGATGGGAAGAGCAATTCGAGGAGGTGAATTGCAGAAGGTTGAGATTTACCTCGGAATACCTTGGCGAAAGAGTACTTGCGCTGGTGAACGAGAACGACAGTTGCGGAGAAATCGCCAATTGACTGGGGCGGAGTTCCGACTGGAGAATTTCTGACCTTTGCGCTCGCGTAGACGAAAACGGAGCCAAATTGAAAAGTGACGTGTCTCGTGCGTGATAGCGAGCCGGTATTAATTTGACCCTGTGATAGAATTTCCTGAGGCTGCCACGCCTCGCTCCTATCACATATTTGTACTCATGCTTCCCACGTGTATCCCGCGAGGAGAGAGGAGCATGGCGTTCTCATCGCTTCGAACATTTCTCGAGTCTTATCTTCCCCCGCCCCAAGTTTAATCAAAGAGCTCCAATCCCCCGTTTGCCTGCAGTCGTCGATCTGAACAGATGGAGTTAGTTTTATGGGAAGATAAGAGTGTTCGAATCGCTAGCGGGACATTCCATGGAAGTCCCCTTTTGCCCCCGTACCCGAGGGGCAGGCTCAGGCTATTTATGCGATACAATTTCACATTTGAAGCAGATCCCAATTATCTTCCTTAGGCATCACGCCGATCCGGTCTCCCTTGTGCCCCTAGGAACTCTCTACCTCGAGAACCCCCATATTGTCCAGAAGAGGACAATATCCTTGAGTGCTAAGATTCGTGCTCCTTGAGACGCCAAGTCAACAGGGCCTCCCTGTTGTTCAATTGTTCAGAAGAGAACAACTTTAGAATAGTCATTGTTCTTCGAGCCCGTTCGACAATAAACGGTTCTCGCTCCCCTGATATCACGTCAGTGATAATTTAATTCACCCTTTTAACGTTCTTCAAGAAAACGCTTGGTTACCCCAATAACCTCAATTGTTCATCCAGAACGTCTCCGTATCCTGTCTCAAGGATCGCTCGTACTCCCGAGCCCCACTTCGCTCCCACTCCTCGAAGTCTTTCCTTCCCCCCTCGTTAAGGACAACCTCCCCAAAAAACCCTCCTCCTGGGAAGGAAATCGCCAGTCGGACCGAAGCCATTTCTTCAAATCGCCTTCACCTGCACGCCGACCTTATAAATACGTGCTTTAACAGGGATTTAGTCGACCCTTTCCCTTCTTGTCTGTTTTGTCTTTTAAATCTCGCCAAATCTTAATCAACCGTTTAGTCAAATTTATCCTATGGCCTTTTCATTTTATGTGCAACTCCCATTTTAATATCCGGTCATGTAAATATTTTCCATGTGTTATTTTTGTCAGTTTAATTAATAAAATTCTATTTTGTTAATGCTGGCAATATTATTTACCCTTGGGCTCCGTTCCACTTCTTAAGTATATTGAAGATAAATAAGCCCTCTCCAGGCCTATTTATTAACGTAAAATAATACTCGGCCATCTGATTAAAACCCCGCACTCGAATATAGAATAATCTCATTCTCGCATGTTCTAGATGGTAGGCGGGAGGAAAGATTGCCTCAAGGCTTGGGGGAAAACCTCCATGAGTAGACACAGCTGCGTTCCGAAAGCTTCTTCGCTTGATTCTTAGACCCGTTCTCTCGTCCTTTGATTTCGTGTTTGAGAGCCACGTGGGTTTATGGGGTCCACGTGGGGCTCCTTGACTCTATTCTTTAACAATTTATTTAAATCTTACGATTTGAAGGGGAAGGGGTCTATATTCGCAATTCCTCCAAAATGAAGACACTTGTTAACTGAGTATAAAGAACATAAGCTGTCAAACTTCTGACTGCCTTTTTGTTAATATTTTAGAATGTACTTAAGTATTAAATTACATATTTAAAACGTAAATGGGAAAAAGAGAACATTGCAATAATATGAATTCGGAATGGCGAATATATTCAACCTGCTCATTGTATGTTGTATAGATTAACGTGGTCTAGCGCATTTATCCACTCGGCCATGCATTTTTCTCTATATAAAAGAATGCAACAAAATTAGATTATAGATGGGTAAAAGAAAAGGAGCTAAAGAGGCGTGAGAGCCTATAACTAACCAAGAATGAAGACTGAAGATTCAGACGAAGCAAGGAGAACGTAGGAGATGGCTGGTCACCCAGCAACTACAACCAACTCAACCTTTTCTTTTTCCCTATTTTCTCTAGAATCTCTATCCACTCAGTTCTCTACTTTATTTTTCTTACTACTTCATGACGTAAGACGTACATAGCTTAGATTAATGTTATTTGTTTAAAATAGTCACCTATTATAGTAGTTTTATAGTCTTTTTTTATGTCTTATGTGAGCCTACCATCTTTTGAGTAAAGGGTTTGTTACATTTTTGTAGCGGATTAAATACTACGTTAAGTCATATTAAGCTTCGGTAAACATTGGTAAGATAAAAAATCAACTATAAGATGTATTTGGTAACTAAAAATGTAGGTATGTCAATATTGGCTTTTCTAACATTTTGAATATGATGTAACTATATATTGTGTACTTTCACATTTAAGTAGTTTCTAAAAACTATCACCATCAACCACTGTCCTAGAAATTGGGATTGGTGTACATAAGAGCCACATTCATTGCGTATCAGGCTCGAGAGAACGAAACATTCGGGGGCGCAGCTTCCCATTCGAACGTTTCTATATCCGGGCTTATTCGCCGTTTACGACGGGCTGCTCTAAGACAATATTAGTATTCTCTTTACCTCTCATGTAGGCTTACATGTTTATTTTCATTTAGAAAATACGCATTAGGAAATTCAAATTTACGATTTTGCTTGTCAGTTTTCTATCATACTTTCAAACTTGGTGAAATTGCTCATAATACTGCACTGCCCGAATCCTTGAGTCAATTGACAAACATTCAACTCAAATTATCCTAATCACTTGATAGATGTACTTCATTTTTGTATTGACCATTACTGTTTTGTACCTACTGGCTGGTGCATATCAACGCAATGAAGATAAAGTGGAGGGTAAGGATGGGTGAGGATAGCGTGGGGCTGTTTGTGGTCTAGCATCATTGATGAAAAGGAAAGTTTGGAGGAAACTATTAAAAAAATAACAATTAAAATTAAAACTTCCCATTGATTTTCTACATACTATGTGACAAAATTCGTTGATCTTAGAGTGGATGGGGGTGATCATCGACTCACAATGGACGATGTACTAGAACATATGCTAACTCATTACTATAAAAAGCTGATTTTGGAGATGAGGAGAGTTGGTAGCTTTGTGCTTAATGGAACATAATGGGAACGAGGTGATATGAGTAATTTTAGTTACGGGGACGTATTTCGACCTTGAGTTCTCGCAACAATTTTGTCAATGCCTTCGTCAAGTTTGGCTCCGAGAGGTGCTGTGTTAGAACTTCCTGCTGGCAGCATTGACGATAGAGACGGTTCCAACATGGATGGCCATGGTCTTTGTGGGGCAAAAACCATGGCCTACGGGTTGAACTTAATGGCAGCCTCGAATCATGTCATGGCCATCAAGCCTTACTTTCACGTCAGTCATGAAGGATTTGTCTAACGATGCTAGTAGCCACAGCATCACTGACGAGGTGAAGACGACGAAACAGACTTCTTGGATGGCAGGACCCACTTCACAATGAAAAATATCCGAGACAAGTAGATTAAGTCCAAGGCAAAAACCATGGTCCAGGCCTGGCTGGAATATATATAGAAGAAGGACTACAGACTGACAGACATGGAGTTCCGTAATGATTCTGATGCACGTCATCGCCGAGTGCAACATCTCTACTAACGTTAATAAATAGTCCCTCGTCTCTATGGGCAAAGAGATCCTTCGTCCAAGAGAGCAACTCTCTCTCTTATGCCAGTTTAGAAGCCTTCATTTTCTTCAGTGTGAATATCATTAGAATGATAATATTTAGTGTACGTGATTTTTTACGTTTGTAAACTTAAATTAACAACTGTGTGAGGTTGCACAAGTAAAATAAATAAATGTGTTGTGTGAGTAAAACTTCAGGATCTGACACCACACTATAATAGGGAAAGCTGTGCTTGATTATGCTGAGGAAAAAAAAGAGTGAGCTTGGTGAGTCAATCATACTCAAAAGAGTGAGGTTTCTATACGTGAATGGAATTAGCGTTACTGTCTCAGCAGGACCCCAATTAGGAGGCGAAATGGTTTTTACTCAATTTGGTAGAAATTAAATTGGCAAAATTTGGTGGTTTTAATTGCGAGTAAAACTTTTATAAAAGTGACTATTAAAAGAGTTACAAGTAGTTGGATCAGACTAATCTTTGTGCTGGTTGAAGGAAGCTCAGAATCTAGATCTGGAATATAAATATTTCTGACGGTTAACTCCGCTTTAGCGAGGATACTTAAACGTTAAAGTTAGTCAAGCACTTTACCAGATAAGAGTCCCTTTGAGGGAATCGAAGAATGATAAGACTTACTGGAAGAATCTCTAGGAGTCGAGAACTTGCCGTGGATAATGGACAAAAACGAAGTACTGTATAGCTCTAATTGATTAAGGCATATCTCTAGAATCTCACCAATCTTTTATATCATGAATCCTAATTGGGGAAATACTCTCCGGCTGCTATCTGACCTACATATCAGTGCGTATTTGAGTAGTGACCAGAGAGCGGGAAAGAATACTGTTTTCGCATGTGGTGGGGTAAACCATGTGCTTCCTTGGACCAAAAAAGCCTTCGTAGGAGGGCTGCTGAAGCGGCGTTCCAACGCCGCTAACATGCTAAAAAAATGTCGCAATTGTGTGCATGTCATTGGGAACGTAGGTTGACTTCTCACTTTTGTGGCAAGTTGGTACGTCAAATGTCAGCTACGAATGTCGATGGGGAAACTGAAAAAATGTGTACCGTAGAGTGCCAAAAACTAGTTTGGCCGATGAAGCGTCGGTTCTGTTTGCATCCAGGCAAACTTAAGGCTTAGGAGTACCAAGGGGAGTGCTTCTAACGAGGGAGTCGGGAATGTGGCTATCAAAGTGCCTTTGTGGTGCCGATGGAATCGTTCAATCAGGCCACTCCTTGCTGGAGTTTACGCGGTAGTCCTAATTTGCCTGGTCCCAAGTGCCACATTGAGTTCCCTCTAAAGGCAGGAGTGGTAACTGTAGAAAGAGAGCCTGCTTCGATGGATGCTTTTGGTGGTGGCCTCCACTCACCGGATTAAAAAGGTATACCATGGTGAAGAGGTACCAGTAACGTTCTAGTGACTTCCGAACCCCTGGAGTGCTCTCTAGGACCCAAATTCTAATCTCCTTAAACGCGAGGCGATAAAATGCTGGAGGTTTGTGCAGCGGGGTTTTTCTAGACTAGCAGGCATTCAAATATACTTGGATAAACCGAATTGACAAATGGTGGACTTTTTGTGTATGGATTCATGTTCCACAGTGATCTGCTGGTAGGTGTTAACCAGATCCACCTTTGAGAATATGTTCACACCGAGTAGGTGGGCAAAGGATTCCATAGCGTTAGGTACTGTTTAGCGGTCAGGTTCGTTCTGTGCTTTAAAATTCCTAAAATTGCCACAAGGTATTCATTTTCCTGAGGACTCAGGGACCATTTAGCGGTGCTGTGCAAGCGATTTTGGTTGGTCGATTAATGCCACTGTGCATTAATTCTTCGAGCCTTTTTTTGGCAGCAGCTAGTTTGTGGGGCGAGACACAGTGGGCTCGGAAATGTGCGGGTGGGTCTCGTTTGAAAATGTGAGTCAAACCGTGCTTGGAAGGCTCACCACGCTGGAATGAACTCACCTGGTCGGGAACTCGCTGAGGAGTTGTGCAACATTCGGGTACACAAGGGCAGAAAGGTCGTAAAGGCAGATGAGAGTTACATTTGCTTCCCCGTTAAGGAAATTCCAGTGGTTCTTTCAATTAATCTCCATCAATTTAGGTCTATCAGTTGGTTTAGGTGGGTCCAGAAATTTGTCTCCAAAATTGTGTGGAAAACAAACTTTATCACCGATAAAGTTCCATGAGATGGAACGGCGAATCCCTAGGCTTAGTGAAGCGTTTCTCGACGAAAGTAGCGATTGGGTTGCTGTTAGCAGCCTATAACTTGAGATCCTGAGATGGCCTATTTCGATGTACATTTGGATGGTGTAAGATGCTTACCGTAGCCCTATAGTTGACAAGGAAACAGACATTTGTTGCTTGGCCCAACTGTAAAAGGCGGTACGCCCCCTCTAATCATCCTTCGTCACTGGACAAGGCGATGGAGCTAGTTACAATACCAGGAACACGGGTATTCACACCTTTGTAGTTAAATCTGTGTTGGTACAAATATGGCCCCGTACGCCCATGGATTCTCGATGCGCTCAATCTGGGAACAGCTTGGCGAGGCAGGCTAAGCAGCCTAGAAACGCATCTGGTTATGTAAGTAACGGGAGGGAGAAGCTCGTCGAACCTCCTCGAGAGGTTTTCAAGCTAGCATCGCAAAGAAGCCAGTTCCTCGATCGAGGGAGGGGGAATGACTGTGGCTAGAGCAGGGACAGACAGCTGGTGTAAGATGCTCTTGGTTTTCAACACCTTCCTCTAAGGGGTTCCAAGGAGTAGGTACCAAGAGAATGCTGAATCCCATTTTGAAGGCACTGTAAAAACAGAACATTCAGGAGTTCCTCGCCAACCGATAGCTCCCGGGGTCCGGTGAGAGATATCATCCGCAGAAGCAAGGCGGTGGACCTCATGTTCCCCAGCTCTTTGTAGTTGGCTGACGCGGATAGGGATATTATGACCTTAGGCATCGTCTTTGCAGCCAGGCTGGCGGTACTGTAGTAGTAGTATTGTAGGTAGAGGGTCGAGTGCACACAAACTTGGCCTCCTATGAGCGTATCCAGATACGTACACACGCACATAGACAGGCACTCAAGTCTCCTTACCCCCTTTAGCATTGGTCACTGCCAGCCTTGGTGATATGTCTGGTCCACCATCAATACTTTGGTCAGTGAACTATTTTTGAAGGATTCAGAGTCCACACACACACACACACACACACACACACACACACACACACTTAAGAGCGTTTTGAATTTTCGGGATTTTTCTTGTATTAACATAACCGTGGAGTTGCCATTTAACCTTTTAAAATTCTTTGATTGGTCCGTCAGTGAACTTTTTTGAAGGATTTAGAGTCTACACACACACACACACATACACACACATACACACACACACACACACACACACACACTTAAGAGCGTTTTGAATTTTCGGGATTTTTCTTGTATTAACATAACCGTGGAGTTGTCATTTAACCTTTTAAAATTCTTTGATTGGTCCGTCTAGTTGCCATCTGTTTAAATCATTTGTCCTTTAAACCTCTTTGTGTGTCACTCGTTCTAAGATGATCCTCTATCCACACGGTACCACACCTAGACTTAGTAAATATTTTGAAACTGAAGATCTGTTTGGATTGGATTATAAATTTAGCCCAGACTATTCATCTACAGTTGATTTCTTCGATCATCTTCGATGACTTATTTATGAACATCCAATTGATCGGATTTAATTTCTTTATAGTGGGTCAGTCCAACCACCTTTCAACTATAATAACGGAAAAGAAGTGATTGCAAATCTCCAGTTTATGGATTTAGAAGATTTAATCATCGGTAAAAAATTCAAAAACGAGCTTATGGATCAGTTTTTCTTTGTAGGAGGTCTATCCGATCGTTACAATACATGGATGGATAGATTTTTCTGCATATTGTATTCTAACATTGTGAATGATGGGGTGAAAGTAGTGAACATCGCTATATTTGATAAAAACCACTTGTTATTTCGATTTCTCTCATGGTATTCCCATCAGTTAACCGATACGATGAAAACCAATATTGAAGACGCAAGGATGAAAGAATTCCACTTCTCATAAGGTCAAGAGAATGTGATGAGTTATGTTTTAGACAAAATAAAACATTGGTAGCATAACGCGTATTATTTTATCTTTATTTTATTCATATAAATCAGAGAATATTATTAATAATTGAAAAAATATATATGCACATAAAGAAAGCGCTAATAATAGCTGGCAGGTATTCAATGGACTTTCTTTTTTAAATATCTTGTAAGATCTCTTTGAAACCAAAAGGTATTGTTCGGTAACTCCCTAGGAGCTCAACACGTTTCCGAAACGTCTTTCTCAAAACCTTTTCCCATCTCACCTATTTCACTCCACCGTGTTCCTCGGCTCTGGAACCGATAAATGGTACAAGGATATTACTATCATCACTCTCTCTATCATCATCGGCTCCAACTATGCGTTTCATAGTATCTTAGGTTATTAAATCCTTTGTGTGAGTGTTAATGGTTAATCGTTTAGCACGAAGTATATACTTCACCCCACTCGGCATTTGGATACGTACCGAATAGGATTTGGGACCTGTAGAGCAGAATGAATCTCCATACGCATCAGCACCGTACACATCCTTGATCTCATCGGTGAGATCACCTAGGAATTCTCCGAGTTGAGGTTGTGTATCATCTTTCCTAGCAATGAAGATGGCACTGTCTGTGTCACAGTACAACAACCTTTCACCCAACGAGTCTAAAAGGCCATAGAGCTTGATTCGAGCATAGGCGGTTGTGAATGCCGCAATTGGAAGATTCGTTACGAGGGAGTCAACTTCTACATGTTCAGCATTCTCCACTTTCGCAATGTATGCATTGCCAACTACATCCAACGAGTTTACAATGTAATCGTCGTTTTTGATCAGGTCGATTACATCATGGTCCAAACTACAGATGACCGTTTGCCTTCCACGAATCCTCTGAGCGAATTTTCCCCAGAGACTGTAAAAGAAATAAATATGATCAGGATCAATAGGATGATTTTTGATTTATTATTATTGTGGTATTATCGACTTTAAGTTTAGAAATTATTGACTTTATATTAGCTGTACAATGTCTTAACATTTCTAAATCACATCTTGAAAGTAATATATCAAGACAGGAAAAAAAATCTAATAGCAGGAAGAAATCCTTACCTATTTAGGCAGAGCTTCGCTATAAAACACTTTCCAGTTTTCTTTTTGATGTTGTTTATTTGGATGTTTATTCCCTCAACATAATTCACCCTCTTCACGTACCCTAGTTTTTCATTCTCACCAATTCCTCCTCGTGGGAAGCCAGAAGCTTCTATTTTTTCTTCTAAAAAAGTTTTTATATACTTTGCCAACAAACCATCGCTCTTTTCAAACTCCCAAAACTCGTAGATTTTCTTGATCTTATACATTTTTTCCAGGGCAAGTTTCAATTCAGGGGTTGTGTACACGCCGCAAATCATACGTTGCTTTTCAGAGTGATCTCATCGTGTGAGTTTTGCTGAGCGCATGCGGTGCAGAGTGTGAAAGTAAGTTTACCATCTACGGATTGAGGAAGAACTGGAATATACAGATCATTAGGTGGGAAAACATCAACTTTCACGATACCCAAATATGCCTCATTTACACCCTGAGTGAATTCTTGAATAGACGGAATTTCTCGCACAGATACGCAACGTCTAGGTGATCCTACGAGATAGGGATTGTTTTTCATACAGTACGGGTATAATGAGCAAAAATCGACATAATGGATTTTCACACCTTCGATTGGTGGGTAGTATAATATAAATGGGTTACATCTGCCACCAAAAAGTGCATTCCCCACATCCAATACACCATTGATTACATCTGTAGATATTCTATTAACCATCTCACGTCGCTCTGGAATGGTTTGTATCATGGTTTCAAATTCACACTCCCAGAGAATGATAACCTTGTATTCACTACTAGGAATTCGATCACTCTCTACTGTCTGATAATATCGGTTAAACGATCCACATCCAACAATGGAAACATCTTGTTTTAGATCACAGTTTTCTTTCTGGCCCCCATGCAAATTAAATCCAAAAAAGAGAAACACAGTTCCTCCTCCTGATGGTGAAAATTCTTTAGAAAAAATACTCGTCCACCAACAGAAAGGCTTTGCTCACCATCGTTTCTTGCCTGAAAAAAATCGGGATTCCTCTAACATGCTCTTCAAACATAAGGAAAAGCTTGGGATTTCTTCCTGTCGATGACGGCAATAGACTTTTATTGTAAGAAGACATCTTTATTAACCTTGTAACACAATGAGGCTATTGTGATACAAGACTGCATAGGATCAACGTTAAATCTTCTGATGAACGAACACCCAAACTTCTCAAAACACAGGCGAAGGATAGAAACATCTTGAATGCAATACTTAATACATTCTGTACGAATATTATATACTTCTTTCTGGAAATTCGAATATAAATTACTGTCAAAGTGTAATTTTTTCTCGCTATTCATTTTTTCATAGTTAATATACCTTTTTGTCATGAATGGGTCAAGTATAATTCCTAGTTTCCTCTGAAAGAAAATCGTAAGGAAAATAACCTTTTTCCATTTCGGGGATTCCCATTGTTTGGGGCATTTTTTTTCAGCGAAGAAAGCATGAATAGGAGTGTGTCCCTTAAATTTATGTCCTGAACAAGCTCTATCTTAAAAATCTTTCGTCCCCGATTCATTGGATGCGAAGTAAAGAGATTAAGATTAAAATGTTGAAGCAGTTCGTCATAGATAAATTGGGCATCAAATTTGGCATTGTTATGTGCCATCACATATGTTTTCACATTTTCTCTCGATACTCTTATTCGTATAAGCTCTTTTATAAAGGGTTTACAAGGGGAGTTTTCACCATCTCTGTGAAAAATATTTTTCGTGACCACAGTTCTTACATCTGTCACATGTTTCATTCTCATTATCAAAACAGAGTTCACAGATTATTTGCATAACCAATATATAAGGAAAAAGTAGAAATGATCCCACTTCTTTATAGGTTTCAATATCATAATATACGGCATTCCATTTCTTAACCATTGACTTCTTCGATCTCTTCATCCAGTACGTATGCTCTGCTCCATCCGCTTTATAGTATGTATACCATTTAGAGCAGAACAACTTCTCACACTTGTTTCGTCACATGCCGTTTGCACCCTGCATGATTATATGGTTACATATAAGACACATGCTAATCTTCACACAAGTCAGTATGAAGCTTTTTGTGTGTTTCAAAACATGATTGGCTGTAGAATGAGCGATTACACTCATTACATAAAATCCCTCGAATTCTTTCTCCATCACAATGACCAAGACACTGACTGCATAACCCTTCACAATCTTTCAGATGGACTGTTACGTTGTCATGGAACGTATAGCAGGAAAAACACATCCCGTGATTAAAAGTAAGTTTCTTGTTTTTAACATATGTATCACTAATGTGGCGAATTAGATAGTAAGTTTCACCTTCAAGACCAATGAATAGGAGTGGGGTTGTTTTTTCAGCATATGTTGGTCGACGGAGTAATTTGAATTTAAGTTCATCGCCTGTAGCTGTAAATATGAGGATCTTGCATCTCTGCTCTCGTTCTATTAAGGAGAATTGATATACAGTGACAGACTCTTCGTACACAAGATTACATTTTCTTGCTAACTCTTGAGACTCTTTTATTCTTGTTGGAAGCCAAAGGTTTTTTGCGCGAACATTCTCCTTCATTTTTTTCGCGAAGACTGAAGGAACAAATGCGCAGCCTGTAAAATTTATATGACCTCTATATATATTATGTCGATCAATTCTGACATTGGATGGTATTAAAACATGCCCTGCAGAAATCCTGTAAACATGAACTGTGAGATTGAAGGTACTAAACTCGATTATTTCCGCAGATTGGTGTTGCTGTCTCGAATTGTCTCATGATATAACCGAATAGTGTCGACTCACGTAGTTGAACGAATGGAATGTGTAAATAGATTGTATCACTGGATACATCAATAATTTGAAAACTTATATTTACACGATAATCACCATCTCGAATCCATTGGAGATTTGATATACATCGTGAAAGTTCACGCACTACTCTAACAAGACCAGCTTCTTCTGGATTCTCCACGATTACATGATATATAATAATCAGAAGATTTCCATATCTGTTTTCTCTTATTGGCGTAATTTTTGCACAAGAACGATTTTTTTTCTGCTGTTCTATTGATAATCTAAAAAGGGGGGAAAAATGATGTATATATTTATCTGAAAGAAGTTTACGTATTCATTATACACACCGACGACACCTTAGCTCGATGAGAGGTTGGATAATAAGGAATGGGTTGGATCTTTTTGGTGGATCTTTCGCTCTTTTGCAGGGGGAGTAAACATCTTTTCTGATGATCTATAAAGAAAGAAAACATTTTGTATATAGTTATCTGAAAGGTGTTGGCTCATTCATTATACAAAAGGAAAGCATGAGTGAAGGAGGTATTAAAAATGATTTTTTTTTAGAGAGAGGCTTTTGTTTATAGTTATCCGAAAGAAGCTGTATCATTAATTGTACATAAGAAAAGTATGAGTGAAAGAAGTGTGAGAAACTTTAAATTTTTATCCCCATGTACTTCATCGATCATTGGGCCGACGTCTAGCGGAAAAACTCACTTCCTATATCGTATACTCCGGAATAGAGATAAGATGTTTACTCAACGTGTTGATAGAATCATCTGGTGTTATACTGTGTGGCAGAAAGATTATGAAGAATTTAAAAACGAAGTGATGTTTCATGAAGGTGTGTACGATGTTTCATCTCTAGATGGAAAAAATAATACTCTCCTTATTTTAGATGACTTAATGCAGAAGATAGATGCAAATATATCAGAGATATTTACAGTTACCTCCCACCATAAGAATATCTCCATATTCTTAGTGGCTCTAAATCTATTTTCTAAAAATTCTTATATGCGCGATATAGCCTTAAATTGTCATAATCTAGTTGATTTTTCTATATAAGATCGGTGATTATTTTCGAATCTCACGCGTTTCCAGTAAACTTAAAAAAAGGTACGAAATAGGGTGGAGTGAAGAAATCTACAATATATATAGAGTTTCAAATGTATTAACTCTGTATTATATTGAAGGTTTAAATGGAGAACATATTGAAGGTGGGGTTTATGAAGAAGAACTGCAGAAAGTAAAATTTGACTCCCATAAGAAAAATGTAGTGGAGAGGATAGTTAAAGAGAAAGGGCATGGAAAAAAAAGCTATATTTAGTAAAATGGCGAGGGTACCCAGAATCGTTTAACTCATATATCAAGGCATGTGATATCACCCTAAAATCTTGAGCAAATACATTCATAAAATTATATAAAGGTGGGAGATGTGGAAGGTTTTACATCAGTTGTGAAGATGAAACCAGAGTGTTTTTATGTCACCCTTTCTTCTTCGTCCTCCCTGGATGTTTACTCTCAAAATACCATGTCTGACTATAGAATCGAGTTGCACAAATCCATATAAAAAAACACTGGTAGTATGAATTAGGTCTTTGTGAGTTTCAATTTACAGGAAATATCTATAATGTTACTAAGTCTACACACGCATTCACAGTCTATCGGAAAATCGCGGAAGTAAACAACTATGCATCAAATACTATTATGCAAGAGGAAAGGTAACAAAAATAAAAGAAATTTACTATGCTTATGATGAGATATGGATAGACACTGAATATTACAAAAATGAAAAAGCACTCATAGAGAAAATGAATCTGAAAATGAAACAGAAATTAACATCTCAAGATTTAATGTTTCAATCTGACAGAAAGCAACGGAAAATGCCTACTGATTATATATTAATGCTCACTTCAGGTTCATTGCTCAATGTGAAAATGAAAGAAAATCCATTAATTCATCTGTCAAAAGAATTTTTCACTATAATGAAAAGATCTATCAGAGATGATATCCCCAAATTAAATCATTGTATAGCGTTCAATATAGATTTTACTGCCCTTATATCTCATCCGAGATCATGTTACATTTACTCTAGCCTTGCAGACTATCAGTTAGTAGGCGGGACACAGTCGATGTCTGATGAGAATTATTCATCTTCCTTTCAATGATGGTTCATTCAGTATAACTTTTGATGATCCACACTATCTGAATCTAAGCTCTAGGGACTTGAGATCAATTTTTATTTATATAAGAACGGTTGGAGAGGAAAAGTTTCCATTCTTTGTTGGTCATTTAATGATAAAACTACACATTAAGAGTAAACATTAAACGATAATTAAAAATGTTGAATCGACCACGCGTGTATAAAGGGTTAAGAGCCCAGAGGGAAGATGGTCTTGGATCCCTCTTCTCTTCCCTATTCAGAAATGCAGCACCATATCTAACGAGTGATGCTCGTTATCTAGGAAAGAAGGCTATTTCATCCGGTCCCGATACTCTTCAGGATATTTTGCATGGAAAGAGGGCGAAGCAAGCTCTGAGAGGCCAGCTGGGAAAGGTAAAAAATAATATCACTAAAGATACTAGACAGTATATTAGAAGAAAATTAAAATCTGAGAGGGATAATGAGAGAAAATCAGAAAAAATAGGTGTAATAAATACGAGAAAATGGATGAATAAGAAGTTGAAGAATAAAAGAAAGTTGAAAATAGATAATGAAGAGGCTGGGGATGTTTTTCTTATAATATAAACCATCAGACATTTCATAGATGTTCTCATAAAGATATCAACGGCTGTAAATCTTACACGTCCAAAATGAATGCTATTCACCCAACAAGTGATATCTGTTCAAAGACAGAACTCGATTTGTTTACTCTTCCACCAACCCAAACTACAATCGTTTAAAGCAATTATCAGTCTTATCCTCCCCTTAGCAATATCTCTTCCGACCTCACACTGGTTGAATATTATGTATCTGGTAACGGACAGTATTATGTAGACCCTAGTGAGGTTTATTTTTATATTAAAGCAAGAATTGTGAAGTCAAACGGAAGCCAACTTCTAGATGAGGAGAATGCTTTTCCTGAAAATAATATTCTTCACACTTTGTTTAGCAATGTTGATATTTATTTAAATGAAACATCTGTAAATTCGATTGGAAATAATTACCCCTATCGTGCATATCTAGAGACCCTGTCGAACTATACTGAAGAAGAAAAATCTACTTTTCTTTCCACTATAGGATATTACTCTAGTAAAGAAATTATAGAAAAGAAAAATAGCAGTTCTCAGAAAAACTAATTGATGTATATGGAAAACTACACACTGATTTCTTCTTACAACATAAGCTGTTAATTAATGGAGTCTCAATAAAGATAAAGTTATCCAGAGCACCACATTCATTTACACTATTTAGAAGCCAGATCGGTTTAGAAGCTAAAATAGAATTATTAGAGAGTTTCCTTTATATTAGAAAAGTCCGTCTTTCAGCATCAGCTTATTAGAGATGGATAATATCTACATGGAGCGAATACCTACACACATGGTTATAGGAATAGTTGATCATTGTGTATTTTCTGGTAGTTTTTATGCATCACCGCTTGAATTTAAACCTTAGAATATGAATCGAATCACTATCTATATAAACGGGAATGAAGTTGAAAGACCATTTAAATTAGACTATTCGGACAATACAGATCCAGTTGCGTCAAGGGATTTTTACTCGTTATATAACGGTATAGGGTGTATTGGAGGTGGGCAGAGTATTGGACTTTTGTATGAAGAATTTATAAAAAGTAAAAATATTTGTTATATTAACCTAAATCATGACAAGAGTACTACTTGTCTTGGAGAATGTATAGGGGTGCGAAGCTGTATTAGAGGAAACTTCCTTCCAAAAGCGAGAATATAAATAGCCCATTAAATTACCAAGTCAGAACGGACTACGCCGTAGCGTGATGGTAGAGTGCTAGCCTCTGGATTCAAAAGACCCGCGATCGATCCCCAAAGTCCATAATTTTTACGAAGAAAATTCTCGAAGAAAACGGAGACCACGAAAAACGTTTTAAGGACAACTCAAGAAATCAACTCAAGAGAAAACGGCTGTCAAGGAAAACGGAATTCAAGGAGATACGATTTCAAGGGCCAACTCGTCTCAACTCTCAAGAAATCGTCGCGTCTTCAGAATTGGAAGCAATCATCACACATCAAGATAAATGCAAGTTAATTGGAAGATACCTCAAGAAATCTTATATAACAGGGGACATTATCAGTACAGTTACAGTTTAAATCTTCATTAATAGAACCGTTCGCCCTTGTTATATATGCAGAGTTTCAGTCTGTTATTGAGATGGGTAAGCCTAGGAACGTATTAGTTTATTCTTAATAAAATGAATGCAGTAAAAATAGAAGAACTATTGTATCGAGATAAAACTACAAAACGAGTTTTTCATGGATGTTTTGCGAGAGTCACTGATCTATGTTTACCTTTAAACTATCAGCAGCTTATATAATTAATCTGGACAGCAGCCATAAACCAGGTTCGCATTGGATCGCTTTGTTTGTGAACAAAAAAGTTTGTATTATTTCGACAGGCTATGTCTAGAGTTCCAGAATTATGTTTATATTCGTAAAAACTTAGTAAAAATGAATAGAATTATTATCGTCCATCCATTTAGAGTTCAAAGTTACTTTTCAAACTCATGTGGCTTGTTTTGTGTCTATTTCATTCAGCGGATGACAAACGGTAAATCATATCCATCTTTTATTGAGCAATTTGATTTATATAATGATCAAAGAAACGAAGAAATCGTTGTAAAGAATACTTTTAATAGAATGTAAAGAAAAAAAAGTATCGTACACTCAATAAAATTAATTGTGTATCGTATTGACAAATTATATATATATATATATATATATATATATATATATATATATATATATATATATATATATATATAATGTAACTTGAGCAGTATAAATTAAATATTTATTTTCAATTTATTAATCTGGAGAAAATATACGCATATTTCTGTTTAAAAGTAAAATAAATCATTATATCAAGCTAGACGTTTTAAAAAAACCCATTTAAAAAAAGAGAAGAATATCACTTAGCTGTCAACTGACAATAGCTGAAATGTTCAAGAAAATCACAAATCTCCCCCACAAGATTTCCACTCATCTGTGACACACAGAGAGGTTTAACGACAAATGATTTAAACAGATGGCAACTAGACGGATCAATCAAAGAATTGTAAAAGGTTAAATGGGAACTCCACGGTTATGTTAATACTAGAAAAATCCCGAAAATTAAAAACGCTTTCAAGTGTGTGTTTGTGTGTGTGTAGACTCTGAATCCTTCGAAAAAAGGTCACTGACCAAAGTATTCGGGGGAGAGGGGGGGGAGGAACCTGCATGTCACCAAGGCTGGCAATGACCAATGTTAAGGGAAGGGGGTAAGGAGACTTGAGTGCAAGTCCATGTGCGTGTGTACGTATCTGGATACGCTCATAGAAGCCCGAGTTTGTGTGCACTCGACCCTCCACTTACAATACTACTACTTAGTCTACCTCGTCACCTCTGACTCGATTCTCCTCGAAAAGAATTTCGCACTTTCGAATCTAGAGTTTTAGGTCGACTTTTTGATACAACAGTAATACGAAATTTATTTGAAAGATTATGGAGGGGGTGTAGTCTGGATCCGTTTCAATTGATAATTTAAAGTACTGAACGAACCGATTGTGTAATCGCAATCTGCTCAGAAAATATCTAAGGGTCAAAAAAAGGTAGAAGGACTTTAATCACCAATTGTGGGAATGTAACTTTAGGATCTGACATTACTATATAAGAAGGAAAAGCAGTATCCGATTTTGCTGAGAAAAAAAATTCGTTTCAGAGCTCAGGCAGTTGAGCAGACTCATGATTGCGAAGTTTCTAGGCGTGACTGGAATTTGGCAACACCGTCTAAGCAGGAATGCAATTAACAGACGAAACGTTTTTACTTTATTTCTTAAAAGGAAAATTAGGAAACTTTGGTGGTTTTAATGACGAATAAAACTTTTATACAAAGATAAATATTAAAAGGAGTTACAAAAATCTGTCTTTTAAAGTCATTGTTGACTTTCTGAGTGCCAGGTACATTCAAGGTTTTTTAAGATAGTGGAACGATTTATTTTGTTATTGTAAATATGTGTGTCCTTGAGACCGGCATTTGTATCCGTTTCGGAGACTAGTATATCCTGAAATCAGATTAATTCAGAGCAGGATTATAAATCTTGAATCTCTTTATGCATATAGGGATTACTAACGTTTTTATGTGCAGTAAAGGATAGGATATCTTTTCCCGTTAAGCGGCTAAAACGAGCTTTCACACAAAAGAAGATGTCTTCCTTTGAACGCTTCGAGAGTCAGGGAGAAGCTTTAGGACTGTCCGGAAAGGATTTAATCTCCTATATCCAAGAAGAAGAAAGAAACAAAAGAGCAGAGAGAGAGAGAGAGAGAGAGAGAGAGAGAGAGAGAGAGAGAGAGAGAGAGAGAGAGAGAGAGAGAGAGAGAGAGAGAGAGAGAGAGAGAGAGAGAGAGAGAGAGAGAGAGAGAGAGAGAGAGAGAGAGAGAGAGAGAGAGAACTACAGAACTACAGAAATAAGAACCAGCAAAGACCCTAAGGTCCGCTCAAGGCCAGCCCGCTTACATATTCTAACCTTAGTCTATCATGCTCTTTTTTGTTATATATATATATATATATATATATATATATATATATATATATATATATATATATATATATATATATATATATATATATATATTTAACTATTTCAACTCTACGGTACACACTTATCTACATGTGTACCCTTGACATGAAGGTTTAGCTATCCCTCAAATTCACTAACACGCTTCTTCGAACCAGGGGGGAGGATGTTGATAGAGCAGTACTCTCTTCTCCCTCAGGCGTAGCCTGCTAGTGATGAAAATAATATAGGTATAAGACAGACAGAAAAAGAAAAGGGGAATTCACATTCACTCCATGCATGGAGGCGTCGCTGGCATCTTTCTATTCATCATTTCATTTTAATCCTACTACGTTATATTTTCACTATTGAAGTACTCATCAAGTCGGTTTTTGAACATATTAACTGACGTGCTTTAAACTACACGGTTGGGAAGGCCATTCCACGTTTGCGTGATTTTAAACGTGAAGTAATTTGGGGCTATAGTAGAGTTAAATCGCTTGTTCACTAATTTTAAACCATTTTGGCGTGTGTTGGCCCTTTCATCCAGCTCGAACAATAGTCTGTAATCAATATTATTAAATCCTTTTAAGATTTTGAATAACTCTATCAATTGTCCACGTAATCGTCTACTTTTAAATGATAGTAGGTTTAATAAGCGTAGTCTATCTTCGTACGGTTTGTTTCGGATTTCAGGAATTAGTTTCGTAGCCCGACGTTGCACTCTTTCTAACTGCGCTATATCCTTATTTAGGGAGGGACACCAAAATTGGACCGCGTATTCGAGGTGTGGGCGCACGAGTGATTTGTATAGTGGCATGATTATATCTTTCGATTTGAAAGTAAAATCTCGAACAATATATCCTAGCATTCGGTTTGCTTCTGCGCATTGCTTTGATACTTTAAGGTATTCCTAGATTAAAATTCCTAGGTCTTTTTCTAAATTAACGGATTCTAGAATTTCGTCTTTCATATGGTATTCTACTTTTAAGTTCTGACATCCTAAATGCATGACCTTGCATTTACCTATGTTAAAGCCAATTTGCCATTTATCCGCCCATTCCCTAAATTCATTAAGGTCCCTTTGCATTTGCTTTACATCGGGTCTCGCAAGGGCACGGCTTCCTAGCTTTGTGTCATCTGCAAATTTAGAGATCCTACTAAACACTCCATTATCCAAGTTATTAATGTACACAATAAATAATAATGGGCCTAGGACTGACCCCTGTGGTACCCCGCTGGTGACTGGGGCCCAGTCTGAACACGCCCCATTTACAACAACCCGCTGTGAACGATTTGATAGCCAGTTTGTAATCCATTTAAGTATGTTGCCCCTCACCCCAATTGCTCTAATTCTCATCAATAGCCTTTCGTGCGGGACTGTATCAAAGGCCTTTTTAAAGTCAAGGTAAATTATATCCGCCGCTTTAGTTTCATCATATGTAGATGAAAATCATGTTATGAAAGAATTCAAGTAAATTGGTTAGGCACGAGCGCCCCCGTCTAAATCCATGATGGGAGTCTGCAACTAAATTATTTGTTTCACAATGGCTCACCAACCTATCTCTAATTATCGATTCTAAGAGTTTTCCAATTACAGAAGTTAGACTGATGGGACGGAAATTAGTAGGCTCAGTTTTATCCCCTTTTTTGAATATCGGCGTAACATTAGCACGCTTGAACTCTATTGGAACTAGGCCTTCCTTTATTGATCGATTGAAAATCATGCAGAGCGGTCTTGCTAATTCATTTTTTAGTTCTTTAAGATGTGTTGGGTACACCCCATTGGGCCCGGGTGACTTCGACTTTTTCATTTTATTAATATATGAGAGAATCTCCCCTTCATCTATATTTATATTGGATAGGGTATTTTGTCTTTTCAAAATTTATGTCCTCTCCTAGTGTTTCCAATTGCGTAACGTCTTCAATAGTAAAAACGCTCGTGGAGTGCTCATTTAATATTTTAGCAAATTGTTCTGGGACGTCCGTCATAACACCGTCTTCACCTCTGTTCGGCCCTATTGAACCCTTTATGGGCTTTCTACTGTTAACGTAACTGTAAAACCGTTTTGGTTCGTGTTTCGAATTTATAGCAAGGTCTTTTTCATATTTCAACTTAGATTCTCTAATGACCCGCCTTACCAGCCTTCGAGCGTCTACGTATTTTTCCCGATTTGTTGTCGTTTCGTTTTTTTTTTAAACTTTGATAGTCTTTATTTCGCTCCCGAATTAAGTTAATTATTAAAAGGCTAACCCACGGTGCTCTCTTTGACTTTCCATTATTTCGACGAACGTACTTAACTAACTCGGAATCCACCGTGAGCACATTTTGCTGTAGCTCCGAGTACATTCCTTGTACTGTCTTATTATCAAAACATCTTCCCCAGTCTATCCTTTTAATCCGGTTACGGAAGGTTTCAAAATTACAACTCCCAAATCGTGGGATTAGTTGTGAACTCTCTTTTACCTCAACGCTCGTATTAATTTCAAACCTAATTACATTATGGTCACTCGTCGCCAAATGCTCACCCACGCAAACATTTTCTACCAAAGTTTCCTCTGTTGAAATAATTAAATCCAGTATATTTTGTTCACGCGTAGGTTCCTCTGCTTTTTGCACAAGGAAATTATCCTGGATGAAATCTACTAATCTATTCCCAACTTTATCCGAAGTATAGTTTGTAAAGTTAATATTAGGGTAATTAAAATCTCCGCAAATTATTGTTTTTCCTTTTCTCACCATGGATAAAAGGCACTCAAAAAGTAGTACGTTCTCTGATTCTATTAGAGATGGGGGGGAGATAGGTAACGGCTAAGGTAATTTTATTATTTTTAGCCCACTCGAGCTCAATTAGCAGAACCTCGCTCTTCATATTTACGGTCGTGGCGGCCATCGATATCGCATTTATCCCCTCTTTTACGTAAGCTAAAAATCCACCTTCTCTTCCATTTCGTCTGTCCTTATCATGGATTTTGTACCCTTCTATATTAAATTCCGCAATAAAGTCTCTAGAAGCTGTATCTAACCACGTCTCGCTAATACATATGATATCGTAATCGCCCTCCTGAATCACGGCTTTAAATTCGGGCAGTTTGTTTCTCAAACTCCGAACATTGGCGTAAATACATTTCAATTTTCCTTTTAAATAACGACGTCCCTCTCTCATATGACTGAACCGTTTCCTTGCTCGCGGCGTGAAATCTCGTTCGGCGCATTTATGGCTTGGGGGCAAATAACTTCCGTACTATAGAGGTTGCGGAGGCTCTCATTTACAATCCTGCCCAGCTTCGAATTACCCAGAGAAAGAAAGAGAGAGAGAGAGAGTGAGAGAAAGAGAGAGAGAGAGAGAGAGAGAGAGAGAGAGAGAGAGAGAGAGAGAGAGAGAGAGAGAGAGAGAGAGAGAATTGGGAGAAATGGAAGAGAGGTAAAGGATTCGGCAACATGAACACGAACTTAATCGCAACCAAATAGAAGCCCTTTCCATCAGTTCTAAAAACGAAGCCCCACAGTTCTCCCCTGTTAAATTACCACTACTTAAAGATGGTGAGGATTTCTATGCATACCTTACACATTTCGAGAAGATATTTGAAGTCATCGACTGGGATATCGAAGCAGATGGTGTCTCTAGGTTGCTCTCACTCCTCAATACACAACTCAGAGAGACTTTTATTTTCCTTCCCGATGAAGCAATGATAGACTACTCAACCCTTAAATCAGAACTTCTATCGGCAGTCAACATGAACCCTGAGTTGTACCGATCAAAATTATGTCACGCCAGAATACAGCCCGGAAAGACATTCCGTAAGTTTGGATGACTCTCCAAAGAAGTTTTAATTTCTGGCTAGATTCCGCCCAGATTAGCCGTGAGTATGAGTCTCTCGTAGATTTCTTCTTTAGGGACCAGTTGATGGCAGCGTTGCCCCCGGAAATCCACGCATTCGTGAAAGATAGGCGATGTACTACTTTCAAAGAATGTATCGAAGAAGCGGATGTATAGGTGGAGAGCCATAATCTGTACCCGAAGGACACCAAGAAATCCCATCCTCTGTACCCTCAAAGTAGGAATAATAACTCTCGGTTCCGACCGAAGAATGCTCCCAATGTTGTGAAGATTCCCAGTACCCACAAACAGAAGTACCATCCCCCGGCTGAGTCGAGGGATATCAAGCCCATCATTTCGACTCCCCATTTTTGACGTACCCCAGAAAGGACCGTCGTCTGTTTTTCGTGTGGCATGGAGGGCCACGTGAAATATAACTGCCCACAAAATCCCCAATCCTGATTTTCTCCCAACCACCAAGTCCATCAAATCAACGCTGCTCCAATTCTCCAGCCTTATAGCCCAAAATCTCCCGCAACTCTCTCTACGAATAGTCCCCCGAGATACCAGGTGAACATCCTTTTCAATAAGAGCTCCTCTGGCGGATTACAGTTCTAATATGAATTTGTAAATGGATGCCGGGTATCCACCTTCGTGAGGGACACTGGCTGTACTTGCAAGTAGTGTCCGAGGAATTACTTCCCTCAGTAGGCCCTGACTATACCAAGTATGCTGTGGTCCACGACTACCTTGGACGAGCGAACCAATTCCTCGTCTTCAGATGCTATCTAGAATGCCAGTATTTTACTTGATGGGCTGAGCAAATCCCTGACCAGATTAAATTCTGTGCCGAGTTGGTAGGCCAGAGTCCCCAAATAACCCCTAATCCATTGGCCTAGCTAATCATTACCCGGGCCCAGGCTCTGAATATTTCCGCACCTCACGTTTCTCGAGAGGTCCCCTCTGACCCGGAATTTGCAGCTCTCCGTAACGAAGCCTTTTGCAAGCCAAAAGGACTACGTAACTCTCCTACCCCTTTGGAAAAAAGTGAGACGTCAGAGAGGACAAAGAGAGGTCTCCTACCTCATTAAGGAACGCCCATTTACCGCGTTTGCAAGTATGGGATCAGCCCTGCAATTCATACCTTGTGTATCCCCCAATCTTACGTACCACAAGTCCAAAAATCAGACCCATGATGGTATGTTGGCTAATCCTTTCAGCCATAACAAAACGGCTTAAAGAATATTTAGATATTTATTTTGGCTTGGCACTGCAAAATAAATTGCCGACTTCTGCAAGCCTTGTGACATCTGCCAGAAGACTGCGGCGAAAGGGCGTATACGACCTGCCCCCAATAATTTTGGAGCCCATTTTCAGAGTGGCTATTGATTTAATCGGCCCGATTCACACCCCGTTCAGCGAAGGACACTCTTACGTCTTAACCCTAGTAGATTTTGCGACGCGATTTCCCGAAGCGGTCCCCTTCAAGAAAATAGAGAGCGTTACCTGTGCAGAGGCCTTAATCTCTAATTTCTCCCGCGTCGGTATCCCAAAGGAGATCTTGTCCGACAGAGGTAGGCAATTCACCTCAGAATTAATGGAATACGTGGGCAAGCTCTTTATGATTGAGCCTCTATTTACAGCCCCATTTCACCCTTCAGTGAATGGGATATGTGAAAAATTGAACGGTACCTTAAAAGCCGTATTAAAGAAGGTGTGTCATGCTCCCCGAGAATAGCATCGGTACCTACCCGTTGCCCTGTTCGCATGCAGGGAAATCCCTCATCGTACCCTAGCATTTGCCTCATTTGAGCTCCTCTATGGCGGAAATGTAAGAGGCCCCATGATCATCCTTAACGAGCAATTTGCCAACCCCCACCTGGATGAAGAAATAAAATCAACCTACTTTTATTTATTGGACCTCTCGAATCGTATAGAAGAGTGTACCGACATAGCCTACAAGAATACCTATCTAAATTTAGAAAAATATCGCACCTACTTTGAGGTCCAGTCAAAAGAAAGACGATTTAGGCCCGGCGATGAAGTACTCCTTCTTTTGCCCACTGAGACGCACAAGCTCCTCAGCCAATGCAAGGATCCCTTCCCCGTCCTCGAGGCTCTTGGCCCCTTGGTTTATATTATTAAAACCACCTCCGGAGAAAAGCTGTTCCACGTGAACATGCAAAAGCGATACCACCGCCACGCCTGTATCAATAATATAGTCGCCCTTGATAAAGATACAGTGATGCATGCATCTTACCCCTCCGACTCCCTCAACGACGAAGTGGAAAATCTGTTAAATTTAAATCATAGAGCAGCAAGACTAGCTCACCTCGTAAGAATCACCCTTTTCACCAAGAGTCAAGCCGTCAAGGTAAAACCCTTTTATCCCCTTTCGAGAATAATCTCCCATTTTGTCCTCGCCACCTGATATCCTCCCATCGACCCTTTAATTGGGCCCCCCAGTGTTTACCAACATTTTACCTGTCTGACCAATTCCCATATGTTGATTCCCGTTAAACTGATTAGTATTTGATTTATTATTTCATTGGAAGCGACATTATTCTTCCCTTCCTTTGCCTTTGTAGACATTTACATAATTAGTATTTTTAGTGTAATTAAGAATACCACGACAGTAAGGTACAGAGTAATTAATCACTAGAATTATTAGGAATGCGCAAGTATTTTCTAGGAAACGAAGTAATTGGTTAAATTGGATTTATTTAAAAAAAAAAATAACTGCAAATTCATCAGCAGCAGATGCACGAAAAGTAAGTAAGAATGGGTTATATATATATATATATATATATATATATATATATATATATATATATATATATATATATATATATATATATAATATAATATATTTATTTATATATCCTATTATAAATAGGTAGCAGTTTTTTTTAATGCATATTTTGTTGAAGACCATTGTATATTTAGCCTTTTGAAGTTATACATTTCTAATTTTGTTAAATATATACATAGAATGTAATATTCATGATTGTTTATATTTACATATTATTATTAGTTTTAAATTTTCAAATTTCTGAACAATTTATATAATATTAAATCTTTTTAAATATATACACAAGAAATGGGATATTTATATGGGATATTTATACTATTAATATTATTTATACTATTAATTTATACTATCAATAATACTAACATATTATTATGTAGTTTAAATATTTCCTATGTTTAATAGTTAATATTTTTTTACTTTTGGTTCAAATTAGTTCACTTCACTTTATTATTAGCGTTTTTATTTTAGCTATTTCTTTTTAATTTAGCTATTTAGTCCTATTTATTTAATTATATTATTATCAATCTCTTTAATCTAATTTTTAATTCATTTTAATTCACTTTATTTGATTTATTATTAATCTTATTATCATTACTTTGTTACATTAATTGTTGTGTCACTTTCGTCATTGTATTTATCACTTTTAATTATTTTAGGTCACTTTTATTATTATTTTTATCATTTTAATCGCACACTTGTTTTATTATTAAGCACATTGTTAATTTAGTTGTGTCATTCATATTATTATTACCCTTTTTAGTAACTTTTAATCGCTTTTATTATTATTATTTTATGGGGAGGGGTTCTGCTTGTGCAAAAAGAGATTCCCGTCGCACGAGCAAAAATTAGCCTGGCTGGGGTGTCTCCAGACCTTTCCCTTATCTTTTCCTCCTTTGCCGCTACCAGACATGATGATATCTTAGATTTTAAAATAGACTAACTCATACGCTACGAATTAAGGTAAGTGGGTGTGTGTGTGTAGGGGACACAAGGGTGTGTGAGTAGATATGCAGAAGTAAAAGTGGTGTAGAGAGAAAGTAGTGTGAGAGATTTGCAAAGAGATGGGTTAAATTCGGGGATTTTTTCGTAGTCCGGAGTTTTTATGTCTTGATAGGTTGTTGTCATATTTTTAGGTAAATTTATATTACTTTCATGCGTAGAACGGTACTTCGTCTCCGCTAGCCACTAGGCTAGCGGAGTTTGGAAATCTGGTGCGACTTCTAGCTCTTCTGTTTTGGATAAACCCTTGAATAATTTCATCATTCAATTCTTGATTAACCAGTTCATGCCTATTCCTTGTCCGTTATTCAATTCCAATGTTAATGGGACTTAACCCCGCCTCCATGTGCAGCTCTTCTTGGCGTTTTCTTTCTCGCCTGTGTGTATCCGTAATTAGGTACGCGCATTTATTCTACACATCTTGTAGTGTCCTCTTTTGTGTACTCAAGATACAAGAGAGGATGGAAGCAAAGTAGAGCAGCTTAGATCTTACAATTGCATTGTAGATCTTCTTCTTGTTGCCCCCATGAAGATTTCTGAACATGAATAGAGTTCCGACTGCGGCTGAGGCTTTAGAAATTCTATCTTCGACGTGCTTCTGGTATCTGGATGAAGTATCTTAATTCCGAGTACATTGCACATCTGTGGTATCGCGATAGCGTCTATCCCCCACCCTGACATCTTGCATAGGCGCTTCCCTCTAAACAAACTGGATTATCTGGCTGAAATCATCGGCGTATTGAATGTTGAGGCAAGTAGAGTTTGCAGGGGCCGGAACATCTGCAGTATATATCGAGTAGAGAGTGGGGGATATATACCCCCCTGCGGGAGCCCTGCATTGAGCAGAAACTTCGGTCCGTCCATGCACCCTAAACTGACATACCGCCGCTCTCTCCATAACGTAGTCACATAGACTTCATTCTATGTTTTCACTTAGGCACAGCCGTAGGATCTTGTATTGCATACCCCGCCTGCAAAACTTGCCAAACTTCTTTTACACATCCCAACAAACGATATTCACGTTACTCCTCTCACGGTTGGCTTGGGCAAGCTTTTCCGTGATGATATTGATTGCCATCTCCGTACTTCGCTTTGTTTCTGAACTCAAACTGATATGGGTTGTATAAGGAGTTCTCTTCCAGGTGAGACACCATTCTTCGGTTGAGGATCTTCTCGAAGAGCTTCCCGCCAAATTCCAACAGTGAAATTGGCCGGTAGCTCTCTCTAAACGTTGGATCCTTTCCATGCTTCTTCCATAAAATCATCTAAGCCGTTTTGTAAGCATCTAGGAAGTATCCTGTGTTAAGACAGGCGTTGAAAACTCTTCTCATTCCCTCTATGATGTTAGTTGGTACCTTTTGAATGTTTAACTTTGTAAGCTCCGATTGTGCTGGGGCCTTTTGATGGAATGAGTGAAGCGTGCTGAGTAGTTCCTCTTCGGGAATCTCGGCGTCTCCATCGCGGCGTTTATCCACCTGGTGGGTATTAATCTCGTCTATGATATCGCTTTCGAAGTCTATATCATAATCTTTGTTTTCTTCTTCAGTTATACTGAAAATTTTTCCTAATAACGTCGGAATATTGCTTTGATGTCTCTTTCTTCCGTTTTAATGTTTCCATCTTCCTTTAATATTTCCATTTTCTTCCTTTTCCTTTATGTATCCATCTGTATGTTGAGATGAACTTATACTCGGATTAGGGATTCAAGCTCTATCTACGTTAATAAGATCAAATTAAGGTTGTCGAGTGCCTCGTCAATCTCATATCATTACCTCATCCAAGTTTGGCATATGATAGGCCTCGAGGAGACGTGCGTACCATGCCTAGTCTGTTTTTTTGTAGTTTTTCTAACTACGGCTGGAACTTGTATATGGTTTCTATTGATAGTGAGTAGGATCATTATTTGATCACTACATGGTAGCTGAACTGGTTCGATGTAATAATTGAACGGCAGCTGACGACTGACCAGACATATGTCTGGTTTTGTGGCATTCCTTCCTCCGATAAATGTGGGGCTGTCGAGGCCAATTTGCTGGACAATATTTCTGTCTAGCAAAGTGTCTATACTCCTTCCAATTCCGTTGAAGGCCCTGTAGACGAACTCACGACACCTGTTGTTCAGATTCACCATTAATATAGTGGCGGTTGTTCTGCTAGATAGGCTAGAGAGATACTGAAGTGTTAAAAAAATCTCTCCTTGGTGGCTGGTATCCGGCGGCTATGCCCAAATTTCCAATGTCGAGTTCGACCTCATTCGTGAGATAGGATTCTTCAAGATTTCTGATTGGCTTTTGTATAGACCCCCTTTTTAATTGCAATAGCGACACCGTCGTTCCGCTCTTGCGAGTAAATTTTGATCACACTTCGTAATTCCAGATCTTCATTTCTGAACTACGTGTGTCAATCCCGTCATCCGAAATTAAGATGACATCTGCGTCAATTTCCCTTAATACGTTTCCGTAAAAAGATTTCTTTTTTCGTCATCCAGCCGTTGATGTTACTTTCCAAAATCGTCTGTGTGTTCCGTTGCATGATGTGATGTATTTACCGATGTTTCCCCTTACTTTTATTTTTGGCCTGTGGGGCAGCTTTGGTGTTGCCCAGGCTTCTCACTCTTCGTGGCTCGTGTACGAGTGCATAGGCTTTCATCACTGTGCGAAGAGGTGGTTTCTTCATCGTCTTTTTCTTGATCTTTCTCTTCCTCCAGTTCGGATTCCTCCGAACCCTTGCTTCGAAACTATATTTAGCTTTAGTGTTGCTTCTGATCACGGATTCCTTAAATATTTTTGAGCATTCGGATTTGCGGACATTATGACTAAAGGCAAGTTATTTGCCTTCAATAATGCATTCAACACCTCGTTGTAGCAGCCAGGTCTGACTGCATTAGCGATATTTGCATGTGTGATGTAAATAAGAATTTTTGCGCTTAGGTCGCTCGTAATATTTAATTTCGATGGGGATGCACTTGTTAGTTGCATCTCCTCGCTTTTTTTTAGCGGCGCTCGCGTAAGTAGCTTCTTTTACCTTTCTTTGTTCTTCTTCTTTCCGTTTTATAATTTCTTTTCGTTAAGGGCAGTTCAGTGCTATGGTCCTGTGTTCCCTCTTGCAATTAAGACACTTCTTCTTAGTACTTTCGCATTTATCAAAGCGGTGGCCTTCTGTGATGCATTCCCGGCACCACAGTTTTTACTTCTCGGGGCAGGTCGCTGTGGTATGTTGCTCTAATTTATAGCATACCAAGCACATCTGTATGCCATTAAACATTTCCTGTTAGATGTTTTCTCCTAGTATTCTCATTTTAAGTACTAGTAGTCCGTCCGTTGTTGCCTTCCTTGCCATCTCCGTAACCGAAAAAGCTATTTTGAAAACGTGGGTTTGTTCCCGCAATTTAATTATTTCGCGAACTTTTGCCCACGGATTGCATCTCTCTAAGCTTGGACGTAAGGTAAAAGAGAACAGGCCAATCAGGAAGATGGAGTATTTAGAACAGTTTTAATGTTCGATTTCAACTTGCAGCTTGAATGTTGAGGGTTGGCACCGGCGAAGTCTCAGAAGCACTTGGTAGTAGGGTATAGTGAACCCCTGCAGGGGACCTCGTGGGGGAGGGGGCGATTCTCAGCCACGAGACCGAACCCCTCTGTGGACTGCTTTTAGGGCTAGTAGGTCCATATAGGTAGGGTGAACAAGGAGAGTGCAAATTCTGAAGGCACGTGATATAGAATTAGGATAGAGAGAAGGGCTCTCCCACTAGTGGAGTGGGATAACTTTTATGACTTACTGATAGGAGTTCCACAATGGTGGAGCACACCAGCACAAAATCAACGACCACAAACCGATTAGAAGAACTTAAAAGACTCTCGCTTCGACTTATACCAAATAGAGGGAAAAGATGCCCCCACCAAGTAGTTCAGACTATATTTATAGATCTGGAAATCCCATTGATAAAGTGCATTGAAACGCCCACCCGATTCACCTTAATTTTCCCCCATGGAAAGGATGTGGAAAAGTTACTCACGTCGGCTGGAAGCATCACACTCAGGAAGCTGGACTTAGAGGCAAAAACGCCTTCACAAATCATCGCTAATAGGGGCTTCGTTTGCAGAAAGATAGAAGAGTGGGTAGGATCCCACTCATGCGAAGAGATCAAACAAGAACTGATGGAAAAGCAAAATTGGATCAAGGTACAAGAAGTGATGAAATTCAAGGATTACACTCACACTCATTTGTTTAAGGTCGTGCACGAAACCCGTGAAATAGCTTTCAAGGCGCAGGAGAAGGGATTAGTGGCATTTAGCATGCTAAATCCCCCATCGAATATCAAAAGAGACGCAATTGTTAACATACAAATATGTTTCAACTGTTACGCAGTGTAAGAACACACCTCGGCAAACTCCCCGATAAAGGGACAGATGATATGCTTTGAATGCTCCACAGAAGGTCATTCATACAGAAATTGCACCCGCTACACGAAGAAATGTGTAAACTGTGGCAGTAGTTACCTAACTATGGCTATGCAATGCCCCAAATGAAAAGAAGTGATTAAGCGAAAATAAAAAGAACAAGAGAAAAAAACCCAATCTACGCCATGGCAGCTAAAACTCAAACGCAATGACAAGTAACAACGCCTACACTGGCAAATATAACTGCAGGCATGTATGCTAAAATTTACACATGTGTAATACATTCACACGTACAAAATGCAATACAGCCAGGTATCTATGAGAAATCACTCTATGCAGTATTAAAGGCTAATGGTTTTGAGACAATAAATATACCACAACAATTATACTCCTCAGCATTGATGAACATACTAACGGAGGGACAGGACAACGAAGAAAAGCAAAACCAAGAAACCGAAACAGAGGCAAGCGAATCTCAGGATGAAAGTTCAGATTCCTCGGAGGATGTGTAGTGTGCGAGAAGACTTCCCGGGTCTGGGCACCCACCATTGTAGATAGCTTTGTGTAGGAAAAGAGGGGGAAAAAATAAAGAAATAAAAGTAGCGAAACGAGTTTCGAACGCGCTTCCCGCGTCGTTGAACAGCCGTTAGTAAAAGCTTTAAACCACTCCGACATTCTGAGTCCCCCCCAAAACTCATTTAAGCAAAGAATTTAAGCCGCTTGCCTGAACTTTTCGCACGCTACAGGTGAACCCAAACGAATAACCAGGAGAACCCCTGAACGAAAAAGACTAAATCGGACAAAAGCCCAAGCCCAAGCCAAATTCCACGAGCGCAATCTCCAATCCCTGCTCCCCATATTAAGGACAGCACCATAAATGGGAGGAGAACAAATAAACAGCCCCAAAAGCGAAGTTAAAATCTTACTACTCCCATCAGACAGATAAAACTACCAAACGGACCGTAAATGCTTAAAGGACTACCCACTCGCAATGGATAACTCTAAACTTAACATTCTACGCGGGGCTACACACCGAAATGAGAAGAATAAAAGCAGAACTGAACATGGATATAATAGAAAAACAAAATGAACAGTGGAACGAGACAGTACACAAAATTGAAATGATGTACCTATCTACAAAAGAATTCTGGAGAAAAATAAACCGAATGAAAGCCAAAGCTGGTACAAGAAAAATGAAAATCAAAGACGATCATGGAAACAACATAGAAGAAGACAACTTTGAGCAGATATTCAGAGAATATTGGAAAAGAGATTTTGATTTAAGTGCAGAAGAAAACGAAGAATCTGTCATTAATTTTGAACATGAAATAATATATTCACTCAACGAGGTTATAAAAAGAATACACCCTTACCAATTTGTGGATGCGAGAAGAGACACCTATAACGGTGTCGACGCGAAGATCGGTGAACAAGAGGTGAGAGCAACAATTTTGCTCTTTAAACAAAAAGCTCTAGGAAGATCAAGACTCATCAAGCAGTATTACGAAGAAGCACTCGATAAGATCATAGAGTAAATAACACGAATACTAAATTCAAACCTCATCACTGGATATTTACCGGATGAACTGAAGGTCGCAAAGATGATCTTCATACCAAAACCGGGAAAGCCACCAAGTTAAGTGGAGAATTATAGACCTATCTCTCCACTGGACTTCATCGGGAAAGTGTTTGAAAAAATAATCAATCAACGGCTAGGTGAGCACCTGGAAGCAAATAGACTCCGAAAAAATTACCAATTTGGCTTTAGGAAAAAAAGGAGTACAGAAAAAATAGCAAAAGCGAAAAAGGAGAAGGCTAGCATCATATCGTCTGTAGATATGTGTCAAAGGCAGTCGACAAAATTTGGATAAGAGGACTATAATATAAAATCATTCAAATAAAAATGAACAACAAACTAGAAAGATTATTCTGCGACTACGTGATGAAGCGGTATGCATACATCGAAATTGGAAACCATCAAGGCAAAAACTTCAAGTTGGAAGTTGGCGTTCCACGGGGAGGGTGTCTGAGTCCGTTGTTATACTCAGTGTACACCTCAGACACCCCATTTCTCATCATCGAAGGCTGCCTCACATCCAGTTCGCAGATGACCTTACTCAAATCGTCGTTTGTCCATACAAAACGGCGAAATGCAAGCAAGATTTACAGCAACGGAAATAAGAAGGATCAATAAATACAGAAGAAAATGGAAAATAAGCATAAACAAAAAACAAGTTTTAAATTGTACCAATATAAAAAAGAAAACTCTTGGATATATACGTTGAAAAGACAGATATCCATATACCAACGAAGCTAAAGTACTAGGATGAACGATAACCAACTCTGTCAAAAATGCGGGGGAAGATAAAGGTAAATTAGAAAAGCATAGGGTAATCTATGAAAAAAAGTGTATTATGTTGATGGTTTACCCTTGTTCCACGATTTACCTTTTAGGAAAAGGTAAATGTTTCTATGAATAACCTTTTCTAGTTCACTCTTAAATCAAAGTTCCTTATTTTTTCCTTAGTGAGTTACAATGGAAAGTTTTCTTAGAAAAAACACAAAAATACAATAAAAAATACATACATAATCGAAATGTAATGTATCTGTGAAAGACAGCTTGGAAAATTGTTGAAAATAGCATTCGAATTTATCAGGTAACTCTTCCAAGAGTATTGCCAGGTGTCTCTTTTTGGTGAAAATTGCATGCTTTAATCATACATATATAATTATCCTTTTACAAAAAGAAAGCGATAAAAATAATGAAATCATAACTTAGTAATGTCAACACCTTAGGCATGATCGCCAAAAGATGAAAAAAGAAAGATGGAAAAACAAAACAAAACGATATACTGCACCATTGGGCGCATCTTCACGCCACACTACAATCAAGATCTAGAACATTTAAAGTTTCCGCACCACCCACCATCTACGTTTCCTCGTCGTCCGCATGTGTGTTTTCTTTGTTTTGCCCCAAAGCTGAGCAGGGCACTCAGACGAGGTATTGCTCAGGGCAAACTGAACAATCGACAGAATAACAACAATAGTGTAGGGGGAAAAGTTATTCTGTCGATTGTTCAGTTTCCCCTAAACAATTCTTTGGGCAAACCAGTAAATCATAAGTTTACGCTAGACGTAACATAAATACAATATTGCGAGGGGGGATAGCAGTAGTGCTTTCTTTGTCCATTTATCTGAAAACAGTTACCCTATCAATTGGAATTCGGCTAAATTTATTTATTTACATATTTACAAATCTGATGACTTTATTCAAAGAAATATTGTTGAATGCTGATTCATTAATTCCTCGCCTAATTTTAATATATACCCTGGTCTTTTTAAACTAGATCCTATTATTAAAAGGGCTTATTTATAACGAAATTGTCCATTTTAAATCTTAGCACTTTGATTTATTAATTTAGTTATGTTGCTCTCGTTTATTTTTACGTATTCACAATTAGGTGTGTATGTATTTATCTTAGTGAACTAAATGTCTACATTCTGTGCTCACCGTTGGAATTTCCGGAAGTAGACCTTATCTATTTGGTTTTATACTTCATATCCGTCTTTGATAATATTTCTCTATTTTGTGCCCTATCATTGTACATGGCCGGGGCATTGCTCTGCTATCTCTCATATATATATATAGCAGCTTTGTAATTTTTTTGTTATTCCTTGATAATGAACTGAACAAGTTCGAAAATACTTGGAATCCGCCTTTCATTTTCTTGTTGGATTTTTAGCACTGTGCTCTGCTCTCTTTGATTCTGGGTTCTTCTAATGTCCCTTTCTCTTGCCTGAAAAAAAACCCAACTCCCGTTTCTTGTCTCATTTGCTCATACGCGTCCAATTCTTCTTTCTTTTGTACTATATGTATTTATAGTCAACTATACAAGGTTTCTGCATCTTTTTTCTCTCTTTAAATTTATTTGAAAGGCAGAAAATAAAAATGGTGTAGCCCTGTGGAGGTTGTATTATCACCCGGAGAACCTGTAGTTGCTCTTTATTTGTATGTGACATGGACAATGAGCCTTTAAATTGTGAGCGGGTAAGAGGATGTGGTATAAAAATTCCTTAAAGGTTTCTAGTTTAGAGGATACTAGGTTTGATGGAGTAACGCTTTAGGCGAAATATAGTTACTGTGCCTGGTAGCTTAGAGGTAAAGCATCTGACCGACAATCAGCAGACCCGGGTTCGAGTCCCAGCCAGGAATATATATATATATATATATATATATATATATATATATATATATATATATATATATATATATATTTATATATATATATACGAGGGGCTGTCAATAGGTTTTGCGAATCGGTAGAGCAAAACAGAGGAAGGAGGATGGCTGTTTTTGGGAGTGTTAGAACAGGTTATGACAAGTCAGGACCTGCAGCCGCCTGCTCCTGGCTCGTCTATTTAAGAAGCAGTAGCTGATCGCAGATCGCCAGTCACAAATTTTTTTAACAATGGAGAAGGTTGATCACCGTGCAGTGATCAATTTTTTTACCAAGGAAGGTAAGAATGCAAAAGAGATCCATGAACGCATGATTGCAGTGTACACCCACACCGCCCCTTCCTATGCAACCATTGCTCGCTGGAATAGGAAGTTCCGCCATGGTCGTGAGTCACTTGAAGATGACCCCCGTCCAGGACGCCCGTCAAACATGACCAACGGGAACAATGTGGACCATGTGGGGAGGATGATCCTCGAAAATCGAAGGGTGAAGGTCAAAGAAATCGGACGAGAACTTGGAATATCACATGAAAGTGTTATCAACATCATCCACGACAATTTGGCCATGACCAAGGTCACGAAACCTCACGCTCCATGATCGACTTAAACGTCGTCAAAGTTCGGAGGATCTGCTGCTCTTGTACAACCAAGACCCGGCGGGATTCGAGTCAAGCATAGTTACAGGTGATGAAACGTGGGTCCATCACTGGGATCCCGAGATCAAGCTCGAAAGCATGGCCTGGATGCACAGGGGCTCTCCGATCCTATCAAGTTCCAGGCCCATCCCTCAGCCGGGAAGATCATGGCCACCATCTTCTGGGATTCTGAGAAAGTGTTATGGTGGACTATGTGCCTCGTGGAAGGACCATCACAGGCCAATATTACGCCGAGGAACTGGCTGGGTTGAAGAAGTGCATCCGTCAGAAGCGGCGCGGCAAGTTGACACGCGGTGTCCTGCTCCTCCACGATAATGCCCCCGTTCATAAGGACAGAGTTGCACAAGCTGCCCTGAGCGAGTGCGGATTCGAGGAGCTCAAATATACCCCCTACAGTCCAGATCCGGCCCCTAGCGACTACTTTTTATTCCACCAGCTAAAGGCTGCACTGCATAGACGCCGGTTTTGGGACAGTGAAGATGTCCAGCTCGCCTTCCAGGAGTGGATTGAACAGCAGTCGGGAGATTTCTGGTTGTCGGGAATTCGAAGACTCAAGGACAAGTGGCGCAAGTGCATTGAAGTCGAGGGTAGTTATATTGAAAAATGATAAAACACTTTTCCTTATATCTCGTTTCCTTATATCCGAATTGCAAAACTTATTGACCGTCCCTCGTGTATATATATATATATATATATATATATATATATATATATATATATATATATATATATGCAAAAAATCACACAGGAAAATCAAAAGCGAGTTCCAAGTACTTTCGAACTCGTTCAGTTTATTTTCATTGAGGATGAACTGAACAAGTTAGTTCGAAAGTACTTGGAAAGTACTTGTGTTTTTTTTGGCATTTATTGCTGTACTCACGCACTACTATTTTGTGAGCTTCTCATATATATATAAATATATATATATATATATATATATATATATATATATATATATATATAAAAGCCATGGCTTTGCTACGCTCGCTATCAGCCCCTAGGGCTGTTGGCCTACGGCCTCTTAGATTATTCAAAACGATTGTGATCATCTCTTCACCCCTCACCTCTTGTTTTGCCTTCTCACCTTCCCCTTCCTCTTACTTTGTTAAATATTAACTCAAAACATACAAAAAAAATTCATTATTTATTTCTTTCTTTCAAATTCTTTTCTTTTAATAACTGGGATTTCTTCCTTTTTTATTATACTTCTCCTCTTCATCTTCTTCTCTTCTCCTTTTTAATCTCTTCTTCTTCTAACTCTTCTTTTCCTCTTCTCATTCTGTTTTAATTTATTCTCTTACTTCTCTTCCATTTCACTCTTTCATTTTATCTTCCTCCTCCTTTTCTCGTCTTCCTCCTATCTCCTTTTCTTTTCTTTTCTTTCATATCCAACTCCTATGCCTTTATTTCCCAACTCTTCCTTTTCCTTATTCTTATCTTTTTTTTATTCTACTACTCTTCAATTTTTTTTCTCCTCCTCTACTTTTATTCTTCCCCTACTCTTCCTATTCTTTTTCTTATTATGATTATTTTCTTAAATTTCTTCTTCTACGCCAAATTTTTCAATTCTTTCTTTTTCTTCTCATTACCTTTCTTCTCTTCTTATTCTTCTACTCTTATTCTTCTTCTTCTATTACATTTCTTTATATTTAATCCATCCCTAAATTCCAGTTCTTAAAATATATTGTTAGGAACAAATGGAGAGGCTTCTCCAATCCTCATTTCACTCTATTCCTTTTTAAGAGCAAGTAAATATTTGCTCCTGATTAAGATTAAAATTTAAAATCTATTTTACAAATAACTCTGATAAAAATTTCGAATATATAAAAAAAGAAAAAAAAGCAGCCATGGTTAAATTTTTACAAATTTTTTGAACTTCGCCAATTATAATAATTGTAAAAAGGAACTCTAAACTAAATTTCCCCCCTTTTGAAATACAACGTTGTTAAAATATAGAATTATGGAAAAAGAAGAAGAAGAATACCATATGAAGAAGAACAGAAGATATAGAAGAAGAATAAGAAGAAGAAGAAGAATACCATATGAAGAAGAACAGAAAATATAGAAGAAGAAGAAGAATACCATATGAAGAAGAACATAAGATATAGAAGAAGAAGAAGAAGAAGAATAAGAAGAATACCATATGAAGAAGAACAGAAGATATAGAAGAAGAAGATAAAATAAAAAAAGCAGCCATGGTTAAATTTTAATAAATTTTCTGAACTTAACCAATTGTAATTCATTTTCTTTTAAACATTCCAGAAAAAATGGATAAAATATTTATTTTTTCTGAACTTAGCCATTTTTTTTTCAAACTCTACAGAAATTCTTACAAATTACCTCGATAAAAAAATTAAAATATCCTAACTCATAACCAAACTAAAATGAAATTATTATTCAAAAACTCCCAAAACTCCCCTTCTTAAATTATAGAGTTAGTGATGATGATGATGAAGATGATGATGATGAAGTGATGATTATGGAGGATAGATATATTTATTTATTTATCGATTTATTTATTGACCATATTCTATTTCCCCAAAATAGCAAAAACAACTACCGATGTTCACACATTAGCAGGGGATCTCTTAGCAACAGTGGGGCCCAGAGATACGGCATGCAGGCCTACCGGTGTGTGGACACGCCCTGGTACCTACTAACCACTGCACCCCCCCCCCCTGCCTTGTGAGTTCTGCCTTTTTAGGCAAAGGTTAGAGGAAGGATACCTCGATCACAAACCAGGATCGGGAGTGCCCCGAGGCGAGCACCAACAGACCGGTTGTCTTTGAAGCTCCCTGGAGCCGAGGAGGAAGGCTGGTCGTCTCGAGCCTCTCCTGCCACCAGGGACCTTCTCCTCTAGGTCAAGATACGGGCCCGATGACTGCACACATTCCAAGTCTCATAGCACCATGGGGCAAAAAGATTGAGATTGCTTAGGTTAGGTTAGGTCAGGTTAGGCATTTGTGCTGAACTACAGCAATGTATTTATTTATGATAAGACTTTGTATTATATGAACTACTGATTTACCTTGACCTATCTCTTTAATCTGTTTTTTATTTAATTGAAGATTTTATGTAATAATTAATATTTTTTAAATAGCAAACAAGAATTTGCTTGTATTCTTAGTTTTGAATGTTTTTTTTAGAGATTTTATTGTTTTATTTATTTTCCATAATATTTTAAAGCATTTATTTTTCTTGATACAAATAATTAGATTTTTTTTTGTATTTTGTCATTCGGAATATTTGTAATAAATGTTAGAATTTTTTTATATACATATTGGTTGTTTCCTTTTACTTGGCAATGGTATATCAGCCTTTTAATTTACCTTTATGCTGGGTAAATGAAAGGGGGGTAAATATGGGCTGTAAATTTAGGAAATCACCATCACATTTACCCTTAAAAGGGTAAACTATTTGGGACACTAAGTTTACCCTTTTCTTATCCTTATCAATCAGTAATTTCATTATTTTGGCATCATTTGTATATATATATATATATATATATATATATATATATATATATATATATATATATATCCATGTAGTGAATGCACGCGGTTGTACATTTTGATGTAAGCAGAGTGTTGTGAAACGTCTAGTTTTAGGCTGCTACAAGATAGTCTTGTGGTGAAAAGTGAGGTTGAGTGTCCAAATCTTTCCCTGCCATTACACAGCCATTTCAATACCCAGACTCCTGGTATGCCTCATTGAGGGCACACAAGGTAACTGGCAGCCTGTTGCCCCAGATTAAACTTTAGGGGATCTCAGTGCAGCTGGGGGCCACAGAAGTCCGATGTCCAAGCCCACCGGTAAGTGGCCATGTCCTGGCGTATGAACAATCCCTGTCTCGCTGCAATGTTAATTATCACGTTGAAGGAGAAAGGGCAGCGGAGCCAATCCCAAACAAACTGTGAAATGGTAGAGGAGCCCACACTAGACAACCCGCTGTAGGTGGCGTGTTTTCCCAACCCGCTTAATACGCCAACCTCCTCCCTGAGCAGTTTCTTTAGTTTTCTTATTCTAACTTCTAAATGAAAAATTATGGAACGTGATTGTTGTTTATGACAGACTACAATAAACCTAGAATAAATATGATCAGTGCTGATTTATCGTTCCGTTCCCTCTATAACCTAAGTTTAGATAATTGCCATCATTGCATTGGGTGATTTGATTGGCCAAACTCTTCGCTTTTAATGAAACCTTTGGCCTAAATTAATAGACCTCTCAAAATATGTTCATTTCTATCTCATTCGTTCAGATCACAGCAAATTCTGGTTTAATCGGGGAGAGCAACGGTGCCTGACGAAGGCAAGAGACTTTTATGTTTCCGTGTAATTTTGAATTTTTTTTCTTCTACTTTTCTTATTCATTTTTATTTATTGTCCAATTTCAGTGCATTATTGAAAAACAAAATTTGATACTGCGCTTTTTAAATTAAAATGAAATTAAGGAATCCTTGCCTTTGTACGCTTCTTTTAATCTGACTCATGCGAAAAAATATATGGCCCTAAAATAGATTTATGTGTAAATACAAAGAGAATCGAAAACTTTGAAAGAATTGTTGAAATTGAGGCCCCCCCAAATATAAATTTTTAATACTATGGGGGAATCAGTAAAAGGGAAAATTTAGAATAAAAATAGAGGATAACTTTAGTAATTAACATATGTTTGTTAACATAGAGCGTGGTCGAAATTGCTTATTTTATAAAATTCCGATTTCAACAAATGAATTTTAAAAGAACTAAAATTTTTCAGCTCTGGTAATTTCATGAGTGTCAGATTTTCTAGGGCAATTTTAATATAGGTGGGGTATCATTTTTGTAACACATTGAGTCCTGGCCAGTTGCCATTTAACATTCGCTATATACATTTCATTATTGCTTCGCTATCGTCTGAATTATAATATATTAATTCCTTTTATACTTAATATATTTAACTGCAAATATATCAGTCAATTTACTTCTGCAAAAATTCTGCTAACAACATTATAGACAGACTAAGCTGACTTTCCCCTGACTGAGTACCTTGAAAATTGAACTACCTTGATTGGAAATAGTTAGTTATTTTACCCTTGTTGTAACTTTGCTAGTTTTTTTAAAAAAATTATAATATTTATAATAGAATCTTAATTAGTATTAATCAGATGGTGGAATCTAAATAATTATGCACTTATTTCTAGTTTTTGTTCGTGTATTTGCTTATTTGATCAATGCCTTATATTCTACATTCATATTTTTTATTTAATTATACCCAATGAGGCAAACATACATTCATGAGGCAAACATGCATTCATAAATTCTAAACAATATTAAATTTTTGATTTTGATGAAGTGCAATTGGTATGATTCCTTTTAAGGGCGAAGTCGCTATAGGTTCCATATTTTAATTTCAGTTTGAAGAAAAGTTTGTTAATTGCTTTGTAGATAGTTAATTTTTCCCCGCTCGGTGATCTCTGGATTTGTTTTGTCCAAATCCAATTTTGAAGTTAAAAAATGAAAAGCGGCAGATTTTGCACTATTTTATTTTGAACGAATTTCAATCTAGATTCTTCCTCTGCTCGGCTCTATTTGGACATATTTTAAATATCAGTAACTAATCTCGGCATAAATTTAACAAACGGGAAACTATTGATCTAAATATCTTTGATCATTTATGACAAAATATGTTACATTCCGATTGGTTTGTTGATTTAGGGGCCCCTTTTAAGCCAACTTATCTCTAGAAATGCTTTATCGCTCTTAATTGGATTCCGTTGCCCACAACCGATGCGGCCACACATGCTAATTGATGGCATTTATCTCCTACCACTGTTCCTTGTTTAGTGTTATGAAATTTAAACCCCAAAGTTCTAACTTCGCCTAGGAGTACAGGACCAAATAATAGGAATTATAACATCAACTTTTACAGGTGAGCCCTAGCTGCCAACTTGCAGTGGGACAAAATAATGACTTAGAGCTGACACTTAAAATCATGAGAAAAACTAGTTACGAAACAGCAACCATTTTAGTTGGATCAGTTGATTTAAAAAATACCCGAGACAACACTTTTGTAGCCAGTAGCTTTGTTCGTCAGAGTAGGACAGACTTCTACGTCAAAAGCAAGAATTATATAAAAGTCCAGAGAAATTACTCCAAAAACGTTTTTATTTTCACAGAATAAAAAAGAGAAAATATTATATAAATGATAAAAAATAGAATTGCCAGGAATGTTAATTTTATATGAATACGCAACTTAATATATCATTTCCCCTCTTAGCCTGGCATCTTTTAACTTATTGGCTTTCAACACTCGCCAATATAATTCATAATTAAGAGATATTTTTATCAAAGGTTACCAATTTGCGACATGATATATTGAGTTTCGAGTAGTCGAATTTATGACCATTTAAAATCAAATTTTCTACGCCAGCTGTAAATAAATAAACATATAATATTAGATTTTCTTGCAGCTGTAAATACATAAGCTCAAGATATTAGATTATCCTGCAACTGTAAAATGATATCCTGAAAATAGTAAATATTCCTGCAGCTGTAAAAATATGAGCTGATGATATTAGATTTTCATACAGCTGTAAAAAGATAAGCCGATGATATTAGATTTTCATGCAGTTGTAAATAAAAAGGTTCATTATATTTAATATTCCTGCAGCTGTAAAAAATAGCTTGATGATATTAGATTTTCAAGCAGTTGTAAACACATCAGCTCATGGTATTAAATATTCATGCAGCTGTAAAAGATAGTCTGATGATATTAGATTTTCATGCAGTTGTAAAAGGTAACCTGATAATAGTAAATTTTCCTACAGCTGTAAATATATAAACTCATGATATTAGATTTTCATGCATCTGATGATATTAAATTTTCATGCAGCTATAAATAAATAAGTTCATAATATTAAATATTCATGCATCTATAAAAAAAAGCCTGATGGTATTAGATTTTCATGCAGTTGTAAACAAATAAACTCTTGAAATTAAATATTCATACAGCAATAAAAGATAACCTGATGATATTAGATTCTCATGCAGCTGTATAAAGATAACATGATGATAATAGATTGTTCTGCAGCTGTAAATACATACGCTTATGATATTAGATTCTCATGCAGCTGTAAAAGATAATCTGACGATATTAATTTTCATGTAGCTTTAAATACATAAGTTCATCATATTAGATTTAGAGGCAGCTGTAAAAGTATAAGTGATAATACTAGATTTTTCTGTAGCTGTAAATACATAAGCTCATGATATTAGATTCTCATGCAGCTGTAAAAGATAATCTGATGATATTAAATTTTCCTGCAGCTGCAAATATATAAGCTCTTGATATTAGATATTCATGCAGCTGTAAAATGATGATAACATGATGATATTAGATTTTCATGCGGCTGTAAAAAAATAAACTCATGATATTAAATATTCACTTGCAAAAATTCGCCTTACGGGCGTTTTTTGCTAGTCCTGCAGTGCTTGTTCGTTTCGCTCACAAAATTAAGAAAGTGTGCGAAAGATAAAGTTTTTTATTTCACAACACATTCAAAATTGTTGTGCAAGAAAAAAAATGTCGTTCTAATTTTTTTAAATGCAGAGAGGAACACAACAAACAAACACACACACATACACACACGCACGCTAGGATTATTATAAGATACAGCTGTAAAAGATAACCTGATATTAGATTTTCCTGTAGTTGTAAATAGAGAAGTTCATCATATTAAATTCTCTTGCAGCTGTAAAAAGATAACCGGATGATATTAGATTTTCATACAGCTGTAAATACATAAACTAATGATTCTCAATTCTCATGCAGCTGTAAAAATATATCCTGATGATACTAAATTTTGCTGTAAATATATAAGCTCATCATACGAGTATTATATTCTCATGCAACTGCAAAAAGCTTACTTAATGATATTAGAGTTTGATGCAGTTGTAAATTAATAAGTTGATCATATTAAATATACTCAATATACACGATCAGTATCTATTTTTGTAAACACACACACACACTTTGAATTTTCATAATTATATATACATTTATCATATGTAATTAATTTATTGATGTACATGGTTTCTTTATTGATGAAGAAGGTGGTCATGCGAATCTTTGGCTTTCACTCGAGTTGATTGCGCCCCTAAGTTGTGGAATGCTCTTCCTGCTGAAATCAGGTCTTCTCCCTCTCTTACCACATTTAAGCGTCTCCTGAAAACGCATCTTTTCAGTATTGCCTTCTCCACCTCTTGAATTTCCATTGAATTTCCATTCTCATCTCAACACAACGTGTGCTCTGGTAAGGCCTTAGGCCTTGAAGAGCACATTACAAAAGACTTATTATTATTATTTTTATTATTATTATTATTATTATTATTATTATTATTATTAAGATAGCTTCCTTCTTTCGCTTCGATTTACGTTTTTGCTCCATTTAATCACTCTTTCTTCACTGTCTTTATCTATTTCCTTTTGCTTCCTTTACATGCTGTTTCTCTCTCGCTCTACCTCCGTCCAGTTGGACTAAACTAGAAAATTTTCATTAATGGGCCAAGATCATATGTATTATTGAGTCATATCTGATTGATCTCTATTGAAAGAAATTGAAAAAGGAAATGAGATACAAAAATAGGATTATATTTAATTTCGATTATATGTTGCCATTCCTGGCAAGTGAGTAAGAATTTAAGATAGAGCAAGTAATTAATCGTAAGAACATAACGGAGTTTCCCGGAGGTGCAATAATTTATTCATATTATAAATATATAAGTACTGATAAGTCTGCGTTATACTTCTGTCTAGAAGAAGTGGAGGTCGGAAATCCGAAACGTGACTTTGGTGTGACCTGAAAGATTTTGGTCTTCAACGGAGGGCTCAATTGAAAGGCTTCGGTCCATTCAAGAGGATTCAAAGGATATTGACAGTTGATTAGGTGTTATTTATTGAACCACAAACTTGCGAGGAAATTCCTTTCACTGAGGAGAAATGGAGCACATTTTATTGCGACAAAAAATCTAATTAAAATCCTTTTAGAATCATTCTCCATAGACGCCCCTCAGCAACTCTATTTTGGATTTGGTCTTTACAAAAGCATGATAGTGGAGATGCTATAGTGAATTTACAGTTTTTGTGTGTAAATAAGGAAAATAACTGCAAAAGTATGTAATACCAATCTAAATATACATCAAATTATAATACTTTCAATTCAGACATGTTTTACCAACAACTACATATTAAAACGATAGGTAAAAATACTCAAAGAAAACTAAATTGTCACTTTTACATAGTCTAAGGTTCGAGTCTCAATTGTGAAAAAAAGTGGAACAAGTGATGAACAGAGTAAGAAAGCAGCAAAGGATGAATGAGCATCGAGAACAGGAGTTTATTCTGAAAGGATGAAAAACGTGGCAAACCAATAGGAGAATGGTTGTGCCATCAACAAGAGAAGAATGGCACGGTACTTGTCACAAGAGGAGAGCAGAGGTAGATGACGTAAGTGTATTAACGAGATGAATAATGTGAGTGTATGGTCGATGAAGTGTATACTAATAAGATTAACATTGCGGATGCGAGCTGTGTGGTGATGTTTTTACCGGACCCTCAAGAGATGTCATATGTACATATAATGGTAGGCCACCTTGTTGTGGTTTAAATATAGTGGATAGCGTGTCCTCTCGGCACCATTGCGTACAACCCTTTTGGAAAATGGGAGCTAAGCGTGCAGCAGGGTAGGAGTGCGGGGATCTAATTGTGTGTGGAAAGGCATCTAATTGTGTGGGAAGGAATTTAATTGTGTGTAGGAAGGCATCTAATTATGTGGAAGAAGGCATCTAATTGTGTGGGAAGGCATCTAATTATATTGTAACTGATCTAATTTTATGTGGGGAGGCATATTTAATTGTGTAGGAGGTTATCTAATTATGTGTAGGAATGCATCTAATTGTGTGGGAGAAGGTATCTAATTGTGTGGTGAAGGTATCTAATTGTGTGGGAAGGCATCTAATTGTGTGAAGGAACTGATCTAATTGTGTGGGAAGTCATCTTATTGTGTAAGAAGGCATCTAATTGTGTGAAGGAACTGATCTAATTGTGTGGGAAGTCATCTAATTGTGTAAGAAGGCATCTAATTGTGTTGGAAGGCATCTAATTGTATTGGAAGTGATCGAATTGTGTGTAGGAAGGCATCTAATAATGTGTGAAGGCATCTAATTGCATTGGAAGTGATTTAAATGTGTGAGGAAAGGAATTTAATTGTATGGGAAGTGATCTAATTGTGTGTGGGAAGGCATCTAATTATGTGAGAAGGCATCTAATGGTGTGTAAAGGCATCTAATTGTATTGAAAATGATTTAATTGTGCAAAGGAAGGCATCTAATTGTGTGTGAAGTGATCTACTTGTGTGTAGTAAGGCATCTAATTATATCGGAACTGATCTAATTGCGTGTGGGAAGGCATCTAATTGTGTAGGAAGTTATCTAATTGTGTACAGAAAGGCATCTGATTGTGTGGGGATAGGCATCTAATTGTGTGGGAAGTAATCTAATTGTGTGGGAAGGCATTTAATTGTGTGGAGGAAGGCATCTAATTGTGTGAAGAAAGGGATCTAATTCCATGGGAAGGCATCTAATTGTGTGGGAAGCTTAAATGAACTTCTATATGTTCTTGCATTATAAGTAAGTAAATTTTGTTATAAGTGTGCAATAATGTTTAAAAAGTAAACTTACAATGAATAGTATTCTTTTTTACTCTAGTCGTACCGTCATAAAATATGTGTACCACCATTTTTTCTCTAAATAAATTCCAAATTACTATTCATGAAAAACATCTCTATAACCATGTTAAAACTATTAAAAATAATAAACTAAGAGCTACACGTTACTTTCAACCATATAGCTCAGTTTTCCTTCTTCTATTCTTCCTAATTTTGATCCTTCGCTTAATATATTTCCCGTCTTAAATATTAAGACTCGTTCGATATCCAAGTTAGATATTCATTCATCAATCATAATTTCTCGAATTTTCACGGAGGAAATTGTTCATTATTTTCTCAATCATTTCACTACGTCTGCAAAATGGACTTTTTTAAATTCTTTGTTTTATTGCTGCCAATTAAGGCTTCTCCTATTGCGAGGTTGTTAGTTCTTGTTCATTTGATTTCACTCCGAGAATGGCGTCATTAGAAAGACGACACATCCACGTTTCTCATGCATCGAAATATTCGCTGAAACCACTTTCACGACTCAGTGCCTAAGAGACAAAGAAATGATAATAATAATAATTATGAAGACTATATATCATGCGCTTTACAATGACAAGGGATTTAAGATAGGGACTTTCTACTAAATAAGGAAAACGTTGGGAAAAGTGGTTGCTTTTAAGACACTCTTAAAAGGCTATGGGAAGAAAAGGAGGCAAATCATTCCAGTTTTAGAGCAGACGGAATGACGCGCACAAGAGGGATATGTAAATGGCTTCGAAGAACAAACATTGAGGAGACTGAGAAAGAACCTACAGTTCTCGGTGGCAGAAATAGATTCGGCGAGGAAGAGAAGTGAGGAGATGTTAACAATTTTTTGAGATATTACATACAATTCATGAATCAATACTAGGAAACACCCTTAGAAATAATAATGCAAAATCTTATGACACATGATATAAAATGGATGTAGTTAATAGTCCAAAGAAAGGAAAACTGATATCACAGACCGGTAAATATATTTGGAATTAATTACGTGAATCATAGAGAGCTTAAGAGAGAAAATGGGATTTTTTGAAACGGAGGGAAACTACTCGTATTTTAACCACTATATGGAAGTGAATAAAAGAGTGGAATTCGAACCTGTGTCATCAAGCGCTCTTCGGGATCAGAGCCATGACACTCATCGACTAATCTTCGTTTGTTACGGAAGCCATGCTAGGTGTCTTTAAGAATGCCGTTTGCCTCCAAATAGTTCACGATTCTCTTCACTTCTAGCGTTTCAAGAATTTGGCAAACAAATGAAGTTAAGCTAATCGGTCGATAGTTGGGACGAATATATTTGCTATCTTTTTAAATATTGGTATTGCATTAGCGAGCTTCCACTTGTCTGGGATAGTTAGTGCCGTATGCAAAGATCTATTGAAAAGAAGTGTAAGTGGTGTGGAAAACTCATTCATAGCATCTTTTAGAATTCTTGTTGAAATAGTGTCCGGCCCTATTCATTTGTTTGAGTTAAGATCTCACAAGATTTCTAGCTTACGATGATATGTTGCAGGGCTCCTGAATCATCACTTTGGCTTGGCGAAGGGACACTACTAACGTCTTCTGTGATGAATACTAATGCGAAGAATGTATTAAAGGTGTTACTCATGTCTTCGTCATCCTTTATAAAATCCCCATTCTCATTCACTAATAGTACAATAGTTGATGTTTCTACCCCTTTCTTTCTAATATAGTTATATAATTGTTTAGGGTTTGATTCACTATGTCTATATCCATGGCTATTTTACATTCCTTGATTCATTTTTGGCTTTTTGCCGAAAGTTTATGAAATGATCTCGTCCATTCTCATTATTCGTGTGTTTAAATTTTTCGTGAGCCGTTTTATTAACGCTTAAACAGTTTGCGATATCCTTAGTCCACCAATTGGCTTTATCATCATGTACTGGAGGTCTATTTCTTAATGGTGTACATGCTTGCAACCTATTTAGGTAAATAATGGTGAATAGTTTATACGGTGCTTATTTAGGTAATGTTTTGAGATTGCGAAAATAAGCCTTTATTTAAATTAGGATTTTTCTCTGAGCTTATGCTTGGTTTGCTGTAATTAAAATTAATATAGAAATTTATTTCACTATATTCCTTGATAATGAAATGAATAAAGTTCGAAAGAACTTGTAAATGCTTTTCATTTTTCCTATGTGATTTGTTTGATATACGAGGGTCGGTCAATAATTTTTGCGAATCGGTAGGGCTAAACAGAGAAAGGGGGATGGCTGTTTGTGGGGGTGTTAGAAAAAGTTATCACAAGTCAGCACCTGCAGCCGCACGCTCCTGCCTCGTTTATTTAAGAAGCAGTAGGTGATCTCAGATCGTCAGTCACAAATTTTTAACAATGGAGAAGGTTGAGCACCATTGTATTATTGTGGACTAACTTTGTTACCCTTGTCAACTTTTGCATACTTCATTAAACTTTACAAAGAGAACTTTTTATAGAACGGATAACCCACCTGTTTTCAATTACAAAAATTTTCTTATCTTGCCATACTTTGAACTATTTTTTTGTCTCACCCGTATTTTTAAGCAAATTAATATCTCTTTAAAATTTAGATATGAATCCACTTTATATTAAATGTTAGTCCACAATAATACAAGGAAAAAAAGTGGAGTATATTCTATAGAATGTTCTATTTGTAATTTACCTTACTTCGGGCAAACTGGTAAATCTTTAACTACTAGAATTTACCAACATAAGTATAATATTAGAAGAGGTGAAATAAACAGCGCTTTGTTTTTACATTTATCTGAAAATAACCACACCATTGACTGGAATTCTGCAAAATTCCTTTATCATTCCGCTGATTTCACAAAAAGAAATATTGTTGAGTGTTCCTTCTAATATCTCAAGCAGATCTCTACCTTCGTCACTTCTTCGCCTTCAATCTGTTTTGGTCAGTTAGTTTCCTTGCTTTATGGGCCAGGTTATTTCTCTAAATATGGTTTTAAACACATTCGTAGAAGTTTTAAATTTTATTATTTCAATAACCGTGGCTCGTGCCTGATGGATTTCAAACTGTGTTTTTAGTTCTCAGTTGATTTGGGACCCTTCCCATTAATCGACGCGGCGAGATATCACGCCTCGGTCTTATTATTCTAGTCGGTAATTAGACGCTAAATCGATCTATAATTAACTGATAGCCTTCCTAGATGTAAGGGTCTCAACATCCACTTCATTTTGGCAAATCGCTGTTTAAACTTTGTTTGTTTTCAATTAAACGGACAAGTGCCACATTCAGGTCCAATAATTCGCTGCAAACACATCCCCTTTGTCCAGATTATCCCGCTCGCATACAGTCTGATTGGGGATCAAGGAAAATAAAAACTAAAATAATGGAAACCTAAAAAGTATCTATAAGAACACTTGCAAAACAACAGAATAATTACCATCCCCTCCCCCCTATATTTTTAAACTCGCCGAGAAATTAGATATCGGGTAAGAACGATCCCTACATTAATAAAGTAAGGAAAGATCCATCCAACCTAACGTGACTAAAAACAAACTAAGGAATTTTCCCCGAAACTTAAAATAATACGAAATGAGAAACTAACTTAAAATAGACCAATTACACATAATTCTGACCGAACTGAAACCAAAAGAAGAAACAAACCAAACCAAACATGACTCCATGATATATAAAGAAAAAATAAAAACGAAACAAAATCAAAATACAAACGGAAATAACAAAACATAACATAAGGAGACCACAGCGCACTAGACAGTACAACTTAAACTTAATCGAATACAAATTCTACCATGACAACTTTGAGCTCCAAATAATCAGGCAGTTAACATACAAAAACAAGAAAAAACAAAAAGCAAAACAAAAACATCGATAGTCTGATCTCCGGCGTCTTGCAATTCAAGGACCACATACTGTTTTATTTTCACTTCACCACTATACATTTGAAACTGAACCCCTTTTACTCATCCTTACTTCACCAGTTTCATTCAGATTGTCAGAGTGTGCAAATCTCATTGTTATTCTAAAGATGGAAGTCAACGCACTTTCGAAAGTAGTTTCTGAATAAATCTCTTCCAACGTACTATGGATAGTAATCCAATTGAAATCTCATGCCAATTCGGCTTATCACTAAATCTGATTCCAATTAGTGCCTTAACCCAGTCGGGTTTACGATGATCTCCACAATGAGGATAAATTTGAATATGTCATATGCAGACCAGGCAATGGCTCGCGCTTCGCTACTAAGATTAAAATTTAAAATCTTTAAAAAAGCAGCCATGGTTAAATTTTTATGAATTTTCTGAACTTCGCAAATTATAATAATTTCAAAAAGGAACTCTAAACTAAATTTCCCCACTTTCAAAATATCACGTTGCTAAAATATAGTTATAGAAGAAGAAGAAGAAGATATATACAAATATATTTTCTGAACTTCACTATTTGTAATTCTTTGGATTTAAATAACCACAAAATTTCGATACGTATATTTATTTCTGAACTTCACTATTTTGTTTTTGATATTATAAAAGAATTATTGGAAATAACTTTGCTAAAAAATCATAAGTCATAACCAAACTAAGATGAAATTATTATTCAAATACTCCAAAAAATCCCCTTCTTAAATTATAGAGTTAGTGATGAAGGTGATGATGATAATGATTATTGATAAATTGGTATCATTTTGGAATGCTAGAATATTTTTAATGGGGAAATTCAAGTCAAGGTTATGAAGACATTCGCTATGGGAAACAAATATATTTGGATTCGAAATATTTTGTTGTATCGCTATAGTTTCATAAAGAGTAGCATAAAGTTCAACAGAGAGAAATAAAATTAATTGTTAAACCCTTTTCTTATATCCCCCCTCCCAGTATCAGTGAGATATAATTTTTTATTTCTCCACATATAATAAAAATAATAAAATCTGAGTGAGATTTTTCGACCACGTTTGTCGTTCGTTTATTCTGTTGGAGGTCCGTGTAAGCGTCTAATTAGGCTATCGAATTTCAATAAAAGATGGGTCAAAAATCTTGTAAAAAAAATTAGGCGATTACTCACTAGGAAAATGCTTTTGTGATGCCAAGGGAAAATCTAGAATCGAGAAACCATCGAAGTGCCTGATATTATGACTTTTCAAATGATTTACTTCAATATTTTAATGATTATCACCAACATATTTGTAATTGTCATTGAAGATTCACAAATTTCAAACTCAGCAGTTTGTTTTTGTCTTCTTTTACATACTTCCTATCCCACGGTTTATCTTAATTTTTCTGTTTTCAATTTTTTCTTTTCTCAATTGTTTCAAGAAATACAAAGGTATTTTTCATCTTTATTCGGTCACACATTCACATAAAAATCCTGAATTTAAGACTAATATTTATTATTATTTTTTTCTATGAAATCAAAACAATTATAATTCAAAAATATAAATTATACAATTGTCTTTGTGAGGAAGGGGAGTTTACGTGGGACTTCCAAATAAATTTCTAGATTTGACATGGAGTAGTCTAAGGAGGAAATTACTTGGTGAGCTTTGAAATACGCACAACTCTCCAAAACTTGCTGTCCTCCCCCCCCCCCAAATAAGGTCGTAATTCTACGGACTATGTGGCCGAGAGAGCTCAGGTTAACAAATTTTAAAGTGACAAATTTATCAAACCTGTGTATGATCAAACCTGGTGAAGGCATTTAATGAACATTTTTGCAGGGTTTTTTTTCTCAGATTCCAATAAATTACCCTCAACACAAGAGATAATAAATTTTGTCGAAGACATTCTTTAAAATTAGTTTTAAGAAAATTAAAATTTCCAGACCGCTGGGTCTGGAAACCAACCCACCGTTAAGAATTATGAAGCCAACTGTTAAAACCCCTTTGTATAATTAAAAAAAAAGTCAATTAACAAAAAATGAAGTTCCTAAGAAGTTCGAAGAGACAAATGTAACGCAATTACGAGTAAATATATAAAAAAGTCTAAAGACTAATCTTATCTAATTTGCTTGATTTTTTTTATCGCCAAACGATGACAGAAATTGTCCAAGATAAAGAAATACATTTAGTACATCTCGATTTAAAAAAAGGCTTTTGACACAGTTCCAAATAAATAATTATCATTACAAAGCTAAAAGCGAATAGAAGAGGAATCAGCAAAAAAGACATGCTGCAAAACTGTTTTGAGAGAGTTCTTGTTCATAAAATTAGCTAATCATGCACATGGTTTACTACTAGTATTCCATATGGATCTTTCTCTCTCTCTCTCTCTCTCTCTTTCTCTCTCTCTCTCTCTCTCTCTCTTTCTCTTTCTCATAACATTCGCAAAAGACAGAAACACAGGGCGTAGACAAGCTTCTGTCTGAAGAAGGAGCGACTCTACTCAAAAGCTTAAACCCGGAAGCAAATACCCCCATCCTCCTCCACAACAAATAGCAGCTAACAGAAGCGTTATCTGCCCAAAAGTGAAGGACTGGGTAAGAGGACACACAGCCGAGGAAATAAAAAATGAAATCGAGAACCAAAATCTATGTGCAAAAGTACGAGAAATTAGCAAATTTCGAGAACGCGCACATTTGTTCAAGGTAACTTTTGCAACCACAGAAATGGCAAGAAAGGCGACAACTGAAGGACTTCTGGTATTCAGTATGAGAATACCGGGAGAAAACGGCGAACAGGAACGATTCCATAGCATAGAAATGTGTTTTGTATGCTACGAGCTGCAGCAACACAATACTGCGACTTGTCACGAAAAAGAGAAAATGCGGGTCAGTGAATGCGCCACAGCTCGTCACCGGTACGATATATGTGAAAGCACAAAGAAAACGTGCTTAAACTGTAAGGGCGACCATATGACTATGGCTCTGCACTTCCTTAAAAGGAAAGAAAAAATCAAGAAAAAACAAGAAGAGAAAAAGGCAAAGAAAAGCACTTACGCGAGCGCCGCTAAGAAGAGTGAAGAGATACAACTAACGAGTGCATCCCCTTCAGACGACCTTAGCGCTCGCATCCTAACCCGCATCCCACATGCCAACGTAGCGAATGGCCTACCGTCCATAATCGTACCAACTAACTAGAATGTTCCAAAGCTTTCAAAGACTCGATTATCCAAAATAACGAGTTCAGGAAAGCAGGACTTAACATGGAAAAATCACTCTCTCAGGTAGAATCCAAGGAGGAAGAAAAAGAAGAAGATAAAGAAGAAACAGGCAAAGAAGAAGATAACACCTCTTCGGAAAGTTAAGTGGGCCCGTGCACTCGTAACAGGGCAATGAATAAGTCAAAAACTCCGAGCCCTCTTCCGAAAATCACAAAGCCTGTACATGCACAAGCAGCCACCCGGGCAAAAAAGAAGAAGAATAAGAAGATGAAACACAATTAATTAACACTACATCATGCAAAGAAACGCACTAAGAATATTGGAAATAAACACAAATGGTTGTCGAATAAAAGAACTCTCTACGGAGATGTATTTAGGGAAATTGATGAAGACATCATCTTAATCTCAGAACATGGGATCGATACCCGTATTTCTGAAATTAAGATCTGGAATTACGAAGTGTTGATCACAAATCATTCGCAAGAGCGCTTCGCCGGAGCCGCTATTGCGATTAAGAAAGGGATAGAATACAATCAAATAAGTAAATTTGAAGAATTCTATCTCGCGATTGAGGTCTAACTCGACATCTGAAAATTGGTCCTCGCCGCCGGATATCAACCGCCAAGGAGAGGCTATTTATCTCTACAGGCTCTCTCTGGCATATTCAGCAGAAGAACCACCACGATATTAATTGGGGATCTGAATGGCAGATGTATGGAGTTCGGCTAAAGAACCTTTAATGAGAGTGGTAGGAGCCTCGAAAATTTGCTGGACAGAAACATCGTCCAGCGAATTTGCCCCGACTTTCCCACATTTGTCAGAGAAAGGAGTGGCACGAAACCAGAAACCAGAGATATGTCTGGCCAACCGTCAGCTACCATGAATTAATACATGGAACCAGTTCAGGAACCATTGAGTGACTATATAGGGATCCTCCTTGCCATCAACAGGAACACTATACAAGCCCTAGAAGTACGAGGGGCGGTCAATATGTTTTGCAATTCGGATATAAGGAAACGAGATATAAGGAAAAGTGTTTTATTATTTTTCAATATAACTACCCTCGACTTCAATCCATTTGCGCCACTTGGACCCGAGGCTTCGAATTCCCGACAACCAGAAGTCTCCCGACTGATATTTAATCCACTCCTGGACGGTGAGCTGGACATCTTCATCATCCCCAAACCGGCATCCACGCAGTGCAGCCTTGAGCTGGCGGAATAAAAAGTGTCGCTACGGGCCAGATCTGGACTGTAGGGGAGATGGTTGAGCTCCTTGAATCCGCACTCGCGCAGGGCAGCTTGTGCAACTCTGGCCTTGTGGACTTTGACGACGTTGAAGTCGATCATGGGGCGTGAGGTTTCTAGGGACCCAACGGGTAGAGACCTTGGTCATGGCCACATTGTCGTGGATGATGTTGATAACACTTCCATGTGATATTCCAAGTTCTCGCTCGATTTCTTAGACGTTCACCCATCGATTTTCGAGGATCATCCTCTCCACACGGACCATATTGTCCTCGTTGGTCACGTCTGACGGGCATCCTGGAAGGGGGTCATCTTCAAGGGACTCACGCTTATGGCAGAACTCCCTATTCCAGCGAGCAATGGTTGCATAGGAAGGGGCGGTGTGGGTGTACACTGCAACCATGCGTTCATGGATCTCTTTTGCATTTTTGCCTTCCTTGGTCAAAAATTTGATCACTGCACTGTGCTCAACCTTCTCCAGTGTTGAACAATTTGTGACTGACGATCTGCGATCAGCTACTGCTTCTTAAATAGACGAGGCAAGAGCGTGTGGCTGCAGGTCCTGACTTGTCCTAACTTGTCCTAACACCCCCAAAACAGCCATCCCCCTTCCTCTGTTTAGCTTTACCGATTCGCAAAACTTATTGACCGCCTCTCGTAGTTAGATCAAACTACAAAAAAGCAGACTGAGCATGGTACGCAGGTCTCCTCAAGGCCTACGATCGGCCAAACTTGAATGAAGCAATTCTCGAGGAGATCGAAGAGGCACTTGACAACATTAACAGCCAGCTTATTAACACGGATAGAGCTTGTATCCCTAAATCCGAGTATAGGACCATCTCAAACTAGAGATGGAACGAATACATGAAGAATTGCTACCGCGAGCTGAAGATGTTGTACGAAATCAACGTCAGAAATGAATCAATTGACTCAATACAGCGAAGTACAGAAATAAAAGAAGAAATAAAAAAGCCTTGATCAAGATGCATATCCCAAAGATTTTTGGAACAAAATCAGATGACTCAAAAGATCGAGGGAGAAAAGGAACAAAATCGAACTAAGGAAAGAAGATGAAACCATCGAGACAGAAGAAAGAAACACCGAGGAAATTTTTCAGTATCACTGAGCAAGAAAACAAAGATTACGACATAGAATTTGAGAGCGACATCACTGAGTAGCTTAATACACAAATACATAGGACCTATCCACAACACCAGGTGGATAGACAGCGCGATCGAGGCACCGAGATTACCGAAGAGGAACTACTTAGCGCGCTCTGCTCATTCCATCAAAAAGCCTCGGGTCAATCGGGGCTCACACAGTTAAACTTCGAAAAGGCACCAGCCAATGTAATCGGGAATGGGAGAAGAATTTTTAATGCCTGCCTGAACATGAAATACATTCCAGATGCTTTTAAAACGGCCAAAATGATCTTTTTGCCAAAGCATGGAAAGGACCCAACGTTGAGGGAGAGCTACTGGCCAATTTCCTACCTGGAATTTGGTGGGAAGCTCTTCTAGAAGATCCTCAACCAAAGACTAGTGTCTCACCTGGAAGAGAAATTTGGCAAGGTATGGCAGCAGGGTATGCAATACAAGATCCTACGGCTTGGTCTAAGTAAAAACTTAGAAAGAACTCTCTCTGACTACATCATGGAGCGAATGGCGTATGGCAGTTTAGATACATGGACGGACTGAAGTTTCCGCTCAATGTGGGCCTCACACAAATGGGTGTCTGTCCCCTACTCTCTACTCAATATACACCTCGGATGTCACATCCCCTGCGAACCCCTCTTGCCTCAACATTCAATACGCCGATGATTTCAGCCTGATAATTACTTTTCCTTGGAGGAATGCACCTATGCAAGCTCGTATGACAGCGGCAGAAATCGAAAGACTGAACAACTACGAGACACAATGGAATATTCGAACAAATCAAAAGAAATTCATAGTAGTCCCTATTGGCAGGAGGATACTCTCACATGTCAGGGTGAGGGATAGACGCTATCCCTACACCACGGAGTGCAATGTACTCGGAATGAAGATTACTTCATCCAGGTACAGGAAGCACGTCGTAGATAGAATTTCTAAAGCCTAGACCGCGGTTTAGAAGTCTTAGTGAAAGCAACAAGAAAAAAACTACAACGCAATTACGAGTATTAGTTCTACGTTGCTGTATCCCGCTTCCGCCCTCTCCTGTATCTCGAAGACACAAAAGAGGAGACAACGGACTGTTCAGAATAAATGCGTGTACCTAATTACGGGTACACGTAGGCGATAAAGAAGACGCCAGGAAGAGCTGCGCAGGGAGGCGAGGATAACTTCCATTAACATTGACATCGAAGAACGGACAAGGAAAATGCAAGAAATGTTTAATCAAGAATTGAGTGACGAAATCGCTCACATGATTAACCAGAACAGAAAAGCTAGATGTCGAGCCAGATTTCCAAGCTCCGCTAACCAACCGGTTGGTGGAGACGAAGTACCGTTCTATTCATGGAAAAGTGTTACACAAACAAATAATAAGACAACAGAACCGAATTTGACAATAACTCCGAATTGTAACCATTTCATCGATTACGACTAATAACTAGCAACCATTACTCATTTCAACCAAAAGAGACAAGAAGAAAGAAGAAAAAGACTGGAAGAAGAATAAACAGAGGACTCAAAAGCACACGCACTACAAAATTAACAAAAAATAAAGAAAAATAAGCACTTAAGTATAAATTTTAAATAAAAACAACAGCAAATGCACATGTTAACATACAAAGTATATTAATATTTTAAAGACAAATAGCTTGAACGCCAGTATAATAAAACTATAATCACAACAATAAAAAACTCACAATACAAGGAAATATATTAAAGGGATAAGCCTGACCACTAGGCATCTATCATCTCTTTGTAAATCTCCCACCCTACCTTATCTCTTCACCACTATTATTTCTTCTATCTACCCATACATCCTTTTGTCCCTTAAAAACACATATACACACTTAAACATTAATTGTAATCGTAATCATACCACGTCGAAAGACGTCTTGGAATAAAATATGTCTTTGATGAATGTTATTTCTCGCCTCAAAGACTCAATCAAAAAACTTGTAAGAAAATTAAGAGAATAAAAGTTAAAATCAATAACGCTACCATTGCTGTTGACTTCAACAGTGCATGTATACAGCATGGCCTCTTACCTAATTAAATATATATGAATATATATATATATATATATATATATATATATATATATATATATATATATATATATATATATAATATATATACTAGTGTAAATGGTTGGCAGACCTTCTTGTATGCAGAATGTGTTAAATACCATAGTATATTTCGCCTTTATTAATTTTCTTTGGAAACTTTCTACTTTTCTTATTATTTTTTTTTTAGTTCATCTTGTAGATGGTAAACAACTTCTCCTACGTTCATCTGTTTTTTTAAATGAAATGTGTTTGGTAAAACCAAACTTGACTCTAATTTCTGAGCTTTTGATATATGCGATCATTTTCAGAGTGTCTTTCCTCCTTTATCGTGAAGAATGGTGGAGTCACTCTATGAGGAAATCGGCAAAACAGGCCCAAATCGGGAAAGGATAGCTAGACTGAGACAACTAAGCGAGGTTCTTAAACACAATCATAAAGAAGCAGAACGTAATCTGGAATGACATCATTGGAAGGCTGGACAGGGAAAGTAATCTTCTAAGTTTTTGGAACAATCCGAAGATTTAGAAGAATGTCCTCCAAAACAAGAACAAAAGTTGAAGACGGAGACGACTTCATTGAGGATCCAGAGTCTTTCGAAAGAAGATTCAGGACAAACTAGCAGGAGATTTTCTCTATAACCCCTGAGGAGAACAATGACTTCGACCAGAACTTCGAAGACCAACTGCTCGATGACCTCAGCACAGTGATACATAGAACCCATTCCCACCCGCAAGTATATCAGGAAAGAAAGATGGTTAACCACGGGTCCCTAATTACCTTTGAAGAGGCAATGAAGAGCATAAGGTCCTTCAAGCAAAGAGCACCAGGTTCGTCTGGGATCACAAAAAATAACCTCGTGAATGCTCCAAGGCAAATTATTCAGGGACTGGTAAATACCATGAATGCCGCCCTGAATACAAGCTACTTTTCGGACGGGTACAAGATGGCAAACATCATTTTCATCCCAAAAGGCAACAAACCCTAGGATAAACAGGTTAGCTATCGCCCGATCTCTCAACTGGAGATGCATGGCAAGATCTTCGAAAAGATTATAGCTAACATGCTACAAGATCAAATGAGCGAGATAGGAGCGCATAACCCCCAACAACACAGGTTCTGTTCATAAAGGGGCACCGAAATAGCCCTGGCCCTCCTAACAAAGAAAGTAGCTTATTGCCAAGCAAATGGGTGCTATGTAGACATTGTGATAAGGGACGTGCAAAACTCCTTGGATTTAGTCTGGCTGGAAGGACATCAATACAAAATCCTGAAACTCCAGCTAGACCCAATCCTGGAAAGGATTCTTTGTAACTTTGCCATAGACAGAAGGGCATGTCTCATGATTGAAGAATACGAAGGACCTGAGCTCGAACTCAAGGCGGGTGTTCCCCAGTGAAGCTGCCTGAGCCCATTGCTCTTCTTGGTCTTTACCATCGACCTCCCAACTCCGGTGTACAGGGACACGATGTATCTGCAATTCGCAGATGACATCACTCAGATCGTCCTTTGCCCGGAAAGGAAAGCAAGGGCGCAGGCAACGAGCACGATAGCGGGAATCAACAACATCAACCGACGATGGGAGATTAGAACCAACAAGGACAAGTTCAAAATCGTCCCATTAAGCCGCAGGTCGACGTGGCCCATCATTACTGAAGGGACGAGATACGGCTATTCCGTCGAAGGCAGTGTCCTGGGCCTAAAGATCTCCGACCACGGATACTCAAGACATTGCACGGAGAGGCGTAACCTGGCAAAGAGAGAAATATCCAAGCTATTCAAGTTTAGAGATCTTAGCTTGGCTAACATTAGGAAAGTATATCAGATGTACGTCCGGGCTAATCTTATCTACCGTGCAGTAGTGACTCAAGCGGGCAGCAATACCTCAATAAGAAAACTCCAACGTGTCCAGAACTCTGCATCCCTAATAATCAACAAAGCCAGAAGGCGTGACTACAATCTGCAAAGGGATCTTCATAGGCGGAAGAGACTAGACCCTATCAATATCTTCACCCCAAAACTGGGAAGAAAGGTCTGGTCCACCCTGACCAATGTTGTTATTCAGGAAATACAGGGAGCAGGTGGCAGACTAAGCATACCTACAAGGCTACGGGAGAAAGTATTCCGTCGTAGCCACTTCCCGAGCATTAAGCTATGCTCACTTGAGAACATAGCACCAATATACACATAACAGAAACACTGAACACTAAAATCTAACACAGCACGAATTGAAACAAATAAGAAGAATATTAGCAATAAGACACTGAGTCAACAACCAACACGAGGTAAATTGCTTAGCCAAAAGCTGATAAAGGCTTGAAAGCTTAAAAAAATTGGCCAAAAATAAGTACATCGAAATTTAAAGACAAACAATAAGAAGAACACGCTAAGAGCACAAAAAGAAACACAAACATGGTAAAAACACAACTTATCAAAGACAAAAACAAAAAATAAAAATTAACGTAAAGTGATGCCCTCCCTACTAGGGAAAAATATCCCTCCCTCTTTTAATTTTCCCCCACTATTACCTAACACTATATAACCATCTTCAAAATTGAGTACACCATCATCAATGAAAAGAAAACGGATTTTAGGGGATATTTTTTCCTCCTTGCTTAAACGTTATTTCAAGGGAACGGGCCCCTCCTGTGAAAGCGGAATTCTAGAAGAACTTTAAAGTTCGATTCCAGCCTGTAGTCTGGATGCTGATGGTTGGCCTTTCTTCTTTAATTAAGATGGCTTCTAAGGTGTTTAGTCTAGCTTTATTCTCATCCTTTCCTCTCATCGTTGTGTTATTAATCAATATGTCCCTGGCTAAGTTGATGTTATGCACGGTCTCCATAAGATTTGGCCCCCCTAAATCTTATGTTGCAGATGCTTTGTCAAACGCCTCGAAAGTGTGGTGGTCGTCATACCACCATATTTTGAGTTGTTTTGAAGCTTAGTCTTCATTCGGGCAGGTAAACTGGTAAACTATGTTTGTAGACTTCAGGATCGAGGAGTTTTGGCAGATGTTTTTCATAATGAGATTGTTAACTTTTGTCGTTTTATAATATATAATCATCTGAATCTTGTCCGTTTACTTCTTAAATTTGATGTCACGGTTAACAATTTCCTTGATTTTTTCGTCTATTTTGTAGGCCGATGACATCTGATTTCTATCATACAGTTTGATGTTATTTACTGGTTCCTGGTTACTTTTCGTTTCATCCGTTTTCCGTAAATTGCCTTCTTACGAGTAAAAATGATTGAAGTTGCTTTTCAATCATGCTATTCGGAAACCGTTGTTTACGAGGGTTTATTTTATGCGGGAAATCTCTTGGTGTAACAAAAGATCTTGTTTCACATGGGAACTGTTCCATCGAGAGATCTCTTGCCTAAAACAAACCCTTCGTGAACAACGGTTTCCCGAACAGAATGGTTGAAAAACAACTTCAATCATTTTTAAGAAGGCAATTCACAGACACGGATGAAACGGAAAGTAACCAGGAATCATTTAATATTTTAAATATGAATTGCCATTAGTTAAATTTGCTTTAAAGATTGTATTGGTAGTAGAGTTATGTCATAAGTAGGGGGGCAGCGGACGAGTAACAATTAAGACTAGGGGCACGAGATATAATATAAAGGGACTCTAGTATTCTTAAGCTTTGTTCATTGTTATCTTGATCTATTATTGTAAAATTATCTAAAGTTATATCCGCGTTGCATTTGATTGCATGTGCTCTGATAAGGGATGGTTCTTTACCATTAAGTGGTTTTTCAGTACGGACGCCTATGTATCTTCCTTGGAGACACCGAGGACAAGTGAATTCGTAAACAGCACGACTGCGCATCCCTAGAGGAGGTTTGTCCTTTTGACTGAACCAACTACCAATATTGAGTTTGTTAATAAATAGTAATTTGAAATTTGTATGGTAAAAATAGCGTTTAAATAAAGAATTTGAATTCCTAAGATCCTATTTCAAGAATAATTGCTATCACCTGTCAGTAGTAAATACCCTTATTTGTGTATTTTTAAATTTCCAATATTTACCTCCCAATCCTTCCTTGGATGTCCCTAAAGACTCAAAATATTTTATTCTTCCCGAAATGGGTCCCCTTAATAGAGAATTCAGAAGAAAGTATTCTAAAAATAAACAGAAAACAAAGGGTAAGTACTTAAGTATAAATTTTAAATAAAAACAACAACAAATGCACCTATGTTTTTTTTAGCAAAGTTATTTCTAATAACTCTTTTATAATATCAAAAAACAAAATGGTGAAGTTCAGAAATAAATATAAGTATCGATATTTTGTGATTTTTTTTAAAACCCAAATAATTACAAATGGTGAAGTTAAGAAAATATATTTTTACATGTTTTCTTCTATAACTATATTTTAGAAAGGTGATTTTTTGAAAGGGGAGAAATAGTTTAGAGTTTCTTTTTAAAATTATTATAATTGGCGAAGTTCAGAAAATTCATAAAAATTTAACCATGGGTGCTTTTTTTTAGATTTTAAATTTTAATCTTAGTAACGAAGCGCAAGCAATGGCTTCGCCACACCCACAATAGGGTGTATTGTGGGGAGTGGCAAAGCCATTACTTGTTATTTTAATAATTTACTCTTGTTCTAATATTTTTCAGATCCATGCTTATTTTTTAGTTCTAAAGGCAAATAAAACCCCTTAAATCGGAATTCTTTTGATATACAGAAAAAAACAATCCTCAGAGCTTTTTTTCTATCTAAATTTGCTTTCATATTTGAAAAATCCTAAAAGGAACAACCATGCCTTAAGTTTAATACATTTTATGAACACGATTTATAATTACTTTTATTTTAAAGAATTCTAAAAGATTCGAAAATCATACAATGTGACTACAAAAATGGTCTCTGTTTTTAATCGCTTATTATTCGGTCATTATTACAACTTCACAATTAAAATAAAAAGCATTCTAAAGAGAACATTTCAAAGTTGTATGTAAATTTTCGTATATCCTGGATACGAAATTTCTACCTACAAAAAAATGACAGATTTATCTACTACAATCATGAGTTATTGGTGGGAAATGCCACGTGTTTTCATCGCAGAAGAAATTATCAAACATGGCTTGGTATTTGCATCCAGCGGTCTTTCGGCCAGCCTTACCGTCAACAAAGGACAATAAATCACCCCCAAAACTCGCGGGATTTTCACGAAATGCAAATATTACGGCTCAATCAAGGCAAGTCTGGGCGCTGCAAAGGTGGGCGAACCATCGAAAACATTGATTCAGCCGAAAATCAGCTTGAAACGGGCAAAAAGGAATTTGCGAGACAACTATCATCTTTGACGGCAATCAAACAGGAAAGCATTCGGAAAATAATCACATTGGATTTGAGAATGAAGTCATTCAAAATTATATGTTTGCAACAGCTAAGCGAACAAGACTATCAGCGTCGTTTGATGTTTTGTGAACGCATTGAAACAATAATTGAACATAACTTGATAAGATTATTCAGTGATGATTGCCAAATCTATCTCAATGTGGCCATCAACAGACAGAATTACCGGTGGAGGTGAAACATCCCAGGCGAGGGGTCCGTCTGTCATCCCATCCCAATTGTTTGATCCTGTCCTCGAAGAAGAAGAGGACGAAGACCAACTGCCGCATTACGAATCTCTTCCTCTTATCCCGGAGACCCCTAGGTCGGAGCCTCGACCCCAAGTTCGCCCAGAGCCTGCATTCCTGTTTCACAGTGACATAGTCGCCTTTGGTAGTATACACTGGGATCAGGTGACTGCGAACCTTATTGCTAGCCTACAAGCTTCTGTCTTAAAAACTCGTGACAAGGAAGAAATACAAGTGCTGCTATCATTGTATAGATTTCAAAATCAGCCGCTACGTGAGGAATACATACAGCTCCACACACGCTTGAGATTTTACCACACCGTGTAGGCACACGGTTGGTCAGCAGCCCTGCAAGACAACCGGGAACAGTCAGAAGTAACTACAGGAATAGTCTTAAGCAGCCAAGCGGAGAAGCAGCACGACCGGCCACAAAAATTTGGCCGCAAGGACCGCCTCCTCCGTATGGATCAGGGTTTGCCTCGATGGGCAATGAAGCAGAGGCGGATATGCGCGCGGGGCTGGATTAGAGACAACGTTCGTCTACATCGGAGGAATACCGTTCGCTGTCGCCCAGAACGCCGCCGAGATTCAATGATGCCTCCTTCACTTTAGACTACGACGCTGTCACCATCTCGTCCAGCTCCCACCTCCTCCGGTTACAGTCGGTAGTTTTGCTCTATTAGGTGTAGGAGTAAACTCCGCCCCCTTGTTTAATAGGTTCAGAAGATGGCTCTTCTACCGTTTCGGAAAATAGACCTCTAACACCTCCACTCCACAGTATCTCGAGAGTAGTAGATGTCAACCTGGACGATTTTAGGATTACCATCGCGGACCCGAGACCACCGACACCATCTGCCTTCCGGGATCATGACATCCTTAGGGACGTCATAAGCGGACCACCAGATATTATGCAACTCGGCCAAGGTAAGCAGGGAAACGAGGTCCGCAACGACGACGCACGGAATGGAAACGGCAACAACAACGGTAATTAGCGGTAGCCCAGCGACGAAGGCATGGAATGGGTGTCCTATGGATTGAACCACCTGGTTTCTGAGGTTAGAGACCTCCCTCCGGAAACCAAACTGGATGTGAAGACACCCTGCGACTTCAGAAAACCCCCAGGCGACTCCGCACTTCTGAAGGCTGCCCGTGCTTCCGGACTAAAGGTATTTTTCAAGAAGGACTACCGGTGCTGGATTGCATCAGGACGACAAATCCTCCCTCTGGTCGAACAACTACTGGACATGTGCATCGTCGAGGAATCAGAAGACATCAACTACGCACATAGGGTATTCGGTATACCCAAGCCCAATAGTAAGGTTAGGTTCATTTATGACATGAACCCAGCCCAAGACACCTTCAACCCTCCATCCTTCAGACTCTACAACAACACTAAGGTATTTAAGTAATGTCCTCCCAGAACCAAGGCCATCAAGCTGGATCTTAAGGACTGGTTTTACCCATGGGCAAGGCATCGGTTCGGTATCGTAATTGACGGGAAGAAGTTCCGTTTTACTCGCCTATCCATGGGATTTGCAGGAAGCCCGTACCTTATGCAGCTCACCCTGTCCACCGTATGAATGCGGCGGCTAAGGTCCACGGGTGTACGGTCTTCACATACATGGATGACATTCTTCTCTTAGGAAAAAATGCCAGTCTTAAAAAGTGTTGTGAGCGTCTAGTGAGCGTTTTTGGAAAATGGAATAAATAACTTTCTTTGCCGTTGTGTGAAATGCAAAATATCCGGGGACGTCACTAAACACGTAGAAAATAATAAAACTTTAAAACGTTTCGAATTTTTTTTATGGTAAATATGTAGATTAGCTACTCGGCCGAAAAAGTAGATTTTTGTGTGTTTACTTTTCGTTCACCGCTGGCGGAAAATTCATGCACGTTTGAGAAGTCTGACGTCAGACTTCACCCCCACCCCATTATAATTCGCAAAACGATTAAAGGGGCTGACATAATTTGGTTAAATCATTCACCTCTGTAAACGTTAGGACATTAGTCTATAAACAATCAGGATTATATACTGGGGGGCTGTGTCCCCCAGACTATCCCCAATTTATTGAAACTCAGGATAATCATAGTGTGGTTCCCCCATTGTGTTTACCCTCACACGAGCCGTCCACTTAAATGTACTCCAAATACGTGAAAGATTTTGGAACACAGACGAAATAGTACATCACATCATTCAAGCCGCTAATATAAAAATATTTACCCTTTTTATTTAATTTATAAAGCAGTAATAATGTCTCAGATATAGTTAATTAAAAACAGGGACAGTTTTTGTGATCACACTGTATTTATTTTTTTCTGAATTCTTAGGAAGAAATTTGATAAAGGCTTCAAATGTACGAAAAACTAGCCTTAATTTTTAGAATTTTGAAAAATCTCTTTCTCTTTTCAAATCCTTCTTGTTTCACAAACTCCCAAATATTGGATAATAGACTTTAATTTTAAAAAGTTTCATTGTCAACCTTTAAAAAATAAGATTTTAATAACATACAAAGTCACACTTGAACTAAGAGAATAAAAAGAAAATTCAAACCGAAAAAAATGCTTTGCTAAGATATAGTGTTAGGGAAAAAACAATCCAGAAAAATACCCGAGTTAAAATATAGTCTAATGCATAAAAGGAGTAAATACATAATAAAGAAGAAAATCAAGTCAAAACTATTAGGAGATTACCTTTGTTTTTCTGCCGATACCTTTTCAATTTCATGGTCTCAGATAAGCTACTCCCACCTGTAGCTCTGGATCACAATCGGTTCGTCATCGGTTCGCTAATCTCTTTTTTCATCGTTAAGTGCCATATAGATTGCGCCTACTTCACTGGCTGGACCAAAGTGTTGGCAGCCCCCATCAAGTTTTGTGCGGCTCTGATTGGGCAGAGCCCCAAAGTTTCTTCACCCCCGGTGGCTCAACCCGTGACCACCCGCTCACAAGCGAAGCCGGATTTCGAAGCGCCCGCACCCCTGTGAAACCCACGGAACTTCAGAATATACGAGTAGCAATGTCGTAAACGAGGACTTTGCTGAAAAACAGAAGGAGTGTGAATCCCTTTGCCTTCCGTGGACTAAGGCCCAAAATAAGACGCAAGAGTTCATTAGAGGTGGCAAATTAATTTCCTTCATCATTAAAGATAACCTACTCTATCGCATATGATCCAATGGAGATCCCACCGAGTTTTGAGCATTATATGTTTCTCGCTATCATGTGCGACTTATTTTACAAGCCAAACATAACAGCCTTTTCTCGGGTCACTTCAGTCACACAAAGACTGCTCAACGAATTTTTGGGTAGTTTTATTGGCCCAGAGCGTCGGATGAAATTCTTCGCTATTGTCGATCATGCGACATATGCCAGAACACTGCCATTGAAGGGCAAGTTAAGCCGGCACCCTTGTAGAAGGGCCACCTAATCTCAGAACCATTCTGCCGAGTTCACAATTGACTTCGTTGGACCAATGCACCCACCATCTAGTGAGGGCCATAGTTATGTCCTCACTCTGGTCGACTTTACCACCAGGTTCCCCGAGGCTGTTCCCCTCAAGAAGATCGACAGCATTTCGTGTGCCGAAGCCCTTATTTCCATCTTTTCTCGCGTTGGACTACCGAAGGAAATATTGTCTAACCGAGGCCGTCAATTTACCCCCCATTTGATGGAGCAGAGGGAAAATTACTCATGGTAAAGCCCCTATTTACCACCCCAATTCACCCTGCCGGAAATGGTATGCGCAAGAGGCTAAATGTTTTTTTTTACCATTCTGCGGAATATTTGCGCCGAGCAGCCGAGAGAATGGCATCGTTATCTGCCGGTGGCTCTTTTTGCGTATACAGAGATACCACACCGCACTTTAGGGTTCACGCCACTTGAGTTACTTTACGGTAGGAACGTTCAAGGTCACTTAAACATTCTCAAAGAACTTTTCACTAACCAAAAATTAGATCAAGAGGTAGAATCATCATATTCGTACCTAATAGAACTCCGTCAGAGGTTGGAGGAAGTTGAGGAAGTTCTGTTATTGCTCCCGACCGACGATAACAAACTACTAAGACAATGGAAGGGCCCCTACCAAATAATAGAGAAACGTATTCCCGTCGATTATTTGGTCGAAACACCAACGGGGAGGAATCTTTTGCATATAAACCTCCTTAAGAAATATTATCGGCACGCAGGAGTTAACCAAATATTGGCTATAAGCGAAGAATCATCCATTGAATCAAATTACCCTCTGGACCCACTAAGTTTAGTACAAATTGCATGCGTAGAGCAAGATAGCGAATACCCCTTGCTCGTACCAGATGTGATAGAATCCTCGTATACCAAGCTCAAGATAAGCGACCAGTTATCGTACGCTCAGAGAAACCACCTCACATCCCTCCTAAATCATTTCGGTGACGTAATCTCAGACATTCCAAGTTGTGTTACTCAGCTTGAGCACGATATTCAATTGACCACCCAAGAGGCTATAAGGTCCAAGCCGTATCCGTTACCCGTGCATTTAAGAGAAGCTTTTAATACCAAAGTTGAGAAGTTGTTAAATTTAAACATAATCGAGCCGTCAAAATCCGATTACTGTTCCCCCGTCGTCATGGTCAAGAAACCCAATAATTCCTATAAAATGTGCATCGACTTTAGGAAACTAAACGCCGTTACCGTATTCGACGCAGAGCCGATTTCCCTTATCGACCAAAATCTCCATTAGTTTGAGAAAGCGAAGTATATTTCAGAACTGGATGTGTGTAAGGCCTATTACCAGATTCTATTGCGGGAAGAGGTTAAAAAGTTCACCGCTTTCCTCACCGAAAAGGGGTTACTTCAGTTTCGTTGGCTCACATTTGGCATCACCACCACCTGCAGTATCTCCAAGCGCTGCTGCAAAGGCTCAGGTATCATAATTTAACAATTAGTCCGAGTAAATGTCATTTTGCCGTTAATACAATAAATTATTTAGGCTTCCGCATAGGTAATAATTAATTAGCCCCTCAGGAGAAAAAGATAAATGCCATCGTAAGAATGCCGCTGCCCGCAAACAAAAAGCAGTTAAGGTCATTCATGAGTTCCGCCTCCTTTTATCGGCGATTCATTCCTAATTTTGCCACCCTTTTTACTCTCTTTTTCGAGCTCCTGAAGAAGAAGGCCACATAACAACTAGTATGGACTCCGTTGTCAATCACCAGCTTCAAACAACTTAAAGGTAAACTCGATTCAGCCCCGATATTACGGTTGCCGAATCCCGCGGAACCATTTGGCATCCAGACGGACGCAAGCAACGACGGTATCTGTTGTGTTTTAGTTCAATACGGAATCAATGAAGAGAGTTTTCCCATCCCTTAGGCCAGCTGAAAGTTATTATCGCGCGAAAAGAACTACGCAGTGATTGAGCAAGAGGCTCTCGCTATCATATGGGGAATTAAAAAAATTAACAGGTATTTGATAGGAAAGGAATTCGTTATCGAAACTGACCACAAGCCCGTGCCGTACCTCCGAAAGATTAAAAACAAAAATGGTAGATTAATGCACTAGAGTTTTTTCTTCCAAGACTTCCAGTTTAGGATATGGTACGTAAAAGGCTCTGAGAATGTTATGGCTTAAGCCGAAATCTTGTAGATTTCCTGTCAAGTGAATCTCAAGTCTACTATTATTTTATAATTTTTTTGTATATATATGTCCAAATAAATTTAGGTCAGAAACATGTACCCTTTTTATGTAAATAAACTTTACATTTATTTTGGAACCGAGGCAGCTGTGCCCTCTCCTTAAAATTCAGTGTTTATATTTATGGTTGTTGTAAATTGGGTTTTATGGGGGGGGGGGGGGCATAATGATCGATCTATATACATTTTTACAGTCTACTTTGGTATTTTTTTTGTGTATTTATTTTGTATTCTTTTTTTTTTGGCTGTGAGGCGAATTTATTTATTTTGTATGCCTTTTGAATTTGTACAATGCGTTCTTTTATTTCATGATGCGAAGGTATTGCACCCCCTTTTCAATTTCCCGATATGTCCCTTCTTCCGGAAGTCCCATCTTAAGGGGGGGAGGAGATGTCAGAGAGAGAGAGAGAGAGGTTCACACAGAGAAAGAGGCCTAAGGGGGTATCTCATGGACGAACGAAACTTCAACCGGTAAACTTCCGGGGCGAGAAAACAAGGAATAAGAGAGATCTGTATCAATTTCATGGATTTATTGAGAAAACAGGTAATTAGAGAGAAATGTGCAGGTTTCATGGATATATTGAGAAAACAAGGAATAGGAGAGAAATGTGTCGGTTTCGTGGATATATTATGAAAACAAGAAAAAGAGAGAAGTGTATCGGTTTGATGAATATCTTGAGAAAACAAGGAATAAAAGAGATATGTTTCAGTTTCATGGATATATTAAGAAAACAAGGAATTAGAAAGATGTATATTGGTTTCGTAAATATATTCATAAAAAAAGAAATAAGAGGGAAATGTGTCAGTTTTATGGATTATTTAAGAAAACAAGGAATAAGAGAGAAGTGTATCGGTTTCACGAATATTTTGAGAAAACCTGGAATAGGAGAGATATGTGTCAGTTTAATGGATATATTAAGAAAACAAGGAATAAAAGAGAGAGAGAGAGAGAGAGAGAGAGAGAGAGAGAGAGAGAGAGAGAGAGAGAGAGAGAGAGAGAGAGAGAGAGAGAGAGAGAGAGAGAGAGAGAGAGAGAGAGAGAGAGAGAGAGAGAGAGAGAGAGAGAGAGAGAGAGAGAGAGAGAGAGATATTTGTATAGGTTTCATGAATAGCTTGAGAAAACAAAGAATAAGAGAAATATTTGTCGGTTTCATGGATATATTGAGAAAACAAGGAGGGAGAAAGATGTGTATCGGTTTCATGAATATCTTGAAAAAAAAGGAATAAGAGAGATGTGTATTGGTTCTAAGAATAGCTGGAGAAAAGGAATAAGAGACATATGTGACGATTTCATGGATAGCTTGATAAAACAAGGAATAGGACATGTGTGTCGATTTCATAAATATATTGAGAAATCAAGGAATAAGAGAGATATGTGTTGTTTCATGGATAGCTCGTGAAAACAAGGAATAAGAGATATATGTGTTGATTTCATGAATATCTTGAGTAAGAATGAATAAGATAGATGTATGTCGATTTCATGGGTAGCTTGAGAAAACACGGAATTAGAGAGAGATGTGTATCGATTTCATGGATAGCTTGAGAAAACAAAGAATAAGAGATATGTGTACCAGTTTCATGGATATATTGTGAAAACAAGGAATAAGAGGGATCATTGTCGATTTCATGATTATCTTGAGAAAACAAGAAATGAGAGAGATATATATCGGTTTCATGGATTTATTGAGAAAACAAGGAATAGGATAGTTATGTGTAGGTTAGCTGAATATCTTGAGAAAACAAGGAATAAGAGAGATATGTGATGGTTTCCTTAATATAATGAGAAAAAAAGGAATAAGTGAGGTGTGTATCGGTTTCATGGAAAGCTTGAGAAAACAAGGAATAAGAGAGATTTGTGTCAGTTTCATGGATATAGTGAAATAACAAGGAATAAGAGAAATATGCGTCGGTTTTATGGATATATTGAGAAAACAATGTATATGAGATATTTTGTTTCGGTGTCGTAGGTCAAGGTTAGATCTTCTAACCTCCGTTTGCTTTCCGTGCCTCGTAACGGTTGGCGATAGCAGACAGGGCAACTCTGTAGTTGAGCTTTGCCTCGAATAATGCCATTGAACTTTGGGTTCCAATAAATCTCTAAGAGGGACTAATTATACTTGGCAAAATTCATTTAAGTATCTAGAAGGTTCTTTATATCAAATTGGGCGAAACAAAATAAACTTTAATACTGTACAAACACAAATAAAATACTGGACATGAAAGATAAATCAAAAATATAATAATAGACATGTAAGATAAATCAAGATATACACACTCGGCCGCACACGACCGACAACAATTCTAGGTGGATCAGCCACCCCAAAATTCGGCTGCTCGAGAAGAGCACGAGGGGGTGGGGGAGCACTAACTCTACTACTTTCCAACAGCACAGGTTGAGTTTGCACTTAAGGCCGTTTAGTACTCGGCTTGTTCGAAGTTATGACGGAAAATACAACCTGTATTCCAGTAACAACAGTCAGCCTCGAAATTTGAGATCGAGGGATATTTACCGGGACGGAAGCTGAGCTCGAGAAATCTCTGCTCGTTTGTTTCTTTTTTCTCTTTTCTTTTCTTCGGAACTTGGGGTATGGGAGGCTGAGAGAAAGAAGCTTTAAAGGGATACAAAATAGACACTCGTAAGGATAATGCAAGTGATCGGGGCACTGGGTCATATTACAAAAATTATGGCCGGGTCTATTTTAAGTACGGAATTATTCAGAGGGCAATGAATGTTTAATTAATATTTAATAATTAGCCCAACTTAATTTCCGCCTACGCTCGGCCAGCAATCAGAGCCTACAGGCTCAGAATACTAATTTACTCAGGCCAATACTTCACTATTTATACGGAAGCCCCGTAAGTGAAAGTTACAGAGACGCTGGAAGGGTTTTTTGCTTTATCTATATAGAGGGGCACCAGAAATGAATTCACAACTTCACGCCATCTTGCAGAACGTCTCGTTGTTACGGTTAGGTTCGCTATGGGCCGTGTTATCGAACTGAAGTGACCTCAAAAGAAGCCAATCGCGGGTTCATTCCGTTCTACGCGTCTCTCTCTCTCTCTCTTTCTCTCTAGCTCTCTGATATTCGGTTTCATGGATATCTTGAGAAAACAAGAAATAAGAGAGATGTGTGTTGATATTATAAATATCTTGAGAAAACAAGCAATAAGAGAGATATATGTCATTTTCTTGGATAACTTGAGAAAATAATGTATGAGAGAGGTTTCTCTCGGTGTTATGGATTGTTTGAGAAAACAAGGACTAAAACAGATGCGTATCGGTTTTATGGATATATTGAGAAAACAAGGAATATAAGAGAATGGTGTTGATTTCATGAATATTTTGAGAAAACAAAGAATAAGAGATGTTTTGGTCGGTTTCATAGATAACATGAGAAACTAAGGAATACGAGATTTGTATCGGTTTCATGGATACGAGGGGCGGTCAATAAGTTTTAAAATTCGGATATAAGGGAACGAGATATGAGGAAAGGTGTTTTATTAATTTTCAATATAAATACCTCGACTTCAATGAACTTGCGTCACTTGTCCCTGATGCTTCGAATTCCCGACAACTAGAAATCTCCCGACTGCTGTTCAATCCACTCCTGGATGGCGAGCTGGACATCTTCATCGTCCCCAAACCGGCGTCCACGCAGTGCAGCCTTGAGCTGGCGGAATAAAAAGTAGTCGCTAGGGGCCAGATCTGGACTGTAGGGGGGGGTAGTTTAGCTCCTCAAATCCACACTCGCGTAGGGCAGCTTGTGCAACTCTGGCCTTGTGGACTTTGACGACGTTGAAGTCGATCATGGGGCGTGAGGTTTCTAGGAACCCAACGGGCAGAGACCTTGGTCATGGCCAAATTGTCGTGGATGATGTTGATAACACTTCCATGTAATATTCCAAGTTTTTGCTCGATTTCTTCGACCTTCACCCGTAGATTTTCGAGGATAATCCTCTCCACACGGGCCACATTGTCCTCGTTGGTCACGTCTGACGGGCGTCCTGAACGGGGGTCATCTTCAAGGGACTTACGACCATGGCGGAACTCCCTATTCCAGTGAGCAATGGTTGCATAGGAAGGGGCGGTGTTGGTGTACACTGCAACCATGCGTTCATAGACCTCTTTTGCATTCTTGCCTTCCTTGGTCAAAAATTTGATTACTGCGCGGTGCTCAACCTTCTCCATTGTTGAAAAATTTGTGACTGGCGATCTGCAATCAGCTACTGCTCCTTAAATAGACGAGGCAGGAGCGTGCGGCTGCAGGTCCAAACTTGTTATAACTTTTCCTAACACCCCCACTAACAGCCATCCCCCTTCCTCTGTGTGTTTGTTTTTATGGATAGCTTCAGAAATAAGGAATGAGAGATAGAGATGTGTGTTGGCTTCATGAATATCGTGAGAAAACAAGGACTAATAGAGATGTGTGTCGGTTTCATGGAATTGAAGAAAACTTAGGATTTTGTCTGTAGAGAGTGAATCCGTTGAGCAGCTTATGAGAATGTATTGTGCGTGCTGAATTGTTAGATTGCAGGTAGGTACGGTAGTTCATTCGACCCTCCCATCATAGACAATATCCTTCGATGGCTAATTAAAGATGCCTGAAGATAATAATGACAATTGCTATTGACCCTAATTCGATTATAAGCTTTTATTTGGTAAAAGGTTAAACAATATGGTATATTGTGCTTTTTTTAACGCACCCAGCGATTGGATTGAAGAACTCTTCGTAAAGCCATTTGGGAGGGGGCAATCTTCAGCGCCAAGGTTATATATACTTAGAAACAGAGGAGAGAGTGTTGCGTTATGAATACGAGAAAGTTATGATAGAAGTTTTTTGATTGGTTTTGTGCATACTCAATATATGCTATTAGAAATTCACGTACTACTTAGAAACCAGGTTACCTGATTGCATGGGCTCGGGCATGGATCGTATTAAATTATATGATACTCTAGTAGTTTTGATAAAACACTGTTACATAACACCTCATTAACTTTTCCTTTCGTAAAGGTGTCCCTCGAAATTATTTCTCTTTTCCGTAGTTTTTACTATGTTAAAAGTTATTGCATTTATTAAGTATCGCCAATTGTCACACAAACTTGATAAGTTCATGAATTTGGCACTGAGAGTAAAAACATATAATTCCCACGAGCGCAGTTGGAATCTAACAAAGGAAACTGCCTATTAAATTTCTTATATATTTTTATATTTTCTTCTTTAATTGCGCGGGTAATAATGTTTATATATAAAAATTGACTTTTAATTACGTTTCCCGGTTCGCTCTGTTTTTGCAGCCAATTAAGGCTTCTCCTATTGCGAGGTTGTTAGTTCTTGTTCATTTGATTCCACTCCGAGAATGGCGTCATTAGAAAGACGACCCGTCCACATTTCTTACGCATTGAAATATTCGCTGAAACTACTTTCACGACTCAACACCTAAGAGAAAAGGAAATGATAATAATAAAAATGATAACTATTGCACAGCCTTGTACATGGCCAGGGGCCTTCAGATAGCGACTGTTTGTCATATAGGAAAAGCTTAATGAAAATAGAGGAGGGAGGGGGTTGGGATAACGAATTCTTGAAAGCACCAGGGAAGAAAAGGAAATGTAAAACAGCAGGAGGCATATCATTGCACTTTATAGAGCAAGGGTGATGACCTTTGCATCAATTTAGGTCTGGTTAAATATCAGTGTTTCCTTAGGTTTCTGTATATTTAGCCATGATTTTAGATCAGAAAAGCCGGAAATACAAGTATTTTGACATAGGACGTTCGGAATCATTACCGCATTGAGTTTTAAATCTCCTGGCCTTGAAATCAGCCAAAAGCACCAGAGGTCACTTGAATCATATTTTGCATAATAATTTTTTAAAACAAGATAGAGCAACAAAATAAGCACCAAATTGTAAAATTTAATCCTCTTTCTAACATAAAAAATATGAGTCTTGGAACAATAAATTTGTATTTTGATTCATAAAAAGTTTCAGAAATATCACAAAATTCGTTTTCTCACACTCAAGGCAGGCAAGGAGACTTTATGATGAAAAAAATTTGAGATTAACATTTTGTCACAAGTTTGATTAATCAAGAAGTGAAAGCAATACATGATGATTAATTTAATAATGACATTTGCACAGTCACTTGTTCAGAGTTTGTTTCTTGAAGCTGTCAAATCGGCGACTGTTAAAATCCACTGCTTGAAGGAGATAGTCCTTTGCCTGGCGTCTGTTGCTATCACATTTTAAAAGTCTCTCATTATTGTGACACCACGTTCAGCAATGTCATTCACCGCTTTCAGATTCTCAATACAGTCCAACACCTTTTTGCTGTCTTTACTCTGAGGCCAAGATTTGGCATGTTTCAGAAGCCATTCGGATCTGTGTTTCCGGCAGGAAATGTGCTTGTGGGCTTATAGGATTGACCAATGTGGCCTTAGATGTGGCTCTCTAGAACAGATTGACATCATCCATATATGAATGCAGAACAGCTCAAGAAATGTGTTGTCTTCCCAGCCTTGATACAACTTTCGTCGTACTGAAGGTAATCTACAAACATCAGTAATTTTATCGAGTATAGGTTTCTGACCATCCACCTGACCTGATACGTGTCGCCTGGTCGACTCAATTGATTACCTAGAGGAGGCGTTCCTCCAAGAACAATGACTGTCAGTTGAGTCATTTCCCTGTCGCCGGTTTTTAGAATCCTTTTCTGCTGTTAGAATGGGTTGTAGTATGTCATCACTGTTTTTTCTACTATTCCTTGAGCTATTTTCAGTTGATAGCCAGTATATTTGGGTTTTACTTGTAAAGGTCCGCCTAAACTCCTTCAGATGCTCACGTCAGGGATTATCTGACGCCTTTATCTTCCCTGCTTCTCTCAAACTGTACCTACTAGTATTTTCAGGATGTGTTGTCGATAGGTCTGATAAAACATCCTTTTGTTCACCATTTTTCCCAGCACTTTGGCAGCCTCTCTGTGAACACTGTAACTAGATGTAAATCCATTGAAGCTTCAGTCTGAGTTGTGCCAGAAGAATTGTTGATGACAAGTACTCTCAATAAGTTTCTTGCTGTGTATGAAGGTGGACCAGACAGTAGCACAGCTAAAGTCTCAGGGGTACTTCCAAGTTGAATTCCGAAGATATCTCTGAGCAACCTCCTTTCATCCTAGTGCAAGGCAGCGTAGAGTGGAGGGGGTGGGGGTCACAAAACTTTAACATGTGACTCTGGCTGTACAAGATTCTGTTGGGACGTGATGTTGATGTTAAGATGGTGAAGTTATCTAGATCAGCGCCTCCAGCTTTCAAGGTGACATAAACCATGGCAGTAACTTGATTGGCTGATAAACCAAGACGATCAGCTTTATTGTAAATTGTGTCATATTCTATATCCCTCCTTGGAAAGGTCAAAGTTACGCTAGTCACACTGTCTTGATGTTGAGACCATACAAGACGAGAATCATGGTAATCTATATCGTCAGTGTTAGCGTCGTTGTCAGTTGAGTCACCCCAGGTAATATCATCCACAGGAACAATGACCTTTTTTTCTGTTGCCACTGTAAAATAGTATATGTTAAGACAGTAATTGATCAGTAGATGATAAATATCACATAAACTGATACCTTAATCTTTATTCTCTCTAGGAAATCAGTTTGTTGTTCTGTATTTTATAGACCTCTTATATAGAACAGAATGTCAAATTCCAGCACGAATGCTCCTCTTTTTGATCCAGGGTTACTTGCTCTTTCTTTGCTTTTCACCAGAGCACGATGAAAGCTAGAGAGTATCCAGCCAGGAAAGTTTCATTGAGAGATCTGGTAGGTAGATGGCCCAGCCGACACCTGACTGTGTACAGTATGAGGAGGTTCTGAGATATCTAGTCTGCACCCAAGGAGCTCTCTCAGCTCCTTGCTAATGCCATTGCGAATGTGTAACTTTTAGATGGTTTTCTATATTCTGTTTGTTTCAGTTATTTCCTGAAAAATGATAGATAATTATTATTAATTATTATTTATTTATTTATTTTATTATTTACTAATTTTAGCCTCTTTCATTTGATACCTAATATGTTGCTCTATCTTGTTTCGATATAAGTTATTGTACAAAATATGATTCAAGGGATCCTGAAACTGGTGCTTTTGGCCGATTTTAAAGCATAAAATTTAAAGCCCAATGTGGAAATACTTCCCTACATCCTAGGCCAAAATAATTGTAATCTCTCGCTTTTTTGAGAGTTTAGAGTTTGTTTTTGAACAGGGCTAATTCAGCTTAGATGAATACGAGAAACAAACATTTAGGGGCAGATCCTGAACATGCGATTCTCTGTGGCTGAGATAGAGTCAGTGAGAAACAGAGATAGGATGGTGTATGGTGTTTAAGATAGAATTAAGAGAAATATAGATAAGGTCAGGGATATATTTAGAGGACGTTTATAATCTTAATAAGTATTTCAATAATTACCCAAATAGTTGTTTGTCCAATATATTAAAAAAAAGTCAATTGGCCTACTTTGAACGATTTATTTAGTAAAAACTTTCCCTATGAAGTTCATTTATTCACGTCCAATTTTTAGTTTTTTCAAAAACTGAATCAAGCCTTAAATTACCGTAACCACCCTGAATCTTGAACATTTCTATCACTTGGTAAAGAAAGCATCTCTCTTTAAGGAAGAGTAATTCATTTCCCCATAGGGAGAAGAAGGCGGGCTGTAAAGATAGGAAAAGTTTGGCTCAAATAATGGAAGCATTTTTTCCAACCAAGAGGGAGATGCATTAATCAAGGCGTGAGGCAAGGGAAGCATGGCTACCAATCTGGAATCTATTGTGGTTGAAGTGCAAGCGGCTGTGGCGAAATTTATAAAGAAAACGGAGTGAGGAGATTTGACTAACAAAGGCCTCGCTAGATTTTTAACTTTGTTGGAAAAGGAAGGACACAAGGGATCGAGTAAGAGAAATACTTTAAAACAGAGCAAAATCCGATAGAGTACACAACAATACCTTCCTCTCTCTTATTTATATTAAGTAAAAATAATTGCAGTATATAAAAGGGAAATAACAAGTATTGAAATACAAGGAGCGTCAGATATTTGAGAAGACCACTTTAGAGATCCCTTGGTAGAGATTAAAGGAATAAGAGTTGATTTTTATGGTGGTTATGCACTCGTTGGTTGTCGCCATGATGAGATCGTAATTTCTTTTTAAACATACGAATCAAACCGAAAGTGGAAGTGATAATGCCTTGGAGAGGTACGGTAAGGGGCACATTTGCTTGCCATATCACCGTTGTTGATGGCAGCGGACAGAACGCTCGAGGATAATGAGCCTATATTTTGCAGTAATAAGGTCGTCAGGCGGGATAAAAGTGAGATAACGGTGACTCGTGAAGCGGAAGAGGAAATAACGACGAGAGCGAATTAGGAGAAAGATTTACACGTCAAAACCTCCCCTTGAATGCCTGTCAGCGAAGGAGGCAGCTACAAATCCTGTTGAGACATCAAAGCCCAATGGAGTAGGACAAAGTATTCTATGCTAGGGCATCTACCATGTTGCTAGGGGTTCTTGTCGTTTGTTATTTCTTAGTGTCTGAGTGTTCTCTCTTTGGTTTCGGGGCTTCTTGTCTGTGGTGACCTGCGATTGGTCTACAGGGTATTTTGGTTTATATGGAGAGTGGGGCGTCATCCTAACAGGGAACCGTGGTGTTCTCAGTTTATTTTAGCTCACTGACAAGAAGTGATTTAAATGTACATACTAGCAGTTGGGTGCCCGTACTCACTCCGCGACGGCATTTGGGTTAGTACTGGTATCATTTCGAGGCCTATTTGCATTCCGTCACTCTAAGAAGTAGATATCCAACATTATTTTTTTCTGGGTGTTATTCCCTTTTTGAATTTACACGTACTCCCTCGTCGAAAGAAGAAACCAGTCATGGATATATTAGTTATATTATTTGAGACAGTCCTTTTTAAAGTAATGAAGAGGCTAATTGCAGTAACGACCATGCACTACTTTCTTATTAGTAAACTTAATAATGGATTTCACACTTAATAATGGATTTCACACTTTTTAAAAATTCCATATTGATGTGGGCATTGAGTGTTTTGCAAAGAAAGGGGCTATACGGAACCACTCACTTGTCTACAATAATATTATTTCCATTTTATTTTCACACCGAATGAATATCGTCCATCTTCTGGTGTTATCCAATTATAGATTGGATATCCTTGGATTTTTCTTACTGCAGCTTTTGCCTACCATACAGGTTATATTTGGATTAACAGAACCACATGATCCATGGATCATATTCTTTTTGATGATTTTAAACAACATTGGATGTGTTTCAGGATTTGATAACTCTGCACTGATTATTATGTCAATCTCATTCGAACTTATTTTTTCCTTCAGCCAAATTAGCAAATGGGCATATGGCAAGCCTCGCTTTTGTCATTCAATGGTATACATATGACATCTCACTTGTCCAAAGAGCTTTCCCTTAGTAATCAAATCTATGATTTTGTCCACTCTAAGCTTGAATACTCTTGCCACAATATCATGTCTGTCAGTAGCAGATTATCCAGGAAGAAGATTCTCTTGCACTTCTTTCCAGGTGGGGTTACAGGTAAAGATAATGAATAAGTCAGGTTTGCCATAATGTCTAACATAGGAAATTGCATTCTCTACTCTTTCCTGCATGTACCTAGAACCTCCAGTAAAAGAAGAAGGCAGAATCACCATTTGTATAGCATTATCTGCAGTGCCATTACTTAAAACTGCATCTTTTAGGTGGATGTAGTCCTCTGCTCTAGCTTTTTCTGATGCAGCTTGATGAACAACAGTCTCTCTGACCCAATCTTGGCATACATATCAACTAACAATTGATTGAGAAGCTGCTTAAATCTCAATAGCAAATTGAAATTTTCCTGCCTCACCATTATGCTATAGGCATACAAGTCCTGAGCACATATTTTCTTGTTATTCCCTGTTCCAGGTTTTGGATCTCTTTGCAAGAAAAGAAAATTGAATTTTCAGTGACTTTCATGAGATTTCCATCTTTATATTGTAGAACAATTTCTCTTTTTTCAAAGTCTTGTCCTACAATCAAAAATCTAACTTCATTTGTTTTTAGGAGAATTAAATCTTCTTTGATCTTAACCATTTAAAGTTTTGTCTCCTCTGATGATCAATCTGACTTATTAATCTGGACTTCTTCCGAGGCTCTCTTGAATTTTCTGATATAGACATTGTTTTGGTGAAGGAATTCTTGGAGATTCAGCACTATTTTTAGTTGTAAATCCTGACACATGTTTGCTCTGGTCTATGCTTGAACTTACTTGCCTCATTCTGTAAAGGATAAATTGAACCAATTCTGTGATAGACTTGGCCTTGGACTCTGAATGTTAACCTTAACTCTCGAAAGGTTACATCATCAGCTCCAAATGATGGCATAGAAAAGCAATTGTTGTAAGCTTTTATGACTGTTAAAAATTCAACTGAATCTGGATTTGATCCATCTAATAGGGAAAGTAATGTTTGACTTGGAATAGGTAGTTATTCCACTTAAATCTTTCCATTTCTGCAACAAAGACCATTGGTCTCATCCTTGAACTTTAGGGCTTTGCAATACCTACATTCCTTTTCTAAAGTTGCAATGGGCACCTCGGGGTGGTTTGAATAATCTTCCTTGGGATCATAATTAAATGCTGCTCTATGTAGATCGGAAAAAAATGCACCTCTGACTTGTCTCATTTGTGCAGCGTTGGTTGTTCTTCTGGCTTGCCTTTGATAGGTGTCTTCAGAAGCCCTGACTCTTCTCATCCTTTCAGCATTAGCTTATCTCCTCTTTCTCGTATCTTTGGAATTCCAGAGGCCGTTCTTTGACGCGCTCTTTTAGCTCATGGACTTTGGATACTCTTCTGGTTTGCATTTGACTGGAATCTTCAGAAACTCTCTGAAATTAAAGAAGATGGTCTTGCCGATAATACCGAGACTCAATGCCTATATATTCTTCTACACTTGAGTGAGATAACATTTCATACGATGTTAAGAAGACATCGTAGTGCAAGTTGTCTTGATATGCTAAAGTGATGATTTTATTTGCGTTTTCATCATTGATATTTATCAATGATAGGTTACTTCCATTAAAAGTTGTACTATGCATAATAGGCTTCGTCCAATAACTGAATTTCCATCTGGTCCACCCATTTTTGTATAGATCGAAGTGCTTTAAGTAGTTTTTGAAGGCCGGTTCAGAGTCACCAGAGTCTGTATCAAGGAAGAGTAAGAAACGTTCTGTTTTCGATTTCAGCACTTCTGAAGCAAGAGCTTTGAGTGACATAATCTGCCTCAATATCAAGTCGCTGCAAAGCTTTGGCAAAGCTATGGCATAAACAGTTACCATCCCCAAGTGCGCGTTCCTAAGTTCATAAACCAAATCAAACTGGTTGGCAAAAAGAATGAAATTATGCACAATGTCTGTGTAGGTAACTGCATTATTAACCATTCCCATATGGCTAACGCAAGACGGTTTAATGCAACCCGCAGACATCGCATGGATCCCTGAATCCGGTTTTAACTTTTTAGAAGGAACATCATCTACGCCTTCGGAAGTGTGCTCCTTTTTCAATTTGGAAAGGTTTTTCAAAACTTTTTCTGATTTTATTGGCCTTATGTTCTTGAGTATAAAGATTTCTTATCCTTTTGAATTTCAAGTTATGTCAACGTGTTTCTTCTCTAAGTTGAGATTGGTAAATGATTGGTAATAAAAATGATTCATTAGAACAAACATCGTTGCAAATTTTTTTATATTTTATGAATTGTATTAGAAACCTTCTGTCTCCTACATCCTTCTCCTTGCTAAAGAGCCTATCTAGACATAAATCCTCTTTCTGAGATTGAAAAGAAGACTCTCATTTCTAATGATAAAATTTATTTCATGCCTATGATGTTATCAAAGACTTTCGGTTACATATGCGTAACCCCCTTTTTGTTGGCCCTGCGGGTCCCACAGTGTTTTGTGGTCTGAAATGAGTATATGTATGTACTGCTGGCTCCAAACCCCATGTACATTCAAAATTTTAAAAAAATCTGTGGAGCCGTTTTTGAGATGGGTGCGCACACATATTCGCTTTTATTTATATAGATAAAAGAGTGAGGGGATAATTATAATCGCTGGTGAGGGTGAAATGCGGAAGTTTCCATACCCCGAAATCTTTGGGCAGATGTGTTTAACTTATCTCAATTTCGGCACGATCGAATGAATTCCGTTTCCATATGATGAACCACTGAATATTGGTGGCAACTTTAGGGCGTTTTGGAGTGATAAACGTTGTACAAGGGGCAGTCAATAAGTTTTGAGAATCGGTAGGGCAAAACAGAGAAAGGGGGATGGCTGTTTGTGGTGGTGTTAGGACAAGTTAGGACAAGTCAGGACCTGCAGCCGCACGCTCTTGCCTCGTCTATTTAAGAAGCAGTAGCTGATCGCAGATCGTCAGTCACAAATTTTTCAACAATGGAGAAGGTTGAGCACCGCGCAGTGATCAATTTTTTTTACCAAGGAAGGCAATAATGCAAAAGAGATCCATGAATGCATGGTTGCAGTGTGCACCCACACCGCCCTTTCCTATGCAACCATTGCTCGCTGGAATAGGAAGTTCCGCCATGGTCGTGAGTCCCTTGAAGATGACCCTCATCCAGGACGCCCGTCAGACGTGACCAACGAGGACAATGTGGCCCGTGTGGATAGGATGATCCTCGAAAATCTACGGGTGAAGGTCAAAGAAATCAAGCGAGAACTTGGAATATCACATGGAAGTGTTATCAACATCATCCACGACAATTTGGCCATGACCAAGGTATCTGCGCGTTGGGTCCCTAGAAACCTCATGCCCCATGATCGACTTCAACGTCGCCAAAGTCCACAAGGCCAGAGTTGCACAAGCTGCTCTACGTGAGTGCGAATTCTAGGAGCTCAACCATTCCCCCTACAGTCCAGATCTGGCCCCTAGCGACTACTTTTTATTCCGCCAGCTCAAGGCTGCACTGCGTGGACGCTGTTTTGTGGACGATGAAGATGTCCAGCTCGCCGTCCAGGAGTGGATTGAACAGCAGTCGGGAGATTTCTAGTTGTCGGGAATTCGAAGCCTCAGGGACAAGTGGCGCAAGTGCATTGTAGTCGAGGGTAGTTATATTGAAAAATAATAAAACACTTTTCCTTATATCTCGTTTCCTTATTTCCGAATTGTAAAACTTATTGACCGCCCCTCTTCTCTTTAATACTTATACGCTTATAATTTGATTCTAAAAGCCAATTTCTAATTCCTTTTACCTCTCTTTTACACCCCACCAACTAAAAAACAAAACAAAAACAAAAAACTGAGAGGTAAAAGAGAAGGTGTTAGCCTCCTGTTACGAGGTCGTTGTCGATATTTTTAATTAATTCCAGTCAACTTTCCTTGAACAAGCGCGATTCTTCTATCCTAAAAAAAAGGTAACATGTCTTGGACGCTTAGCAGTCAATGAGAAAAAATATTAACATAAAATGACGGAGTCCACGAACCCTTTTTTATGACTGCATATGAAGATACCAAGAATGTATCGTTGGTAATTGTCTTATTTTATTAAAAGAGAGGTTAATTCCGTAGGGATCTGTTTCGTAATCAACACTTCATCGTCTAGAGCATGTACAGTATAGATTTTGTAAGGCAGTAACATGAAATGTAGGGTATTTTTGTCATCTCTCAAAGCTACAGAGAAAGATGCCACCGTTAGGATACTGGTTAATTTATTTACTTGGTGAAAAAGCGGAAGATTTCAAACCATCAAATGAATTAAGCAAAAAAAGAGGAGAAATTTTAGAATTAAAAAAAAACACATGATTTGGAAACAATATTTTTAGGTTTAGCAGAATTGATTTAGCACCAGAAAACTGATGTGAAAGATTTCCATTGCCCAGCCATTGCCCAGTCGATATATGATTTTTTTATATTACCCATATGGCGGCTGCCTGCAACGGCAGCCGCCATAATGCTACTTACGTTAACATAAAAATAAGAGAAAAAACCCAAACCCCAAAACCTTCAACAAAACCAAAGATAAAGAAAAGCAAAAAACAAAACAAAAACAAGAAGCAAAGCAAAAGCAATAAGAAGGAAGCAGGTTTCGGCATCGGGGCGAGGTCCGCCGCCCCTAGCGCAGGATCATGCGACCAACATCCGTCAAAGGGGCACAAGGTGGGGGTCCCTCATCTCATTTCGTGTGTTCGGGGTCCCGTGCCACCTGACGAAGGCCTTACAGAAGGGCGGACTTAATTTCGGCGTCTATCACCAAGAAAATGCGTGCCCTTCCCTTGGAAGGCCCTGCCGCATGAGCTGGGGGTCACCTCTGGGACGATCTCCACCTTAGGAGGGCCTCCAAATAGCCATGAATCCCAAGTGTCAGGTATACCGACTGGGGACTTATAAGACCTATGACCTATCACACATTGGTAATAAAAGGCGGGTGGGCATGCTGGCCCCCGTCAACTTTACAAGTTTCGGATCGACTAGGTGAGTTGACAAGGCCCAGGGGACAATGCAGCCCCTTACCCATCTAAGGGGTTTGATGTAGGTCACCTGACCCCAACGTGAGGGATGAGATAAGATGTGGCACATCATTTTTCTCTGTCTTCTTAGCAGGTTGCTGAAAGCAAAGAGGGACCTGCTGCAAGTGGAGAGTTGCACGGAGGCCTCCCTGCAAAAGAGAATAAGGGAGAAACTCCAGAACCCGTCATATAAGGAGAGGAAGAATCGCCCTTTCTGATGGAAGATTTCCAGAGGTGGAGCTGCCCGGGGGTGGCCCCGAAGATGACAAAGAGGAAACTCCCTTTGCCGCATTTAAAAAGGTAGGAGGAGAGCTCTTCCTACTGTTAGAGTGGTGTTGTCATTTAGCTCCTCGCTCACCCCAACATAAAGGACGGGAGAGGATTTAGAGAGGGTGGCTTAGGCTGAAATGGTGACAAAGTGGTGAAAAACGTTGGAAAGCCTGCGAGCACACGGTAATTTCTGACACTTGTGACCACTAAAGAAAAATATTAGAGGTTTTCTGGGATATATTCAGCGTCAAACCGCTAGTGCTTATCCCGTCTAGGATATTTGGACTTTTCTGGGGTTCGTTAAAGAATGGTGTTCGTAACCTAGAACCACGAATCATTGAACAGAAGTTTTCAGTGGTCGGTCGGTTCCCGAAGGTTTGAACTACTAATTGGGCAGCCAGAGAGGCAGGGTAGCAGGGCAGATAACCTTACTGGGGCGCACTAATCCTCGACAGGTGGGCCATGATCGGAAGAGCTGCCGTGGCAGATCCAGAGATAGGACCCGAGACTTTTGGTTGGTCTGGCAGCCAACAAGAGAGTAAACCACACCCGCCACAGGCAGTAGTCTTGTCCACCCGAGAACAGCCACACGGAGGTAGTCAGCTCATTACGCGCGGGAAAGTAGTTATTGGGGAGAAACGATATTCTCCTTATTCGCGCTCAGGTACCCCAAGGCCTGGTCTCTTGCTACCTTCAGGTGTTAAATGAAGTTGTCTTTAGAGGTTTCAAAGCCGCTCTTCTGACACCACGGTACGATGTAGCTGGTCCTTAGGATCAGACAGAGGGTAAAAAGGAAGGGATAGTGGTAGATAAAAAGGAATTCTTAGAGGGGGCGACGAAGAGGCATACGAACAACTTACCCCAGCCTCATCAAAAAGTTAAAGTTAACTCAGTAGCGGGATGTCCCTAAGTTTGCACTCTGTTCTCTTCGAGAACAGTTTTCCCTGGTATCAAGTGCAGATAGGCAAAGAGGTTGAGTTGTAGGGTAAACAAAATAAAAAGGCGCGCTGAGAAGGAGCGAGGGGGTTATGTCAATGACAACCTCCTCAGGCCCCATCAGAAAGTTCAGGTCAACCCAATGACAGGGCTTCCCTCATTTGCCCTCGGGCCGGGAAGACGTACAGTTCCCCCAGGTACCGAGTGTAACAGGCTACACAGGAAAGCCACCTGCGTGGTACAGAAATAGGAAAATACATGAACATTTCCAATGAAGGAAACATTGGAATAAATGGAAATAAATCCTTCTTTGATCTTCTCCTTTATTATAGTGGATTACACTTTGTCTTAAAATATCTTGTAATCCCTGAAAACATTTAAACCCTTTTTGTCAATCCTATGTACGAGTAAATACTCAATTTGCTTAGTTTTGTTTCTCATTTACTCTTTCGTTTCGCGAAAGTTGCCTAAATCCGCCAAATTCGTATCTGGAAATATATTAAATTAATTTCTAACTTCAAACTCTTATCTTTAAACTAATTTCCCTTTTGTTATTATTATATTTTTATTCCTCTTAATTTATATCTACTTCACTATATAATCTATCGCCCATTAACTTGAAATGTTAAATTGTCAATCGTTACTGTTTTCTTCTCCACTTATCTCTGGGTTTAAAATAAATTATTCTTTTGATAAACTCATTTTTCACTTTCTTTCATCTCTAAATTTATCGAGAGTACAAAAAGAGGTACAAAAACGCCTTACACTTAACTTCAATATTATCCAACGTTCTAAGAGATAGTTTGGAAAGGAGAGAACAAAAAAAAAGCAACAGATACATAAAATAATGAGAGATTATTGAACCGGAAAATAAAATTATAATACCTATTGAGATCTTCTAAAACCGAGTTATTTAAGTAATTTGTTACTCGCTAAATGTTTTAAATAATTATCGTATTTAAAAAGAATCAGCTCATTTTTATTCATAATAAGTTATTAATTGATAGCAGGGCAAAGAGCATTGTTGTGTCATTCCTCTTTCCAGATGAGGCATGGATACACTCGGTTTGAACCAATTTTGTATCTTTCCTTGGTCAAAAATAATTATGTTTAACTAAACCGTTCTTCAATATAAGCATTCTTCTCAAACCCAATAATCCTCTCAAAACCTCCATTGACTACTGTAACTCACTGCTTGTGAATCTGCCATCCTCCTCTCTCCGCCCCCTTCAACTTGTACAGAACTATGCCGCCCGGCTTCTCCTCCGTCGCCCTCGCTTCTCTCCCTCGAAACCCTTGCTGCATGAACTGCAATGGCTCCCTGTCAGATCCCGTACTCACTTCAAGATACTTCTCTTCACATTTAAGGCCCTAAACAACAAGGCTCCGTCTTACCTCTCTTCTGCCCTCTCGCCACTCCATGTCCCTCGGGCCCTTCGGTCATCACATGTACCTCTTTTGAATATTTCTCGTTCATCCCTCTACTGAATGGGGGACTGCTCCTTCTCAATCTGCGCCCCTAAGTTACGGGAATGCTCTTCCTGCTGAAATCAGGTCTTCTCCCTCTTTTACCACATTTAAGCGTCTCCTGAAAACGCATCTTTTCAGAATTGCCTTCTCCACCTCTTGAATTTCCATTGAATTTCCATTCTCATCTCAGCACAACGTGCGCTCTGGGAAGGCCTCAGGTCTTGAAGAGCGCATTACAAAAGACTTATTATTTATTATTTATTTTCACTGACCTCACTCTCTTTATTATCCTTCTTGCTCAACACCATATGCTCACTTCCATGCATAACTTGGAATTTTTTGACCATCAAGCAACTTTCTCGTACATTCTACACTCATACTTTTAGCATTCGCTAACCTTATGAACGACAATGTAGCGCTTCCGGATTATTGACATTGATGATACAGACTTGATAAAAAGAGGAAACGAACTCGCTCAAAGCCTACATCGAATACATGCTTGATATTAAAAAGCAGCTCCCTCACTCAGAACACACATCTGATGCATGTTTGATACTAAGAAACATTTCACTCGGTCAGAGCAAACAGCGTGGACATATTTGCTACTTAGAAGCATCATAATTGCTCATATAACACACTGCATAAGTCCTTGATACTAAAAAGTATTCCACTCTCTCAGAGCACACACAGCGGATACATGCTTGATACTAAGAAGTATACCACTCACTCGGAACACAAACCCGATACTTGCTTAACACTAACAAAGATCGTACTTGCTCAGAACACACAACTTTAACTCTAATTAATATCACACTTTATCTTAAATTACAGCTTAAGAAAGCTAATTGTAGAGAAATTAAAATGTAACGCCACCCAGAGGGCTAATCACACATATATATTAAAATCCATCTTCGGAGAGAGCGAGAGAAAAGAACAAGAAATTGAGGTGCGTGAGAACGGTAGGCGTTTTACTAATAGGCAAACTGCCGAATGGCTCTGATATCTCCGCCCGGTGGGTAGCTGACTCCATCTATCCGTCGCAAGGAAGCCGCAAGAGGCCATTAAGCAACTCTAATAAGAAACTGGCCCCAATGAAATGGCGGAAGAAATCCAGCTAGCTGACGGTTTGAACAACTCGCTAGGCAAAACACCCAGTTAATCGCCGAACTCAAAAGATCCGATTACCTACGAGGTCAGGAGGCCCGCGGTTAGAGCGTCCTAGAGCGGCGTAAGAACAAAAGACCACCGAGGAGAAATAGTGGGACGGTTGTCGGTGCCTCTCCTTGAGAAGCAGACTTGGGTTCCGCGGTGTCACCCCCTCCCCCCTCGCGCTTCCCTCAATGGCATTACCCCGTAACCTTTAGTTGGGACGGTCCCCGGGCTATACATAAGCTCCGTAAGGAAGGAAACAGATTATTCTGTTAGAGACGATAGAGGACTAGATTTTTGTGATCAGTCCCTCGCATTGTTCCGGACTTGACTTCTAAGATTTAGAAGCTCGTCTCGTCTTCGTATCGGTGCCATACCGATTCATCCCTCGCAGACTTAGCAACAGGTCTGGCTGGATCAAAATTCCTAAGTGCCAAACAGGAATTTCTGGAGCAAGATAAAAAAAGTTATTAGCTCACCCTCGAGGGACTCTCAAGTCGAAATCTCATTAATTTTGAATGAAGAAGAATTGATTCCTAATTAAGTTCACTTTAATTACTTTCGGGATCACTCCATATACCAATACACAGTTTGTTAACTCTGCAAAGTAGACGAGGGTACAAGAAGAACTCGAGAGCTACAAAGAAGAGTACTCTTTGAGCCAGAGAGCACAACCCCTCTCTACAATGAATGCCTTGCAGTTCCTTGATATTAAGTAATCACAACAAGTGCCTATAAGCTGAGAAGTCTAAGGTCGTCTTTTAGACTCATACCGGATCGATAAAATCATAAGAAGAGATCGACATTGGTTTCTACGGGCACCTTGACAACCCCTTTATCCCTCCCCCCTTTATCGGTATAATAGGACATCTGAATTTGTCCTTCGGCATGAAGTCTTGTGTCCCCGAAGACTATCTGAAAAAACCCAGTATAGCGACATCCGTCAATCGCTGTTCCGATCAAGGTCATGTAAGTCCGAATGACTATATACGAGGGGCGGTCAATAAGTTTTGAGAATCGGTAGGGCAAAACAGAGGAAATGGGATGGTTGTTTGTGGGGGTGTTAGGACAAGTTATGACAATTCGGGACCTGCAGCCGCACGCTCCTGCCTCGTCTATTTAAGAAGCAGCAGCTGATCGCAGATCGTCAGTCACAAGTCTTTTCAACAATGGAGAAGGTTAAGCACCGCGCAGTGATCAAATTTTTGACCAAGGAAGGCAATAATGCAAAAGAGATCCATGGACGAATGGTTGAAGTGTACACCGACACCGCCCCTTCCTACGCAACCATTGCTCGCTGGAATAGGGAGTTCCGCCATGGTCGTGAGTACCTTGAAGATGATTTCCGTCCAGGAAGCCCGCCAGACGTGACCAACGAGTACAATGTGGCCCGTGGATGGAGGATGATCCTCGAAAATCGACGGGTAAAGGTCGAAGAAATCGAGCGACAACTTGGAATATCACATGGAAGTGTTATCAACATCATTCACGACAATTTGACCATGACCAAGGTCTCTGCCCGTTGGGTCCCTAGAAACCTCACACCCCATGACCAACTTCAACGTCGTCAAAGTCCACAAGGCCAGAGTTGCAAAAGCTGCTTTGCGCGAGTACGGATTCGAGGAGCTCAACCATCTCCCCTACAGTCCAGATCTGGCCCCTAGCAACTACTTTTTATTCTGCCAGCTCAAGGCTGCACTGCGTGGACGCCGGTTTGGGGACGATGAAGATGTCTAGCTCGCCGTCCAGGAGTGGATTGAACAGCAGTCGGCAGATTTCTGGTTGTCAGGGATTCGAGGCCTCAGGGACAAGTGGTGCAAGTGCATTGAAGTGGAGGGTAGTTATATTGAAAAATAATAAAACATTTTTCCTCATATCTCGTTTCCTTATATCCGAATTGCAAAACTATTGACCGCCCCTCGTATATTTGTTTTGGTTAGTTAGGATTTTTAAAACTGTCTCACGCTAACTAAGGGAGAAATAGTATTCCATGATTTCTGTAATATTTTAGTTAGATTAGGGATAGTAAATGGTGGGTTAACTCTGTAACTTAGAGGCCTCCAGAAATTAGCTATCTGACAATTGGTTTGTTTACGTGAAGCCTACTATGTTTTGATCAGAGCTCTCGTCAGGAGTAGGTCAATATTCGAATCGTGTGATCTAAGACCATGTTAAACTGAGAGAATTTTATGTAAATATAAATATTTGAGTTAATAGGTAAATTAAAAGATATATACTTTGGTTAATTCTTGGTGTTTTACTGGATCCTTACGTGCTGACCGGCTCTTTCCTTAAAACTGATTTAACGCTGTGGTACTCTCATGATTCAGTAATTAGACTCCTTTAGACGAATCCGGAGTCCACTCAGCCAATAGAGGAATTATTTATTACCCTAAATAGTGTCAGACTGGCTAGTTAAAAGTCAGAAAGTAGATAAATACTTTGACAAAATGTTATTGTATCGGAGTAAATATTAAACGGCCAACAGTGGAAGAATAATTCTCCGACAAAAGTGGGAAAACAATTCCTCGACACTAATCTTACTCTGTCTAATATGATAATTTACATTTTATCTTTGTTAACTTTGCAAAATCGAGTTCGCGGTGAATGTGAAATATGCGCTGGATGTTGCATCGACAAAATTGGAAAACAGCTCACGAATGGACATGTGACAGCTGCAGATTCACTGGGAAAAAATGGAAATAACCAAGATTTATGTTTTACCTTATTTATACGAATTTTTGATATAATGGAACCTTTTGGAAAGTATAACATTATAAATTGTTTGGGGATTTTTCTAAAGGAAAAAGATTTTGAAAAGCCTAAAAACTAATAATCATTAACAAATTTTGATATCTTTATGCAGGTTTGTTTTTTCCATTTTCTCAAGGAGCTAGGCACTGACAAACTCTAAAAAAACTTAGGCAAAAACCCCTTCGCCAGAGCTGTATAGACCGCAAACCACATACCGCAGTTTTGTTACAAAGCATCCCAATTCTTATTTTTACTAACATATTTCAAAATCAATGGCATAAAAGAGTGGGAGAAAAATATGAGCGACGGAGCAAATTTGAGGGCGTTTTTCGAATTAAAACTGGCAATACATATCAAAGCAGCAAACAATATCTACAATTTTGTCTTAATTATTACTGGCATTTGTTTCGTTGTTTTCCGTTTTATATTGTAATTATTAAATATGCCTAGAAAGCAGAATTACACGGAAATTTCCGATTTTAAAAGACTGCAACCCTGAGGGTGAAGTATCCCAAAGCCAATTTGCTTGAAATCTTGGATAAATATTTCTTCGGTCGAGTGAGTTTTTGTTCAATTTTAAGAGAAGTGCAAAATATTACCGAGTCACAAATGTCGTCTTGGGCCTTCTGAAGATGCTGTTTGAAGATATCTTGGACCTTCTAAAGATGCTGTTTAAGGATGCATCGAGAACAACCCTCGGTTAATATCTCCTGAAGTGTTCCCCCCCCACAAATTTGAGATCAGCACATGCACATCAGTAAATTACATACAATCACCTTGATATTATGCACGCACAACCGAGGGAAGAGCTTCTTTTACTTAGGAGCAATATTCAGACGAGGAATGAGTCAACAGAAGAAATGAACGACAAACGTATGAAATTTTTGTACAACATTTTTTTCTGACGAATCACGATTTGGTGAAATTTTCAGACAGTGAGAAAATATGGTTTGAAAGATTAATTCTTCAAGAGTTTGACATAAACAAGTTACAACCAAACCTCTTTGGTTATAGCGAGGGGGAGAATTTCGAATAATGGTAGGTAAGAGTAGTGTTGTTTGTTTTCAATGGTCAGCTTGAAAAGTGTTGTTTATTGATCGAATATGAGAATCACTGCCAAAATGAAAAAAGGCATCAAACAACTTTCTTGGCTGACTCGAATGACGTCGAATGAACCCAATATAACATGTGTGGAGAATAGTAACCAAGACTACATAAAATGTCCATAAAACTACTAAGAAATCGTTCAGAAATACATGCCATTATGGTGGGAAAGATCACGAGCTGTAATCTCGGAAACTATTAAATCTTTACCTCAGCGAGTTGCAACTCTAAATGACATTGAATACATTTAGTATTCCAACTGTATTTCTTTCTTTAAGTGTATAAATAAATTTATTTCCATTATTAAATTTATTTACTTCTTGCATCTTTCTGTATAAGAAAGGTAGATAATATAAAGCAATTAGCTTTATTATCCTCACAAAACTATTTTAAATATATTGTTAATATCTAGTATTAAAAGAAGAGTGAATAGAATGCACACAGCTGTTTTTCTGCTCAGTATTAATCACGAAATGGTGCTTTATATATTCGAATATTCCCGTTTGCTGAATGGAAAAGGCCTGGGGAATCCATTAGCCGCCTCCTCTTCTGATTTCTGATACCCTCTGGGGGAGCCCCAACTTTACTGTATCGTCCATTATGTTATGTGTCACTAGGTTAAAGAAGATAAAGTGTACAATTTCAAGAAATAATTTAGTCGATAACGTCAGCTTAAGGCTGCAGCGTCACTATCGACCTAATTCAAATCTAACGACTGGCGGCCATACGTAATCTGGATCAATCCCTTTTGGGACGGAATGATTGATGTTTGCATTCGTCTAACTCAAATATCTAATGAAAGGAAAGTATATGCACTAAAATTTAACTACACAAAATATACATGTACGTATTTACATCAAACCTTAAAAGATATACATACACTCTGATATGAACAAACAATGATTTGTTTGTTCAAGCGAAATTGTTAATGGGAGCTTCCTTATTTCTATGCGTGTCACCTCTTTCTATAGAATCTGCCTATGGCACGTAGAGTTAAGATTTCCTTGACCAAATATACCAAAGGGCCATCTTCTTCCAGAAGGATTCACCAGAATTTCGTTAATTATAGGAAAGCGCACCATCAAGGAAGGCATGCCATTTGGTATTGCGGTTATGCTTATAATTAGGCATAGAAACAGTGTCTTACTTCTTCCATTTAAATCAAAACAAGATGCCATTTCTCTAAAGAATGATAGTGAAATTCATTTATTTTTAACTAAAGACAAAAAGAAAACTGTTAGCCAATCAGGAAATTAACACTAAATGGAAAGGGAGCTAGGTAACGAAAGGACAAGAAAAATGATTAGATGGATAAAAACAATAGAAAGAGGAGGACGAGAGAAATTTTAGAAATAATAGCATGTACCCCGTCAAACCTAAACACTGCTACCGGTTGGAAAACTAAATCAAACGTCAGATCATATATTATAAGCTACCATATGGTGGTCGGATCTAATTTGGATCTAAATACTCCCAGAGCGTCACTGCAAACACTTCACAGGTAAACTATTCCAAACTTTTACTAAAATGTTTATTTCGAATATCCAACAAAGACAGCTTCATTATCGTTTCCCCCAAAGTGGATTTTTCTTTTTGTAATTTTAATTTACTAACGCAGAAATTGAACTTTATAACACTTTTAAGTAGATATGTATTTATATCATAAATAAGAGTAAGTTCGAACACTGAGATAAACCTGATTACATGTGTAAATCATTAAGTACAACCTTGTCTTCAGTGGTGTTTAAAATATGACCTTAGAAATGGACGAAGAGTAAAGAAAGCGAATCTCACATTGCGATCATGTTTTGGTTGCAAGATAAAACGTGCGGCCGAGGATGGAAAAAGGCCCCTCCACTAACTTCCAGTGATCACATTCGAGGGTTCTCGAGTTTGCTACGTTACTCTCACCCGTGAGCGAATTAAACCGTCCTACCTTCTTTGAAGTCATCTCAAGTATCTCCTATGTTGTGTGGTAATGTGTATATAAGAATATCACAGCCCTCATTAATTGGCACACATCTGTTTACGAATAATGGGAAGAAATAAAAAAAATGAAACGAGAAACAAAGAGAGAAAGAGGGAACCAAATGGAGTCTTTTGATAGGTATAGAATTCGAGGTAATCGAATTTAAAGGGTTCCGCTGTTCATGGATTGAAAGGAGCAATAACATAAGAGCTCTTACCTATTATATTTGTATTGCCCTTTAAAGGTTATATTTCGGAAAATAACCCCGATGAGAATGGACTCATCGTCCTCTTTCAATATAATTATAAGATTTACAGACAATCATTGCATTGTTGAATGCAAATCTACGATTAACATTTTTGCATGTATACAAAGAGACTAGATGAGAATAAGCCTCTTATTATATCTAACAATTTGCCTATTACTCTGCTTTTGTCGTTAATATGTGTTTATAATGCTATTGTGGTCCCTCAACGAATATTTTTTATATATTCGAAAAGGTTGAAGCCAATAAATAGCAAGGAAGAGAATGAAAGATCTTTACTTTTCATTTAAGCTGAGCTTTCCCTAACGTTTCGACCTAAACATCATCAACAAGTTCTATTTAAAGTAAAATAAAAGATACACGCCAAAATTAAAATGAAATTTTAGTTAAATAAATTCAAAGCAATAATTTTTGTATATATAGTATAATTAATCTATATCAATAATAATGGGTTAAATGTTTAAGAAACCATGGCAATTAATTTGCCTGTTGGTAAACAAGAAAAGTTCGACCATGTTAATAATTCAGAAAGACCAACCATGTAAAAAGTATGCAAAATTAACTTGTTTCTTTCATATCCGAAATTAATCTAAGGTTGGAAAGAATTAGTTATGAAAGGGTTAGAGGAGTTGAGGAAGAAGAAGAAGAAGAAGAAGAAGAAGAAGAAGAAGAAGAAGAAGAAGAAGAAGAAGAAGAAGAATATAGTTTGAACGTTAGCATTTTAACGTTGAAGAATCGCAATGCGTTGGGAGCTGGGATTACGATTGCCGTCCAGAATCATGAAATTGCTCATAGTTTGAACATGGCTTGGTACTTTATTGGGCGTTCCATAAAGGGTGATGTTTTATGTCGCTGCCATTTTATTTAACAAGGACACATCTAGCTCATGTAAGTATTTAATTTTTAGTCGTCAAGAAACTACCTATTGTGTTTATGATGGAAAACATAAATCTAAAATCAATTCAAAAAATAAATATAATCATCATCATCATCACTAACTCCATAATTTAAGAAGGGGATTTTTTTAGTATTTGAATAATAATTTCATCTTAGTTTGGTTATGACTTATGTTTTTTATCAAAGTTCAGAAATAAATATAAGTATCGAAATTTTGTGCATTTTTTTAAACCCAAAAAATTACAAATGGTGAATTTCCGAAAATTTATTTTTATATATCTTCTATAACTCTATATTTTAGCAACGGGATATTTTGAAAGGATGGAAATTTAGTTTAGAGTTTCTTTCTAAAATTATTATAATTGGCGAAGTTGAGAAAATTGATAAAAATTTAACCATGGCTGCTTTTTTTTAGATTTTAAATTTTAATTTTAGTAGCGAAGCGCAAACTCCGTGGGAGTGGCGAAGCCATTACCTGGTAATTTGATTACGAAAGGAACTGTTAGGAAAGTCTAATTCTGTTACCACGAAATGACATTCCTTCTTTTAAAAGAATATTTGAGGATTTTCAATGACATTTTATTGTCAATAAAAGATATTGTTTTTTATATATAAAACGAAGCAAAATGTTTGCATTTATTAAATACAACTTCAGGTTCCGGAATACAAATGAATAGGTACGAAACAAAAGAAAATATGCAAACAACGGCTAAGATAATAATTAATATTGAGATTTTATATCGAAGATAACAAAAATGAAAATAAAGAAGCAAAACCGATGACGGTTGTTTTCAGCTAATAGCTAAGCGGCCAGCGAGTGAAGCCGATTTTATAGATTGCAGGGAACCCAAGAGATGTGTCCAGCTGGTGACACCGATCCGATTAGAGAGCTAAGATTTAAACGCCCATCTGGTAAGCTAGTTCTGATAGGATACAGGGGTACCGAGAGCTAAGAACCAAGCTAGTGAGACGATGCAATAGATTGCAGGGGAGGTAAGGCCAAGCACCCATCTGGTGAGTCCGATCCGATAGATTGTATTAAAGCCAGGAGTTAAACGGCCAACTGGTGAGCCCGATCTGATACATTGCAAGGGATCCAAGGCCTAAAGGCCAACTAGTGAGCTCGATCGGTTAGATTGCAGGGGAGCCAAAGGTTAAGCATTCAGCTGATGAGCCCGATTCCGAGTTTCCGGAGGTCGAGGTCAACTTTCTCCTCCTCTAACCGCTTCGGTCGAGGTCCTCACCACCACCCCTATCCAAAGACGGATTGGGGTTAAACCTCAGAACCCAGGCGGAGACATCGAGTCCTCTATTCACTGGGCTCCGCAAACACCTTCACAGTGACGTACACAGAACTCATCCAATTTGACGTGTGTCTATACTAAAATGTATTCGTGTATGTTTGTGTGCGTTTGCTACATTATTTTACTTGATATTTGAGTGATAAATTAAAAGTTACTTTGACAGCAAATTAGAATGATCTCATTCATAAATGTATAAAGAAGTGATTATTGGCGTTAAAGTGCATTTACCCGAGAAAGTTAAATCTTTCTACGAAATTAAAACTATTTAATGGCTTAAAATTTCTTCTAACTTCTTCTGACTTATAATTTCTTTCTAATTTCTTGAGAAAAAGCTTTTAGGCGTTTACTCTAAGTATCCTATTACCATGCAAACGATTCTAAGCTTCAGAGCCTTGGTCACAATTATAGAAAACCTGGGGCTAATTTTCATACTGCGAACTATTATGGAATTATGAGCATGCAGAGGAAACGAAAGAGAAGCAAAAATAAATGGAATAGGAATAACAAAGGTTTGAATAAGGGCGATTGATTATATTATAATCAATATATTGCTTTATTTGTCATAATTGTTTCTCGTGATAAGGAGCTTCGTTTATTTTATTATTTATTGACAAATATGCATTCGTTATTTATTATTTATTACAATTTATTATTAAGAAATGGAAATTAAAAAAAGGTGACATTAAATAAACTATTGAATCACTTGTACGCTAAAATAAAGAAAAGTGCTGGTCTTTCGGATTCATTTGATCTGCTTTGTTTACAGCGAGAAGCTGACAAATTATGCTGTGGCTTCCCAAAATGAACCAATGAACCAAAAATGAACGATTGAGCGAAAATGCAACTATTTCCATTAAACGGAAGAAACTAGTTTTATTCGCGTGCGAGGCTAGTCGCGAATGATTACATCTCAATATGTCGGTCGGTCGGTCTACGTTTTGATATTTTATTGTTTTTTTTTTAATAACATCATAGCTATTCGGCTGATTCTAACGAAATTTGAAAACCTTATGTTGTTTACATTCTCTTTCGAATGCTATAATTGCTAAAGTCCCCCCAAGGTTATCCCGGGAGTTATTTTGTTTTGGCCATAACATCATAACTATTCCGCTAATTCTAACGAAATTTGAAACCCTTATGTTGTTTTACATTTTCTTTCGAATGATATAACTGTCAAGTCTTACCAAGGTTAGCCCGGGAATTATTTTGTTTTGGCCATAACATCATAACTATTCGGCTAATACTCTGCTAGACTAGACTAGGCTATAATATGCTATACTCTGCTAGGCAAACCCAGAATAGGTTATACTATTCTAAGTTATCATAGGCTAGGGTATACTATTCTAAGATATAATGTAAAAGGGTAAAATATACTATGCTTGTTTATGCTATAAATTGTTATGCTAGGATAACATATAGTATGTTAGGCCAGACAATACTAAGCTATGCCTATCTAGGGTATAATATGATAGCATAGAGTATACTTGTCTTGGATAGTTAATGCTAGGCTAAGCTATGCTAAGCTATACTAGGCTAGGCAGGGCGATACTTTGCTATCCTAGTGTAGGCTAAAGTAGGCTAGGTCGGGCTATGCTCTGCTGTGCTAGGTAATACTATGTTAGGCTACGATAGGCTAGCAAACCAAGGGTATAATAAGCTAAGCTATGCAAAGTTATTCTAGTCTAGGGTATGGTATGCTATACTAGTCTAGGATATACTAGGCGATGCTATGATACCTTTGGCTCTATTATGTTATGTGTAGTTATGCTAGAATGCTAGGCTAGGCTATCGTATACAAGGGAATATTGTTTAGGCTATAGTAGCCTATTCTAGCTTGGCTATACTAGGATAGGCTAGCTTAGGCGACGCTAGGCAAGCCTCTGGCCAGCAATGCTAAGCCATACCTGGTTATGCTAGGCTACGCTAGGCACAGCTACGCTAGGACAGGCTATACTAGGCTAGGCTATACTATAATATGAATAGGTTAGATTAGCCTCTACTAAGCTAGGCTAGGCTATACTAGCATAGGATGGGATAGGCTATACTAATATATGATTGGCTAGGCTACACTAAGCTAAGGTAGGATAAAGTAGGTTATACTATGCTAGGCTAGGTTAGGCCCAGCACAGCCAGGCTATTATTCTATTTTAGGCTAGGTTCTAGCAAAATTTAAAACCCTTATGTTATTTTACATTCTCTTTCGAATGATAGAATCGCCAATATCCTTCCAAGGTTAGTTCGGGAATTATTGAAAGTGTTGAAGGTCGTCAGGTCATAAATCAGAATAAGTGAAAGCACGCGACCTTTTGGTCAGCAGACCTTGTTTCTTCTCTAAATAGTTTTAAAAAGATTAAATCGCATACATTTGCAGTCCGTAATATTTACAGCCCTCTGTAAACGTTTATATATTATATTTGACCAAAAATATATAAAAAAAAGATATTTTGAAAATCTCCATGTAAGGTAACAACATTACTTATGGTCTATCTATCTAATTTGTATTAATAATAATAATAGGTATTTATAATGCGCCCTTCAGGGCTGTTAGCCCTCCCAGAGCGCAGGTTATGTAGCGAGTGTAGAGAAAGTTTACAGGGTGGAGAAGGCAATTCTGAAGAGATGAGTCTTCAGGAGATGTTTAAAGGTAGCAAGGGAGGGAGAGGATCGGACTTCGGCAGGAAGAGCATTCCAGAGTCTAGGAGCACAAACTGAGAAGGGGCGGTCACCCATCGAGCAGAGGACAGAACGAGGAGTGCTCAGGATGGGAGCGAGGTTAGACCGGAGTGCCCGAGGAGTTTAACGACGGAAAAGGGCAGACGAAATATAAGGTGGAGCCTCGAGGTTTAGGGCCTTGTAGGTGATGAGAAGAATTTTATAGTGGGTACGGAAGCGAATAGGTAACCCTTGTAGCTCCTGTAACAGAGGCATCGAAGGAGAGAACCGGGGTCGGCGAAGGAGGAGCCGGGCTGCATAGTTTTGAACTAGTTGTTGGGGGTCGAAGTGACGAAGAAGGGAGATTCACTAGAAGAGAATTGCAGTAGTCTAAGCGTGAGGTGACGAAGGCATGAATAGCAGTCTCAAGGCTTCGTCGATAGCTAGAATTAAAGAAGCCCAAAGTTTTGTAAACAACAATGACGAGTTAACTCAGATTAATGGAAACCTAACCTAATTTTAACATCCTAATTTTAATCACTTGCAGAAAGGGAGTTTATTGCCCGTGCTCAATTCATAAGTGAATTTTAACACGGAGTTCTCCTCAAATTGCTGCTTGATAAACGTTTATCAGATGTTTGACTCGTCCAAATCGGTCCAGTAATTGCCGAGATATTGGTAAATAATTTAATTACAGGGTTCATATTTCTACTATAACTGATGAGAATAATGAAAAATGACAATAATTATTCTTTGGCAAATTTCTCGAGAACTACTCGGCGTATTTTCGCGAGACTGACATCATTACAAAGATGAGAAAGTCCTCTATCAGACTATTATTAATATTTTTTCTTACTTTTTTTTCATATTTATATTATCTTCATTAAATTGTAACGGGAGAAAAGATCCAGGGGTGGGTCTAAGGCTAGTTTTATCTGATTAAACCCTGGGAATTTTTCGGGTTATATGAAAATAAAATATATTCCTATAACCCAACAAAGTCCCACGCGTGAGACTTTGGTTGGTTTTGTCTCATAAAAACTTGGACTTTTCGGGTTATATGAGATTAAATTTTTTTATATAACGCGACAAAGTCTCATACGTGAGTCTTAGTCTGGTGCTGTCTCATAAAAAGGTGGACTATTTTGGGTTATATGAGAATGAAAAATACTCATATAACCCGAAAAGGTCCCACTCTTTATGAAATATAACCAACCTAAGGCCCACCACGCATGGATCTTTTCTCCTGTTACAATCTAATGGAGAAAAGAAGAGTATAAATAAGACAAAGAAGAGGAAAAATATTAATAATAGGAAGAATATGAATAATGAGAATCATAATAATAATAAAAATAACAATAAGAAAAAAAATAATAATAATAATAATAATAATAGGAATAATAATAATAATAAAATAACAATGAAGAAAAAAAATAATTGGAAAAATAAGAATAATAATAGGAATAATAAGAATAAGAATATTAGGAGTAATAGGAATAATAATACTAATAATAGGAATAATAATAATTTGAGGAATAATAAGAATAACAATAATAATAATAATAGAATATGAAGACTAAGAATAATTTTATTAGGAATATAATAATAATAGGAATAATAAGAAGAATACTACTACTAATAGGAATTATACTAATAATAATAGGAATAATAATAATAGGAGTAATAATAATAATAGGAAGATTAAGAATAATAGTAGGAAAATAAGAATATAATAATATAAATAATAAGAATAATAATAATGGGATGAATAAAATATTAAAAAATAATAATAATAGGAATAATAATAATAGGAATAATAAGAATCACAATAATAATAATAATAATAATAATAATAATAATAATAATAATAATAATAATAATAATAATAATAATAATAAAAATAATAATAATAAAAGGAATAATAAGAATAATATAATGTGAATAATAAGAATAATATTATTAGGAATTATACTAATAATAATTGGAATAATAATAAGAATAATAATATGAATAATAAGAACAATAATAATGATATAAGTAATAAGAATAATAATAATAATAGGTATAATAATAATAATAATAGGAATATTAAGAATAAGAATAATAGGAATAATAATAATAATGGGAATAATAAGAATAATAATAGGAGTAATTATAATAATAATAATAATAATAATAATAATAATAATAATAATAATAATAATAATAATAATAATAATAATAATAATAATAATAATAATAATAATAATAATAATAATAGGAATAAATGTATAATAATAATGTAATAATAAGAATAAGAAGAAAATATTTGTTACACTTTCTATATACTTATATATATATATATATATAATGTACATTGAACACCCATCTAATGACGTATGTTACGCCAAATCGCTCTAGTACTTGCTGATATATTCTGGTGTTTAATTCTTCTTCTTATTGTCATTCTGCTCCTTCTTCTTCTTCGTCTCATTCTTCTTCTTCTTCTTCTTCTTCTTCTTCTTCTTCTTCTTCTTCTGCTCCTCCTCCTTCTTATTCTTCTTCTCCTCAATGTTATTTACCTTGACTTTAAAAAGGCCTTTGATACAGTTCCGCACGAAACGCTATTGATGAAAATTAGAGCAGTTGGAGTGAGGGGTAACATACTTAAATGGATTAGACTATTGTTCGAGATGGAGGAAAGCGTCAACCCACTCTAAAATGGTTTAAAATTAGTGAACAAACGATTTAACTCTACTATAGCTCAAAATTACTTCACGTTTAAAATCACGCAAACTTGGAATAGCCTTCCCACCCGTGTAGTAGAAAGCACGTCAGTTAATATGTTCAAAAACCAACTTGATGAGTACTTCAATAGTGTAAATATAACGTAATAGGAGCACAGATTAAAACGTCATACATCATTAGGAGTTAAGGATTAAAATGAAATGGTGAATAGAAAGATGCCAGCGACGCTTCACTGCATGGAGTGAATGTGAATTCCCTTTTACTTTTTCTGTCTGTCCTAAAAGTATATTATTTTCATCACTAGCAGGAGAAGTCTGCGGGAGAAGAGAGTACTGTCCTATCACCCCTACCCCTCCCTGGATCGAAGAAGCGTGTTCGTGTATTTGAGGGATAGTTGAACCTGCATGTCAAGGGTACACATGTAGATAAGTGTGTACCGTAGAAGTGAAATAGTTAGAAAAAGCATGCAAAGAAAGGCCAAATGGTACACATGTAGATATAAGTGCGTACAGTAGAATAGAAATAATTTTTTAAAAAATCATGTAAAAAATATATATAGAGGGTACACATGTAAAATACAGCATGTAAAAAAAGCCTGATACAGTAACGTTAAAATGTGGTAGTTAACATCTTTAAGTGGACTGGCCTTGAGCGGATCTTAGGGTCTTTGCTGGTCCTTGTTTCCCTTAGTTCACTTTCTTCTTCTCATTACCTCTCCTTATTCTGCTCATTATCTCTGTTTCTTCTCCTTATTCTTCTCATTATCTCTCATTCTTCTTCTCATTCTACACCTTGTTCTCATTATCTCTCCTCATTCTTCTCATTCTTCACCTTCTTCTTCTCATTATATCTCCTCATTCTTCCCATTCTTCACCTTCCTCTTCTCATTCTTCTTCTTCTTTTTCTTCTCCTTCTGCTTCTCATTATCCTCATTCTTCTTCTCATTCTCCTCCTTCTTTCCCTTCTTCTTCTGCTTCTTCTTCTCATTATCTCTCATTATTCTTCTCATTATACGCCTTCTTCTCATAATCACTCCTCATTCTTCTCCTTTCATTATTCTTTTGCTTCTAATTCTTTTCCTTCTAGTACACATTCTCCTCCTACTTCTTCTCATTCTCCTTATTATTCTCATTTTTCTTATTCTCCTCCTTCTTCTCCTTCTTCTTCTCATTATCTCTCATCCTTCTTCTCATTCTACACTTTCTTCTTTTCATAATCTCTCTGTGATAGAACGAGTTAATTTCAACTCCTATCCCATATAATTAAAAACCACGATGCTGCCCACGTGCATCTTCGATTCGAGGCTCGGAATCTTATCTCAGCTACCGGATGCCAATGTTTAAACAAGGAGGTTATCGTCCCCCCGTTCATCCCCATACGCCGACCTCGCCAGATCGAGTTAGGCTTATGAACAGATAAGGCATTTTTCTCCGGCCCGGCTGTGCGTTCCCTCCAAGCTTTCACTCCATTTTCCCCCACGCCAAGGAGATGTCCTGGCTATTTATATGGAAACTTTACCACTAAGATCAGATTGGAGATCCAGATTTTCGTCGCGAAACATCACCACGACCCTCTCTCCCTTTGTGCGCCAAGGGACCTCGACCTTGAGATTCACCATCACTTGTCCAGAAGGAGGACAATATTCCTTGAGTGCCAAAGGTTCGAGCCTTTCCGACGTCAAGTCCCCAAGGCTTCCCCCCCTCCCTGTTGTTCAAGGGAGAACAACATTAGAACAGCCATTGTTCGTTTTGAGCCCTTCGCCAAGAAACGGTTCTCATCCCCCCCCCTGTTGTTCAAGGAGAACAGCATTAGAACAGCCATTGTTCGTTTTGAGCCCTTCGCCAAGAAACGGTTCTCATCCCCCCCCTGTTGTTCAAGGAGAACAGCATTAGAACAGTCATTGTTCGTTTTGAGCCCTTCGCCAAGAAACGGTTGTCATCCCCCCCCTGTTGTTCAAGGGAGAACAACATTAGAACAGCCATTGTTCTTGAGCCCGTAGACAAGAGACGGTTCTCATCCCCCTTTTGTTCAGAAGAGAACAACCTAGAACAGCCATTGTTCGTTTTGAGCCCTTCGCCAAGAAACGGTTCTCACCCCCCCTGTTGTTCAAAGGAGAACAACATTAGAACAGCCATTGTTCTTGAACCCGTAGACAAGAGACGGTTCTCATCCCCCCTTTGTTCAGAAGAGAACAAAGTAGAACAGCCATTGTTCTTCAAGCCGTTCGTCGAGAAACGGTTCTCCTTCCCAAGACGCCTCGTCAGGATCCTTTTATCCCCCCCCCCTTCGGCTGGAACTCGCCAGCGGACCGAATATTCCTTCAAGTACCTTCCACTGCACCACTAGTGCCAAAAGTTACGTAAGCCAAACTTTACCTTTGAGTATTGATCCCTTTTGTCAATTCTATCCTGTGCTTTAAATTGTTTATCGAACCATCCCATCTCTTTAACTCTATATTTGTTTTACCTTTTTTAATCCCTTAAATCCTTGGATTAGCCCGAGTCTCCACGACCCTTTCCATTCTGTTTATGTCAATATTTTCCGTTTTTGTGTTTTGTTTATAGTTATTATTAATAAAACTCTATTTTATTAATGATAGCAATATTATTATCCTTGAGCTCAGTTCCACTTCTTAAGCATATCGAAGATACATAATATCGGCCGCCAGACAGTAACGCACTCTAAAGAATAATTAAGGAAGTTCCCTCAACGACTAGTGTAATATATGGTATCGTCGGGAGTCATTCTACGACATATATATATATATATACTATTTAAATTTGGTATCAGGTGTGTAAGGTTTAACGCTATATCTTTGCAAACACTGGTCTCAGTCGAGTAAAGCATAGTGTTATTCGTTATAATAATAGAGTATAGTAGTTTCCTTTTGTTTTAACGATTGCTATCCCCCTTCTTTTTTTTTAAACTTAAGAAGCTGGAGTAGCTCAAGGAACTGTTATAATAATTTGTTTGTGTTTTTTGTTTGTGATTTTAGTCAGTGGTTATTTAGATTGAGAAACCAAGTACGAATAGGTCAGTGCCCATATTTAGGTAGGCTAATTCTATAGAGGCATAATTCTTGTTGCGAGGAATTTTAGTTGGTTGACTAGTTGCCCCCTAAGTGCAAAGATGACTCAGTTTGAATTCTTTGAAGCGCAAGGAGAATCCTTGGGACTTTCCGGAAAAGAACTAATTAAGTACATAAGAGAGGAATGGATAAGACAAGTGTACCTTCACCATCAGATTAAACTAGCTCAGGATGAAGAAAAATATCAAAGAAAAGAGGTAGAAAGAGAAAGGGAAAGAGTAATCCGACAAGAGGAACGAGAAAGAGAAATACAACGAGAGGAACGAGAAAGAAAAATACAACGAGAAGAACGAGAAAGAGAAAAACAACGAGAGGAACGAGAAAGAGAAATACAACGAAAAGAACGAGAAAGAAAAATACAACGAGAAGAACGAGAAAGAGAAAAACAACGAGAGGAACGAGAAAGAGAAATACAACGAGAAGAACGAGAAAGAAAAATACAACGAGAAGAACGAGAAAGAGAAAAACAACGAGAGGAACGAGAAAGAGAAATACAACGAGAAGAAAGAAGGAAGGATTCGCGCTCCTTCCCAGGAAAGCTGACAAAGTTTCCGAGCCCCGTAAAACCCCCAAACTTCTTTCCTCAAAACCAACAACGGGACTCCAAACCTCCCGTTAAGACTTCTCCTCCATCTCTCTTCCCGAAGCGACCAACCATATGCTTCACCTGTGGTGTAGAAAACCACATGAGCTGGAATTGCCCCCAAAATTCTAGGCTTAAAAGCGGACCAGCCCACCAAGTTCACCAGATTAATGCGACCCCGGCTCCCCCGGTGGTGCAGACCCAAGCAGAAACTTCTCCCCATCCGTCAGGCCACCAGGTAAATTTTGTTTTTGGTAAAAGTTCATCGGGAACTTTGAAATATGAGGAGGGCAGCGTGGACAGCTGTCGAGTATTGACTCTCGTCAGGGACACAGGATGTACGTGCTTCATCGTGTCCGACGAACTCCTCCCAGTGGCCTCTAACCACGAAAAATTTGCGGTGATACATGACCAACTTGGGCGGGCGAACCGATTCCCCGTCGCTAGATGTTACCTGCAGTGTCAATATTATAATGGCTGGGCTGAAGTCATTGTAGTACCCATACAATTCTGTTCCGTACTTATAGGACAGAGCCCCCAAGTAAGTTTTGACCCTGTGTTTCAGGCCGCCCTTCCTCAAGGCCGAGATAAGAAAGAAGCCCAGGAGCCCGTCCCCATCAGAACCCCGATACCGTCCGATTTCTCGGAGACCCCTAACCAGGACTTTAGGACGGAAAATGAGGAGTGTGAATCACTAACACCCTTAGGTGATAAGGCCCCAGACAAAGACACGGAGACTGTCCCTGGACCCCAAGAAAAAAAGAACCCCCAACGCGCCCATGGAGATACCTTCGTAGAACTGGACGAAGCATCGGCGCTTGAAGAAGATTGCCCCGCGGAGTCCCTTAACGTAATCCAGACAGTGTGCATCCAACCTGATGCCGATTACCCTCCTCCTTCCCTACCAGGCGAGTCTTTGGAACCCTCTGACCTGGATAGTGACGCGCAGCTGACACCACGTCAGAAGAGTCAGCTACAAGAACTAATTTAATGGAATCACCATTTACCCACCCTATTAGCTCTTTTCGAGCAACTGCGTGAAAATGGCCTCACCATTGGCCCCAGCAAATGCCAGTTTGCCCACGAAACCATCAAATATTTGGGTTTCAAAATAGGACAAAACAAGTTAGGTCCCCACGAGAACAAGATTAAGGCAATCGCCCACATGCCCCTCCCGATTACAAAGAAGCCATTAAGATCGTTCCTAGGATCAGCTTCTCCCTATCAGCAATTTGTTCCGAATTTCGCTGCAATTTTGGCCCCCCTATGCCCCCTTCAGGAAAAGAATTTCTCCGATCGTTTACGTTGGAATGATGTCGCTGTTTCCCATTTTAATCAGCTCAAAAGTAAGTTCATTTCTGCCCCCATTTTTAAGTTGCCCAACCCGGAAAAATCCTTTGGGGTTAAGACCGACGTGATCAACGAGGGCATTGGAGGTGTACTCCTTCAATACGTGGATGACAGAATGAGTCATCCAGTTGCATATGCTAGTCGTCAATTATTACCACGTGGAAAGAGATATGCCACTAGAGAAAAGATAGCTCTATCAATTATCTGGGTCATAGATAAATTCAAGCTGTACTTGATATGTAAAGAATTTCGAATAGGAACCGACCACCGTCCGTTAGCCTATATTAGGAATTTGAGACATTCAAACGGCCGCATCATGCGCTGGAGTTTACTCTTGCAAGAGTATCAGTTTAAAATAAATTAGATAAAAGGTTCCGATAACCAGGTCGCTGACGCCCTCAGTAGAAATGCGTTACCGAATAGCGTAGAATAATTGTATTCATAGGATTAGTATCTCCATGTAGGTATATACCGTCTTGTACGACTTAATTTAAGATTCTTTTGTAATATAATTAATTAATGTATATGTCTGAATTTTGTAACGCTCAATGTCTAATTTTTTGTATGTCTATATATTTGTTCTTATTAATTTACGTATAAATTATTTTGTCCCGTATGTACTAAGTTTATATCATTTCATTGTTCCATGCCCTTTTTTTTTCTTTGATTAAGTTGTATTAAAGGTTATTTTCCCCTGTAATCTAAAGATCAAAATAATCATATGTATTGAGGTAATACTAGTTAGGTGCAGGAAGGTACGGTTGGTACAAGAAAACGAGTTTCCTACAACAGAGCTCTATCGTTGTCCCTTCTCTCTTTTTTTTTTCGAAGTGACAACTTCCCCTGGAATGGAGGGGTGTGATAGAACGAGTTAATTTCAACTCCTATACCATATAATTAAAAACCACGATGCTGCCCACGTGCATCTTCGATTCGAGGCTCGGAATCTTATCTCAGCTACCGGATGCCAATGTTTAAACAAGGAGGTTATCGTCCCCCCGTTCACCCCCATACGCCGACCTCGCCAGATCGAGTTAGGCTTATGAACAGATAAGGCATTTTTCTCCGGCCCGGCTGTGCGTTCCCTCCAAGCTTTCACTCCATTTTCCCCCACGCCAAGGAGATGTCCTGGCTATTTATATGGAAACTTTACCACTAAGATCAGATTGGAGATCCAGATTTTCGTCGCGAAACATCACCACGACCCTCTCTTCCTTTGTGCGCCAAGGGACCTCGACCTCGAGATTCACCATCACTTGTCCAGAAGGAGGACAATATTCCTTGAGTGCCAAAGGTTCGAGCCTTTCCGACGTCAAGTCCCCAAGGCTTCCCCCCCCCTGTTGTTCAAGGGAGAACAACATTAGAAAAGCCATTGTTCGTTTTGAGCCCTTCGCCAAGAAACGGTTCTCATCCCCCCCTGTTGTTCAAGGAGAACAGCATTAGAACAGCCATTGTTCGTTTTGAGCCCTTCGCCAAGAAACGGTTCTCATCCCCCCCCCCTGTTGTTCAAGGAGAACAGCATTAGAACAGCCATTGTTCGTTTTGAGCCCTTCGCCAAGAAACGGTTGTCATCCCCCCCCCTGTTGTTCAAGGAGAACAGCATTAGAACTGCCATTGTTCGTTTTGAGCCCTTCGCCAAAAAACGGTTCTCATCCCCCCCCCCCTGTTGTTCAAGGGAGAACAACATTAGAACAGCCATTGTTCTTGAGCCCGTAGACAAGAGACGGTTCTCATCCCCCTTTTGTTCAGAAGAGAACAACCTAGAACAGCCATTGCTCGTTTTGAGCCCTTCGCCAAGAAACGGTTCTCACCCCCCCTGTTGTTCAAAGGAGAACAACATTAGAACAGCCATTGTTCTTGAACCCGTAGACAAGAGACGGTTCTCATCCCCCCTTTGTTCAGAAGAGAACAAAGTAGAACAGCCATTGTTCTTCAAGCCGTTCGTCGAGAAACGGTTCTCCTTCCCAAGACGCCTCGTCAGGATCCTTTTATCCCCCCCCCCTTCGGCTGGAACTCGCCAGCGGACCGAATATTCCTTCAAGTACCTTCCACTGCACCACTAGTGCCAAAAGTTACGTAAGCCAAACTTTACCTTTGAGTATTTATCCCTTTTGTCAATTCTATCCTGTGCTTTAAATTGTTTATCGAACCATCCCATCTCTTTAACTCTATATTTGTTTTACCTTTTTTAATCCCTTAAATCCTTGGATTAGCCCGAGTCTCTACGACCCTTTCCATTCTGTTTATGTCAATATTTTCCGTTTTTGTGTTTTGTTTATAGTTATTATTAATAAAACTCTATTTTATTAATGATAGCAATATTATTATCCTTGAGCTCAGTTCCACTTCTTAAGCATATCGAAGATACATAATATCGGCCGCCAGACAGTAACGCACTCTAAAGAATAATTAAGGAAGTTCCCTCAACGACTAGTGTAATATATGGTATCGTCGGGAGTCATTCTACGACACTCTCCTCATTCTTCACCTTTTTCTATTCATTCTTCTACTTCTTATCATTCTTCTTCTTCTTCTCCCTCTTGTTTTTCTTCTTCTTATTCTTCTCCATCTTTTTATTCTTCTCATTCTCATTCTTCTTGTTGTCATTCTCCTTCTTCTTCTTCATCTCATTCGTTGGATTTCAAGCGAGCAAACGTTACACCTATATTTAAGAAGGGGAATAGATTTGAAGCAACGAATTTTCGGCCTATTAGTCTAACTTCGGTAGTTGGGAAGCTTTTAGAATCTGTAATTAAAGATAGAATAGTGAGCCACCTCGAGGCAAATAAGCTGATTAACGATACCCAGCATGGATTTAGGCGTGCGAGATCGTGCTTGACTAACTTGCTCGAATTCTTCCACAAAATGATTTGCGTGTACGATGAAAGCAAAGCTGTAGACGTAATATATTTAGACTTTAAAAAGGCGTTCGACACCGTCCCCCACCAAAGGTTATTAATGAAAGTTAAAGCGATTGGGGTGACTGGTAAGATTTTAAACTGGATTAGAAATTGGCTGAAAGATCGCTCGCAGCGGGTAGTAATAAATGGGGAATGTTCAGATTGGGCCAGCGTTAGTAGTGGGGTACCGCAGGGCTCTGTTTTAGGCCCTTTATTGTTTTTAATTTATATTAACGATTTAGATAAAGGCATACTTAGTCGGATTTCGAAATTTGCGGACGACACGAAGCTGGGTAATCGTGCCTATGTAAGATCGGATGTCGATAAATTGCAGGGGGACCTAAACTCGATTGCCAATTGGGCGGACAAGTGGCAAATGGAATTTAATTTAAGCAAATGCAAGGTAATGCACTTGGGTTGCCATAATTTAAGAGTAGATTATACCATGAAAGGCCAAGTCCTCGACGCGGTTAAATTAGAAAAAGACTTGGGAGTATTAGTCTCAGACGATTTTAAATTCTCGAAGCAATGCGCGGATGCGTGTAAAAAAGCAAATCGCGTTTTGGGTTATATCGCGCGCAATTTCATCTTCAAATCTAAGGATGTAATTTTACCTTTATATAAATCCCTTGTGCGGCCACTTCTCGAATACGCTGTTCAATTTTGGGCTCCATATTTAATGAAAGATATCGCGCAATTAGAAAGAGTGCAGCGTAGGGCTACGAAATTAATTCCAGAGCTGAGGAATAGATCATACGAGGAAAGGCTCAGGGCTTTGGATTTGCCATCGCTAGAAAGCAGAAGATTACGTGGCCAGCTAATAGAAGTATTTAAAATACTAAAGGGTTTCTCAAACGTTGACTTTCGCAATCTGTTCGAACTGGATCATAGGGGAAATACTCGTCAGCACGGGTTAAAATTAGTGAACAAGCGTTTTAACACTAGTATAGCCCAAAACTATTTTACATTTAAAGTTACTCAAAATTGGAATCGGCTGCCCACCCACGTAGTAGATAGCACTTCGGTTAATATGTTCAAAAATCGTCTCGACGTGCATTTGAATAGTTTAAATATAACGTAGTTGAGCACTGTGAATTTAAAAAGTCCTTGCAGAGAGAGAGTTTGGAGCGGAGGTTTAAGGATATGAAATTATGATTACTAAAAATGATGCCGGCGATTCTCTGCATGTGTAGCTTAGATGTCCCATTTCTTTTCCGCCTATCCTATAAGTAGTCTCTATCCCTAAATTAGCTTTTCACCACTAGCAGTCGAGTGGCTGCGGAAGATGAGAAGAAAAACTTTCTATCTCCCCCGACCCCTAGTTTGCTTAGTTAAAATTGCACGATAATGTACACATGTAGATAAGTGTGTACAGTAGATAGTATAAAAAAAAAAAAAAAAAGAAAAAAAAAGCATGTTAGAGATACACTCGTAGATAAGGGTGTATCGTAGTTTTTGATTTAGTGTAGCGGACTAGCCTCGAGCGGACCTTAGGGTCTTTGCTGGTCCTAGATTCTGTAGTTCTGTAGTTCTTCTTCTTGTCATTCTTCTTCGGACCCCAGGATTCACAATATAGACCCCAATATTCGCAATTTAGGACCGTTAGAAATGGGGCTAGACCATCGAGGGAACAGCATTTCAGATTACCATGTTCGAACCCCTTCGCACTGCTAACTCCTATCGAAGGAAGAGAAGAAACTGTACTAATTAGGGATTCTTTAATTAGAAACCAAGAGCCGGAATTCACAGCGCGTGACCCGTCAAAACGAAAACAATTTTGCTTTCCTGGTGGCCGCATAGATAAAGTAGTTAGTGAAATTGAAAAATTGGACCAAACACGTGACGGGCGTACGATCCTCACGCTGGTAGGATGAAATGATGTCCACAGGTACGACAGTACCCCACAGGGAATAGTAAACCACGCTAAGACTATGATTCATACTGCGAAAGTTAAAGCGAATAACGTAGGAATAATTGGTATTTTACCCCGACTAAAATCCACGTTGCGTCTGCAGTCCCGAGCTATATATACAAACGAGTGCCTTAAGCGCTTGTGTCGCGATACTGGAGTTAGCTTCTTTAACGTTTGGGATACATTTCAAGACCAACCCTCACTTTATCAAACGGACGGAATCCATTTAAGCGATGTAGGGAACAGTCGGCTGGGTAGGATTTTAGACCAGTCAGTACGTAGCATGTTAAGTAGGAGAGTTGCGGGGCCACGTGATGCCCATGCGCCGGACCGGTCCTCGCTTGAAGGGGCAATGAGTATTGGGGAGCAGGGAAACGGAACCGATTCGCGTGTGATAGAGGAGTCCACATAAAGCGCAAATTGAAATGTATATATTCAAATGTTCGTAGCTTAAAAAATAAACTTGCCGAAATAAAAGCCGTGATTCTAGAGGGAGACTACGATCTCGTATTCTTAAGTGAGACTTGGATAGATACACATTCGGGGATCAGTGTTTGCGAATTTTATATACCAGGTTATAAAATTCATTATACAAATAGACAAACTGGTAGAGGAGGGGGCGTATTAGTGTATATAAAAGATGATTTAAACGCTATAACGATCGACTCGTCTACGGCAGATATGAAAAGTGAGGCCTTATTAATCCAATTATGTTGTAATGCAAAAAATAAAATTAATTTAGCCGTCATATATCGTCCTCAATCTCAAATAGAAAGAGAAGATGCTGCACTCTTTGATATGCTCTCATCTTGGGTTAGAAAAGGGACCACATTAGTCTGCGGCGATTTTAACCATCCAAACGTTAATTATAGTAACCTAACGTCAGATAAAGCTGGGGAGAGACTACTAAACTTTATTCTGGAGAATTTTCTAGTTCAAAAAGTGGAAGAACCAACTCGTGATAATAATATCCTCGATTTAATCATGGCGACTGACGAGTCATTGGTAGAAAATGTTTGTGTAGGAGAGCATTTAGCCTCGAGTGACCATAATGAGATTAGATTCGTAGTAAACACGTGTGTAGAAGTAAAAATTAGTACACAGCTTATGCCACGTTTTGGTCGCTTTAATTTTGATACTTTTCGCGAAAGGATTAAGGATGTAGACTGGGGAATGCGCTTCGAGAATAGGTCTGTAGGAGAAATGTACACTGAGCTTCGGCGTACACTCCTTAGTGTAAATTTCTACTTACTAAAGTATGTGCGCCGTAAGAGCGGGAAGTCGATGAGAGCGCCCTTGGTTAGCCCACTAATATTAAGCTTAATTAAGGACCGAAATAGAAAATTTCAAATACATAAGAACAATGAGTCATTTATAAGTCGGCAAAATTACATAGATTCTCGAAGAGAAGTTAAACGGGCGGTTAGAGATGCGAAGCGGAAATATGAAATAAACCTCGCGAAGGATTCGCAGAAGGAACCGAAACGGTTTTACGGCTATGTAAACAGTAGGAAACCCTTAAAAGGTTCAATAGGGCCGATTAAAGACAAAGATGGTCGTTTGACGGAATTTCCGGCGGAAATGTCTAAAATTTTAAATAAACATTTCACAAGCGTCTTTACTGTTGAAGATTCGTTCGAATTAGGATCGTTAGTTGAAGAAGTACATAATAGTGATATTTGCATATCCGATATAACAGTTAATGAAGTGGAAATTCTTAAATATATTAACCTGATGAAAAAGTCGAAATCACCCGGGCCCGATGGCGTTTACCCCACTCATTTAAAGGAACTTAAGAATGAGCTTGCGAAGCCGTTGCGTGCAATTTTCAATCGCTCATTAGAAGATGGCGTAGTCCCTTTAGACTTCAAGCGTGCAAACGTTACACCAATATTTAAGAATAAAAATAGATATGAAGCAACGAATTTTCGTCCTATTAGTTTAACTTCGGTAGTTGGAAAGCTTTTAGAATCGGTAATTAGAGATAGAATAGTGAGCCACCTCGAGCTAAATAATCTGATTAAAGATTCCCAACATGGGTTTAGGCGGGCGAGATCGTGCTTAACAAATTTGCTGGAATTCTTCCATAAAATGATTTGCGTTTACGACGAAAGCAAAGCTGTAGATGTAATCTATCTAGACTTTAAAAAGGCGTTTGACACCATTACGCACGAGAAATTATTAATGAAAGTTAAAGCAATCGGTGTGAAGGGTAAGATATTAAATTGGATTAGAAATTGGCTGAAGGATCGTTCGCAGCGAGTAGTTATAAATGGTGAATGTTCTGATTGGGTCAACGTCAGTAGTGGAGTGCCACAAGGCTCCTTTCTTGGCCCATTATTGTTTCTAATATATATAAACGATTTGGATAATGGCGTATTTTGTACGATTTCTAAATTTGCTGACGATACGAAGCTGGGCAACCGTGCCTATGTAAGATCGGATGTAGAAAAATTAAAAAAGGACCTAAACTTGATTGTCAGATGGGCGGATAAGTAGGAAATGCAGTTTAATTCAAGTAAATGCAAGGTTATGCATTTGGGTTGCCATAATTTGAGGGTAGAGTATACCATGAAAGGCCAGGTCCTCGACGTGGTTAAATTGGAAAAAGACCTGGGAGTTTTAGTCTCGGATGACTTCAAAGTCACGAAACAATGCGCGGATGCATGTAAAAAAGCAAATCGTGTGCTGGGTTATATTGCGCGTAATTTTACGTTCAAATCCAAAGATGTAATTTTACCGTTAAATAAATCACTTGTGCGTCCAATGCTCGAATATGCGGTTCAATTTTGGGCTCCATACCTAAACAAAGGTATCGCGCAATTAGAAAGAGTGCAGCATAGGGCTACAAAATTAATTCCCGAGCTGAGAAACAGGCCGTACGAGGAAAGACTTAGGGCATTAGATTTGCCATCTCTCGAAGGCAGAAGATTACGTGGCCATCTAATAGAAGTATTTAAAATATTAAAGGATTTTCAAACGTTGATTATAGGAATTTGTTCGAATGGATCATAGGGGAAACACTCGCCAACACGGATTAAAATTAGTGAACAAGGGATTTAACACTAGTATACCCCCAAACTATTTTACGCTTAAAATTACTCAAATTTGGAATAGGCTGCCCACTTACGTAGTAGATAGTACGTCGGTAAATATGTTCAAAAACCGTCTCGACGCGCACTTAAATAGTATAAATATAACGTAGTCTGAGCACACTAAATAAAAACGTCTTTTGCAAAAGGAGTTTGGAGCGGAGAAACAACGAATAAAAATGATGACTGAAAATGATGCCAGCGATTTCTCTTGCATGTGTAGTTTAGATATCCATTTTCTTTTTCGCCTATCCTATAAATAGTCTTACTATCCTAAAATTATATTTTCACCACTAGCAGTTGAGGGCTGCGGAAGTTGAGAAGAAAAAAATTCTATCACCCTCCCACCTCTAGGTTGAAATAGTTAATATGCATGACAATGTACACATGTAGATAAGTGTGTACAGTAGATTATAAAAAAAAATAAAAAAATAAAAAATCAAAATAAATATATAGCATGTTAGAGATACACTCGTAGATAAGTGTGTATCGTAGTTATGGATTTAGTGTAGCGGACTAGCCTCGAGCGGACCTTAGGGTCTTTGCTGGTCCTAGATTCTGTAGTTCTGTAGTTCTTGTCATTCTTCTTCTTCTGGTAATTCTTCTTCTTGCCATTCTTCTTCTTCTTCTCCTTCTTCTTCTTCTTTTTCTTCTTCTTCTTCATCTTCATTCGTCCCACCGACTCTCTCATTCGTCCCACCGACTCTCTCATTCGTCCCACCGACTCTCTACTGAAAAGACGTGCTCGCTCTGTGCTCCCGCTAATTTCACTGTGCTCAGAATTTATCGTGCCTCTGCTACTGAATACTTTTATATATATCGCCTATTCAATATTAGTCGCCGTATTATAAAGTTCGATTTTTCAATAACCGTATACAGTATATTATTAGCTTGTGCAGCTTGTTTTCTAAATTAGTGCGAATTAAAAAAAAACAAAAAACCGACAATGCCCGTTATTAAGATCGAATGCTCAAGGTGCGCTGCTTCATTTAATAAGGAAATTTACGTTCCCTCGAACCTTGAGCAAATTAGAATATGTCGCTTTTGTATATTGAACGAAGCGTTTGAACGCAAGTTGTCAAGTGCGATCAGCGAGATCAAACTTGAATTAAATACCGTTGCAAGGGATGTGATCTCGACTAACCGTAAAGTCGATGACTTAAATTCCAAACTAGATTCTGCTATTCACGACATGCGCGGGAGGGAAAATAGTAATAGAGATAGGCGGCCTGCAAATTCGAATCATCAGGTAGTTGTTGACGAGCAACAACGAATTTTAAACTCGTTTAGGCCTCAGGAATCGCAATTTCGAAGTGTTAGAAATGGGGCTAGACCAACGAGGGATCAGAACTTCGTTTTACCCTGTTCGAACCCTTTCGCGTTGCTAACTCCTTTCGAGGGGGAAGAGGAAACCGTTTTAATGGGGGACTCCTTAATTAGAAGGCAGGATCAGGAGTTTGCTGCGCGTAACCCTTCTAAGCGTAAGCGCTTTTGCTATCCCGGTGGCCGCATTAACAACGTGGCCGCCGAGATCGAGAAATTGGAAGATACGCGTGGTGAACGAACGATCATCACGATGGTAGGGGGCAACGACGTCCATAGGTATGACAGCACCCCGGAAGATATAGTTTATCGTGCCAGAACCATGATAGATACGGCGAAATCCAAAGCAACCAACGTGGGAATTATTGGTGTTCTCCCCCGACTTAAATCCACGTTGCGCCTCCAATCTAGAGCGATCTATACTAACGAATGTCTTAAGCGGTTGTGTCGAGAAACTGGTGTTAGCTTTTTTAACTTATGGGATTCATTCCAGGACCATCCGTCACTTTTCCAAAAGGACGGAATTCACCTAAGCGATGTGGGTAATAGTCGGCTGGGTAGGATCTTAGACGAGTCCGTACGTAGCATTTTAGGTAGGAGAGTTGCGCGGCCACGTGATGCCGATGCGCCGGGCCGGCCCACGCGTGAAGAGGGCACTATCGACGGGGTGCAGGGAAACGGAACGGATCTGAGTGTTATAGAAGAGTTAACGTAAAGCGCAAACTGAGATGCATATATGCGAATGTTCGTAGCTTAAAAAATAAAATTGCCGAAATAAAAGCCGTTATTCTAGAGGGTAATTTCGACCTCGTATTCCTAAGTGAAACATGGTTAGACACTCATACGGGGATCAGTGTTTGCGAGTTCGATATAGCGGGGTACAAAATTCATTACAGAAATAGACAAACTGGTAGAGGAGGGGGCGTATTAATGTATATAAAAGAGGATCTAAACGCCATAACGATGGACTCGTCTAAGGATGATATGCGAAGTGATGCTTTATTAGTCCAGCTAAGTTTAGATGCTATAAATAAAATTAACTTAGTCGTGCTATATCGTCCGCCTTGCCAATTGGAAAGAGAAGATGCTGCACTCTTCGATACGCTTACGTCTTGGATTAGAAAAGGGACCACATTAGTCTGCGGCGATTTTAATTTACCTAATGTTAACTTTAGCAACCTTACTTCTGATAAACCGGGTGAGAGGCTATTAAACTTTATGTTGGAGAATTTTCTCGTACAAAAAGTGGAAGAGCCTACTCGTGATAGCAATATTCTTGATTTAATCATGGCAACCGATGAGTCATTGTTAGAAAACGTACGTGTGGGTGAACATTTAGCTTCCAGCGACCATAATGCGATTAGATTCGATCTAAACACCTGCGTAGAAGTTAGAATGAGCTCGCAGCTCATCCCTCGTTTTGGTAGCTGTGATTTCGATATTTTTCGCGAAAGGATTAAGGATATAGACTGGGGAATACGATTCGAGAACAGGTCGGTAGGAGAGATGTACGCAGAACTTCGATGTACGCTGCTTCGTGTGAATTCTGATTTGGTTAAGTATGTGCGTAAGAGCGGGAAGTCGGTGAGAGCTCCGTGGCTTAGTCCGTTAATACTACGCTTAATCCGGGACCGAAATAGAAAATTTAAAATTCATAAAAACAATGGGTCAGTTATAAGTCGGCAAAATTACATAGATTCTCGTAGGGAAGTTAAACGTGCGGTCAGAGATGCGAAGAGGAAGTATGAAATAAACCTCGCTAAGGATTCAAAGAATGAACCGAAACGGTTTTATGGGTACGTAAATAATAGGAAACCCGTAAAAGGATCGATAGGGCCGATCAAAGATAAGGATGGTCGTTTGACTGAACTTCCGACAGAAATGTCTAAAATTTTAAATGAGCATTTTACGAGCGTGTTTACTGTGGAAGATTCTTCCGAATTGGAATCGTTAATTGGGGAAGTTCGTAGTGCTGATAAATGCATATCCGATGTAAGTATAAAGGACGAGGAAATTCTTAAATTTATTAAGCTAATGAAAAAGTCGAAATCTCCGGGCCCCGATGGGGTATATCCAATTCATTTAAAGGAGCTTCAAAATGAACTCGTTAAGCCATTGCGTGAAATTTTCAATCGCTCATTAGAGGATGGCGTAGTTCCGTTGGATTTCAAGCGAGCAAACGTTACACCTATATTTAAGAAGGGGAATAGATTTGAAGCAACGAATTTTCGGCCTATTAGTCTAACTTCGGTAGTTGGGAAGCTTTTAGAATCTGTAATTAAAGATAGAATAGTGAGCCACCTCGAGGCAAATAAGCTGATTAACGATACCCAGCATGGATTTAGGCGTGCGAGATCGTGCTTGACTAACTTGCTCGAATTCTTCCACAAAATGATTTGCGTGTACGATGAAAGCAAAGCTGTAGACGTAATATATTTAGACTTTAAAAAGGCGTTCGACACCGTCCCCCACCAAAGGTTATTAATGAAAGTTAAAGCGATTGGGGTGACTGGTAAGATTTTAAACTGGATTAGAAATTGGCTGAAAGATCGCTCGCAGCGGGTAGTAATAAATGGGGAATGTTCAGATTGGGCCAGCGTTAGTAGTGGGGTACCGCAGGGCTCTGTTTTAGGCCCTTTATTGTTTTTAATTTATATTAACGATTTAGATAAAGGCATACTTAGTCGGATTTCGAAATTTGCGGACGACACGAAGCTGGGTAATCGTGCCTATGTAAGATCGGATGTCGATAAATTGCAGGGGGACCTAAACTCGATTGCCAATTGGGCGGACAAGTGGCAAATGGAATTTAATTTAAGCAAATGCAAGGTAATGCACTTGGGTTGCCATAATTTAAGAGTAGAATATACCATGAAAGGCCAAGTCCTCGACGCGGTTAAATTAGAAAAAGACTTGGGAGTATTAGTCTCAGACGATTTTAAATTCTCGAAGCAATGCGCGGATGCGTGTAAAAAAGCAAATCGCGTTTTGGGTTATATCGCGCGCAATTTCATCTTCAAATCTAAGGATGTAATTTTACCTTTATATAAATCCCTTGTGCGGCCACTTCTCGAATACGCTGTTCAATTTTGGGCTCCATATTTAATGAAAGATATTGCGCAATTAGAAAGAGTGCAGCGTAGGGCTACGAAATTAATTCCAGAGCTGAGGAATAGATCATACGAGGAAAGGCTCAGGGCTTTAGATTTGCCATCGCTAGAAAGCAGAAGATTACGTGGCCAGCTAATAGAAGTATTTAAAATACTAAAGGGTTTCTCAAACGTTGACTTTCGCAATCTGTTCGAACTGGATCATAGGGGAAATACTCGTCAGCACGGGTTAAAATTAGTGAACAAGCGTTTTAACACTAGTATAGCCCAAAACTATTTTACATTTAAAGTTACTCAAAATTGGAATCGGCTGCCCACCCACGTAGTAGATAGCACTTCGGTTAATATGTTCAAAAATCGTCTCGACGTGCATTTGAATAGTTTAAATATAACGTAGTTGAGCACTGTGAATTTGGACGTCCTTGCAGAGAGAGAGAGTTTGGAGCGGAGGTTTAAGGATATGAAATTATGATGACTAAAAATGATGCCGGCGATTCTCTGCATGTGTAGCTTAGATGTCCCATTTCTTTTCCGCCTATCCTATAAGTAGTCTCTATCCCTAAATTAGTTTTTCACCACTAGCAGTCGAGTGGCTGCGGAAGATGAGAAGAAAAACTTTCTATCTCCCCCGACCCCTAGTTTGATTAGTTAAAATTGCACGATAATGTACACATGTAGATAAGTGTGTACAGTAGATAGTATTAAAAAAAAAAAAAAAAATAGCATGTTAGAGATACACTCGTAGATAAGGGTGTATCGTAGTTTTTGATTTAGTGTAGCGGACTAGCCTCGAGCGGACCTTAGGGTCTTTGCTGGTCCTAGATTCTGTAGTTCTGTAGTTCTGTAGTTCTTCTTCTTCTTCTTCTTCTTCTTCTTCTTCTTCGCTCAGCCCTTCTCCTGCTAAGACGTGTTATCTCTGTGGACCTACAAAAGTTTACACTTGTGTCGTGCTCAAACCTTTGTGTTGTAAAGTGAAATAGATAGAAATTACATTCCGTGTCGGTTATACGTTAAATTAGCTCCATAAATTTCAACTCATTTTCAAATAATCTTGTGTTTTACAATGCCTATCATCAAATTTGATTGCGCTCGCTGCCGGGCTCCATTTAATAAGGAAATATACGTTCCCTCAAACCCTGATAACGTTAAAATATGGCTCTTTTGTCTTTTAAACGAGGCGTTCGAGCTGAAATTAACAAACGCGATTAATGAAATTAGATCAGAAGTTAACTCTGTTGGGAGAGACGTATTGGCAACGAATCGTAAGAGAGTCGAACTTGCCAGCGGTGTTCGGGCATCCTTTGATTAGCTTCGAGGGGGGGGAGGGGGCGATCGCGCGCCTATCTAAAACTCATATACACCCCCAGAATCACAATTTAGGCTAGTTATAAACGGGGCTAGTCCATCGAGGGCATGTCAACGTTTTGAAATTCCATGCTCTAATCCATTAGCCTTGTTAACTCTAATCGAGGTGGAAACAGAGAGTATTCTAATCGGTGACTCTTTAATTTAGAACCAGGATTCGGAATTCAGAGCACGTAATCTGGCTAAGCATAAGAAAATCTGACTATCGGGGGGAGGGGGGGGGATTAACCACGTTGTCAGTGAAATCCATAATCTGAAAGAGCCAAGTGAAGATCTAGCTATCTTCACACTCGTGGGCGGGAATGATGTGCACTAATTTGACAGCTCGACTACCGAGATTGTACACCGAACAAGGGACCTAATTATAGCGATCAAAGCAAAGGCGAATAAAGTGGGGATAATTGGGATAATTCCGAGATTAAAAGTGACTCTAAGAATGCAGTTAAGATCAATCTACACAAATGAATGTCTTTCTGGAACGATTTTCAGGACAAACCGTCACTTTTTTTAATGATGGTATTCATTTAAATATAGTTGGTAATTCGAAGATTGGCAGAAATATTAATGAAATCTCCCGTGATCTATATGGTTATTTGCCCCTCAAATCACAGCTGCGCGGGAGCGGATTTCACGCGAGGAGTCAATAAACTTGGTTGAGCAAGGAAACGCTCCAGGCATACGTGAGAGGGACGCTGTTATTTAAAAGTAAAATTAAAATGCATTTACGCAAATTTTCGGAGTTTAAGAAACAAACTGCTCGAACTTAAAGCCATGATTCAAGAGAGGGATTGCGATATCATATGTATTAGAGAGACGTGGTTAGATACAGCTTCTAGAGACCTTATTGCAAAATTTAATATAGAAGGGTACAAAATCCATCACAAGGACCGCCTAACTGGGAGAGGCGGTGGAGTTTTAGCTTACGTGAAAAGAGGGAATAAATGCAATAACGATGGCCACGACGACCGTAAATATGAAGAGCGAGGTTCTGCTATACAAACTATACTTCGGATAGTTAGGGAGAGATTGCTTAATTTCATTCAGGGTAATTTTCTTTTGCAAAAAGTAGAGGAACCTACGCGTGATAAAAATATACTTGATTTGTTTATCTCAACAGAGGAGACTTTGGGTACAAAACGTTTGCGTGGGTGAGCATTTGGCGACGAGTTACCATAATATAATTAGGTTTGAAATTAATGCGAGCGTAGAGGTAAAAGAGAGTTCACAACTAATCCCACGATTTTGGAGATGTGATTTTGAAACCTTCCGTAACCGGATTAAAAGGATAGACTAGGAAAGATCTTTTTATAATAAGACAGTAGAGGGAATGTACTCGGAGCTACAGCAAAATGTGCTCACGGTGGATTCCGAGTTAGTTAAGTATGTACGTCGAAAGAATGGAAAGTCAAAGAGAGCACCGTGGGTTAGCCCTTTAATAATTAACTTAAATCGGGAGCGTAATAAAGATTATCAAAGTTTTAGAAAAAACGAAACGACAACAAATCGGGAAAAATACATATACTCTCGAAGGCTGGTAAAGCGGGCCGTTAGAGAAGCTAAGCTGAAATATGAGAAAGAACTTGCTATAAATTCGAAGCATGAACCGAAACGGTTTTATAGTTACGTTAGGAGTAAAATGCCTATAAAGGGTTCAATAGGGCCGATTAGAGGTAATCATGGTGTTATGACGGACGTCCCAGAACAACTTGCTAAAATATTAAATGAGCATTTCTCGAGCGTTTTTACTACTGAGGACGTGACACAATTAGCAACACTAGGCGAGGACCTAAATCTTGTCCTTCTTCTCCCTCTTCTTCTTCTCCTCATTCTTCTTCTTCTTCTCCCCTCCCTCATTTTTCTCCTTCTTCTCTTTATTCTTCTACTTCTTCGCATTCTTATCCTCCTTATTCGTATTCTTCTTCTCCTTCTTCTTCCTCTTCTCCTTCTCCATCTCTTCTCTTTCTTTTTCTTCTTCTCCATCTTCTTCTCCTTCCCCATCTTCTTCTTCTCATTATTCTTCTTATTCTCCTTATCCTTCTTCTTCTTCTTTTCTTCTCCTTCTTCTTCTGATCCTTGTCCTTCTCCTCATTCTTCTTTTTTCTCATCTTTTTAGATCTTCTGCTCATTTTCTCCCTTTCCTCATTCTTCTTCTTCTTCTCTTCATTCTTCTTCTTCTCCTTCTTATTTTTCTCCTTCTCCTCATTCGACGTTAATTATAGTAACCTAACGTCAGATAAAGCTGGGGATAGACTACTAAACTTTATTCTGGAGAATTTTCTCGTTCAAAAAGTGGAGGAACCAACTCGTGATAATAATATCCTCGATTTAATCATGGCGACTGACGAGTCATTGGTAGAAAATGTTTGTGTAGGAGAGCATTTAGCCTCGAGTGACCAAAATGCGATTAGATTCGTTGTAAAACACGTGTGTAGAAGTAAAAACGAGTACGCAGCTCATCCCACGTTTTGGTCGCTGTAATTTTGATACTTTTCACGAAAGGATTAAGGATCTAGACTGGGGAATGCGCTTCGAGAATAGGTCAGTAGGAGAAATGTACACTGAGCTTCGGCGTACACTCCTTAGTGTAAATTTCGACTTAGTAAAGTATGTACGCCGTAAGAGCGGGAAGTCGATGAGAGCGCCGTGGGTTAGCCCACTAATATTAAGCTTAATTAAGGACCGAAATAGAAAATTTCAAATACATAAGAACAATGAGTCATTTATAAGTCGGCAAAATTACATAGATTCTCGAAGAGAAGTTAAACGGGCGGTTAGAGATGCGAAGCGGAAATATGAAATAAAACTGGCGAAGGATTCAAAGAAGGAACCGAAACGGTTTTACGGCTATGTAAACAGTAGGAAACCCTTAAAAGGTTCAATAGGGCCGATTAAAGACAAAGATGGTCGTTTGACGGAATTTCCGGCGGAAATGTCTGAAATTTTAAATGAACATTTCACAAGCGTCTTTACTGTTGAAGATTCGTCCCAATTAGGATCGTTAGTTGAAGAAGTAGATAATAGTGATATTTGCATATCCGATATAACAGTTAATGAAGAGGAAATTTTTAAATATATCAACCTGATGAAAAAGTCGAAATCACCCGGGCCCGATGGCGTTTACCCCACTCATTTAAAGGAACTTAAGAATGAGCTTGCGAAGCCGTTGCGTTCAATTTTCAATCGCTCATTAGAAGATGGTGTAGTCCCTTTAGACTTCAAGCATGCAAACGTTACACCAATATTTAAGAATGGGAATAGATACGAAGCAACGAATTTTCGTCCTATTAGTCTAATATCTCTCTCTCTCTCTCTCTCTCTCTCTCTCTCTCCTAACTTCGGTAGTTGGAAAGCTTTTAGAATCGGTAATTAGAGATAGAATAGTGAGCCACCTCGAGCTAAATAATCTAATTAAAGATTCCCAACATGGGTTTAGGCGGGCGAGATCGTGCTTGACAAATTTGCTCGAATTCTTCCATAAAATGATTTGCGTTTACGACGAAAGCAAAGCTGTAGATGTAATCTATCTAGACTTTAATAAGGCGTTTGACACCGTTCCGCACGAGAGATTATTAATGAAAGTTAAAGCAATCGGTGTGAAGGGTAAGATATTAAATTGGATTAGAAATTGGCTGAAGGATCGTTCGCAGCGAGTAGTTATAAATGGTGAATGTTCTGATTGGGTCAACGTCAGTAGTGGAGTGCCACAAGGCTCCTTTCTTGGCCCATTATTGTTTCTAATATATATAAACGATTTAGATAATGGCGTATTTAGTACGATTTCTAAATTTGCTGACGAGACGAAGCTGGGCAACCGGGCCTATGTAAGATCGGATGTAGAAAAATTAAAAAAGGACCTAAACTTGATTGTCAGATGGGCGGATAAGTGGCAAATGCAGTTTAATTTAAGTAAATGTAAGGTGATGCATTTGGGTTGCCATAATTTGAGGGTAGAGTATACCATGAAAGGCCAGGTCCTCGACGTGGTTAAATTGGAAAAAGACCTGGGAGTTTTAGTCTCGGATGACTTCAAAGTCACGAAACAATGCGCGGATGCATGTAAAAAAGCAAGTCGTGTGCAGGGTTATATCGCGCGTAATTTCAGGTTCAAATCCAAAGAGATAATTTTAACGTTATATAAATCACTTGTGCGTCCACTGCTCGAATATGCGGTTCAATTTTGGGCTGCATACTTAAACAAAGATATCGCGCAATTAGAAAGAGTGCAGCGTAGGGCTACAAAATTAATTCCCGAGCTGAGAAACAGGCCCTACGAGGAAAGACTCAGGGCATTAGATTTGCCATCTCTCGAAGGCAGAAGATTACGTGGCCAGCTAAGAGAAGTATTTAAAATATTGAAAGGATTTTCAAACGTTGATTATAGGAATTTGTTCGAATTGGATCATAGGGAAAACACTCGCCAACACGGATTAAAATTAGTGAACAAGCGATTTAACACTAGTATAGCCCAAAACTATTTTACGTTTAAAATTACTCAAATTTGGAATAGGCTACCCACCCACGTAGTGGATAGTAGGTCGGTAAATATGTTTAAAAACCGTCTCGACGCGCACTTAAATAGTATAAATATAACGTAGTCTGAGCACAGTAAATAATAACTTCTTTGCAAATGGAGTTTGGAACGGAGGAACAACGAGAGTAAAAATGATGACTAAAAATGATGCCAGCAATTTCTCTTGCATGTGTAGTTTAGATATCCATTTTCTTTTCCGCCTATCCTATAAATAGTCTTACTATCCTAAAACTAGATTTTCACCACTAGCAGTCGAGGGCTGCGGAAGTTGAGAAGAAAAACTTTCTATCAACCCCCTACCCCTAGGTTGAAGTAGTTAATATGCATGACAATGTACACATGTAGATAAGTGTGTACAGTAGATTATATTTAAAAAAAAAATAAAATAAAGATATAGCATGTTAGAGATACACTCGTAGATAAGTGTGTATCGTTGTTTTGGATTTAGTGTAGCGGACTAGCCTCGAGCGGACCTTAGGGTCTTTGCTGGTCCTAGATTCTGTAGTTCTGTAGTTCTCATTCTTCTCTTTCTTCTCCTCTTTCTCCGTCTCATTATCATTCTCATTATTATTATTATTCCTATTATTATTATTATTATTCAATAATTATATCTTTTCCAATTATTCTTATTCCTATTATTATTATTCCTATTAATATTATTCTTATTATTCCTATTAATATTATTCTTATTATTATTCCCATTAATATTATTCTTATTCTTCCTATTATATTCTTCTTCTTTTTCTTCTACCTATTCTTCTTATTCTTCCGATTCTTCTTCTTCTTCTTCTTCCTATTATTCTTCTATCCTATCCTATAAATAGTCTTATTATCCTAAAATTAGATTTTCACCACCAGCAGTCAAGGGCTGCGGAAGTTGAGAAGAAAAACTTTCTATCACCGCCCCCACCCCTAGGTTGAAGTAGTTAATATGCATGACAATGTACACATGTAGATAAGTGTGTACAGTAGATTATATTTAAAAAAAAAATAAAATAAAGATATAGCATGTTAGAGATACACTCGTAGATAAGTGTGTATCGTTGTTTTGGATTTAGTGTAGCGGACTAGCCTCGAGCGGACCTTAGGGTCTTTGCTGGTCCTGGATTCTGTAGTTCTGTAGTTCCTTAAAAGGTTTATTAGGGCCGAGTAAAGACAAAGATGGTCGTTTGACGAAATTTCCGGCGGAAATGTCTAAAATTTTAAATGAACATTTCACAAGCGTCTTTACGATTGAAGATTCGTCCGAATTAGGATCGTTAGTTGAAGAAGTACATAATAGTGATATTTGCATATCCGATATAACAGTTAATGAAGAGGAAATTCTTAAATATATTAACCTGATGAAAAAGTCGAAATCACCCGGTCCCGATGGCGTTTACCCCACTCATTTAAAGGAACTTAAGAATGAGCTTGCGAAGCCGTTGCGTGCAATTTTCAATCGCTCATTCGAAGATGGCGTAGTCCCTTTAACCTGATAAGAAAGTCGAAATCACCCGGTCCCGATGGCGTTTACCCCATTCATTTAAAGGAACTTAAGAATGAGCTTGCGAAGCCGTTGCGTGCAATTTTCAATCGCTCATTAGAAGATGGCGTAGTCCCTTTAGACTTCAAGCGTGCAAACGTTACACCAATATTTAAGAATACGAATAGATATGAAGCAACGAATTTTCGTCCTATTAGGCTAACTTCGGTAGTTGGAAAGCTTTTAGAATCGGTAATTAGAGATAGAATAGTGAGCCACCTCGGGCTAAATAATCTAATTAAAGATTCCCAACATGGGTTTAGGCAGGCGAGAGCGTGCTTAACAAATTTGCTGGAATTCTTCCATAAAATGATTTGCGTTTACGACGAAAGCAAAGCTGTAGATGTAATATATCTAGACTTTAAAAAGGCGTTTGATACCGTTACCCACGAGAAATTATTAATGAAAGTTAAAGCAATCGGTGTGAAGGGTAAGGTATTAAATTGGATTAGAAATTGGCTGAAGGATCGTTCGCAGCGAGTAGTTATAAATGGTGAATGTTCTGATTGGGTCAACGTCAGTAGTGGAGTGCCACAAGGCTCCGTTCTTGGCCCCTTAGTTTTTCTAATATATATAAACGATTTGGATAATGGCCTATTTAGTACGATTTCTAAATTTGCTGACGAGACGAAGCTGGGCAACCATGCCTATGTAAGATCGGATTTAGAAAAATTAAAAAAGGACCTAAACTTGATTGTCAGATGAGCAAATGCAGTTTAATTTAAGTAAATGCAAGGTGATGCATTTGGGTTGCCATAATTTGAGGGTAGAGTATACCATGAAAGGCCAGGTCCTCGACGTAGTTAAATTGGAAAAAGACCTGGGAGTTTTAGTCTCGGATGACTTTAAAGTCACGAAACAATGCGCAAATGCATGTAAAAAAACAAATCGTGTGCTGGGAAATATCGCGCGTAATTTCAGGTTCAAATCCAAAGATGTAATTTTACCGTTATATAAATCACTTGTGCGTCCACTGCTCGAATATGCGGTTCAATTTTGGGCTGCATACTTAAACAAAGATATCGCGCAATTAGAAAGAGTGCAGCGTAGGGCTACAAAATTAATTCCCGAGCTGAGAAACAGGCCCTACGAGGAAAGACTCAGGGCATTAGATTTGCCATCTCTCGAAGGCAGAAGATTACGTGGCCAGCTAAGAGAAGTATTTAAAATATTGAAAGGATTTTCAAACGTTGATTATAGGAATTTGTTCGAATTGTATCATAGGGGAAACACTCGCCAACACGGATTAAAATTAGTGAACAAGTGATTTAACACTAGTATAACCCCAAACTATTTTACGTTTAAAATTACTCAAATTTGGAATAGGCTACCAACCCACGTAGTAGATAGTAGGTCGGTAAATATGTTTAAAAACCGTCTCGACGCGCACTTAAATAATATAAATATAACGTAGTCTGAGCACAGTAAATAAAAACGTCTTTTGCAAAAGGAGTTTGGAGCGGAGGAACAACGAGAATAAAAATGATGTCTAAAAATGATGCCAGCAATTTCTCTTGTATGTGTAGTTTAGATATCCATTTTTTTCCGCCTATCCTATAAATAGTCTTACTATCCTAAAATTAGATTTTCACCACTAGCAGTCAAGGGCTGCGGAAGTTGAGAAGAAAAATTTTCTATCACCCACCCACCCCTAGGTTGAAGTCGTTAATATGCATGACAATGTACACATGTAGATAAGTGTGTACAGTAGATTATAAAAAAAAATAAAAAAATAAAAAATCAAAATAAAGATATAGCATGTTAGAGATACACTCGTAGATAAGTGTGTATCGTAGTTATGGATTTAGTGTAGCGGACTAGCCTCGAGCGGACCTTAGGGTCTTTGCTGGTCCTGGATTCTGTAGTTCTGTAGTTCTGTAGTTCTTCTTCATCTTCTTCCTATTTCCCTTCTCCCTATTATTATTATTCTTTTTCTTCTCATTATTATTTTATTATTATTATAATTCTCATGTTATTCTTATTCTTATTATTCATATTCTTCCTATTATTAATATTTTCCTTCTTCTTTTTCTCATTTATCTTCTTCTTATCTTCATTAGATTGTAATGGGAAAAAAAATCCATGCGTGGGTCATAGGTTGGTTTTATCTGATAAACTGTGGGACTTTTTCGAGTTATATGAGTATAATCAAGATCAAATCCCTCTTAGATTATTTTCTAAATCTAAATTGTTAAATTATATTATTATGGTTTAAAATTATAAAAATAGTTTTGTTAATTATGGAAAAAATGCAGAACCGAAATAATTAACAGGATACAGGTTTATGTTTAATTTTTATTGCAGTGTGTGTAAAAGAAGGGCTAAGGGGTGGAATCACGGAAATATATTTTTTTCAGAAATGTATACAAAGAAAAAACGTTATAACTTTTTTAATATAGATGTATTAATAACCAGATTACACCTTATCGCTTCTCAAATAATTTAAGCTCTATCGCCTTAAGATTTTTTAATGAATACTTTCTTGTATGTCACACAAACTCTTCGAAGAAACCGCTTCATGAACTTGCCTATAGAGGATTGTAAAAAATTAACGGTGGTGATCTAGCCGACGAGACATTCAAACTTCAGGGGCTCGACTCAAGACGAAAGTGGGACGTATCTTCGAGGGGACGTGAGCTGTACTCTCTATCTCGAGTAACGAGGTACCCTGTATATATATATTCAGGGTCCTCCGTTACTCGCTAAGTCGTTAAAAGGCCTGCAGGCATGGCTGCTTTCTCAAGGGAAATTCTGGCGCCGAACGGATTAGCTCTGTTTTAGATAAGGGTTTGAAAAGATGCTCGTCTGGCGCCAATTCTGGTTTCAATACATGGGGTTGACTGGAGTCTCCTGTCTGGCGAGGGATTAATTTGTCCGCGGGTCAGGAGGGGAAAATCGTCTGATTCAGGCAACCACAGGTGGGGAGTCTCACCGGCTTCCACGTGAGAATCTTCATTATTGTCCTTCCTCAGGATTTTGTTTGAGACCAAGCAAGCTCTGCTCGAAGGGGGAAAGGGGTCAAGGTTGTCCTCAGATTTCGTCCTCCTACACTCCTCCCTTCCAAATGATTGCCTTTTCTTGGAGCAAAGGGGAGAGAAAAAGCCCCCCACCCCCCAAAAATGAAAGGGGTCGTGCTCGGGATCTAACAAAGGTATAGGAACAGAGAATTATTAACTTGCTTCGAACAGGTGTACATAACATTATCCTCTAACTAACCGAGTTGAAGAATCGCTACAACAAGGGGATTTCGATATTAAGCCGTTTTTATGGCCAACCAAATAATGAATTAAGGTAGAAAAAAATCCTTTCGACATGGTAATTACAAAGTCGATAATAGTAGTTAACAGAGTTAGCCCTTCATCTATAAAGGCACAAAGATGAACAGCTCGTTCAGGATACTCATGGGACCTGGTACATTCCACCCATAGAGGAGCTCGAATGGACCAAATTCCAGGGTTCGACGAGGGATTTCCCTACAGGCAAAAAGAGCCACGGGCAATTACCTATGCCATTCTCGGGGCTGAGCTTGGCACAGTTTCTTTAACACAGATTTTAAGGTTCCGTTTAATTTATCGCAGCTCTCGTTCGCGGCTGGGTGATATGGGGAGGTAAACAGAGGTTTGATGGTCAGGAGCTTGCCGATCTGCTCCATCAATTCTGAGGTGAATTGCTGCCTCGGTCGGAAACGATCTCCTTCGGGATACTAACGCGGGAAAAAATAGACATGAGGGTCTCCACACAGATCACACTATCTATTATCTTGAAGGGGACTGCTTCTGGGAATCGCGTCACAAAATAAAGAACCCTGAGGACGTACGAATGTCCTTCGCTGGAGGGGGGATGAATCGGGCCGATAAGATCAACGGATACTCTGAAAAAGGGCTCAGAGTTTATCGGGCTAAAAGAAATATCGGAATATTCTTTGGGCCGTCTTATTATGACTAAAATGTCCAGCCAATGGATCATCATGGGATAACTTGAGGAATTGGGGGACGTGATGGCTGGGAATACTTAAAGTATGAGTAGCGGGGATACTGCCATCAGAACAGGCACGGTAAAGTAGGCCTTCATTAATGAAATAAGAGACCTCCTCTTGTCCTCGGGCAGTCCTTTTCCTGACTAAAGGAGACTTGCACACTATTTCTGTGCTTGTGAAAATGCCTCGCCATTGGCAGCAATGAATTCCGGGTCATCGGGGGCTTCTAAAGAAACGGTGGACTCGGGATTCTTCTGGGCCTGGGCCCGGGTAATTACAGGCTGAGCCACCGGAGTAGGGGTTATTTGCGTGCATTTTCCGACTAACACGGAACAGGTTTTGATCGGGACCGCTTACTTCACCCATCCAGTAAAGTACTGGCATTCTAGGTAGCATCTGACGAGAGGTAAACGGTTTGCTCTTCCAAGGTAGTCGTGGACCACTGCGTATTGTCATGATCAAGGCTTACTGGAGGAAGCAGTTCGTCTGACATCACAACAGAGGTGCAGCCAGTTTACCTTACTAACCTAGACATCTTGCATCCATTTAAGGATCCATGCTTAAATTTTAATTCACTGGGGGAGTTCTTATTGAATAGAAAGTTCACATGTTGTCACGGGAGAGTATCCGACGAGAGTATTGTGGGAGCTCCCGGGCGAGATGGTGGAGGAGTTGGTGCAGCGATAATTTAGTTAACTTGATGGTTAGGATTCGATCGGACTTGAGAATTCTGAGGGCAGTATGGTCTGGTGTTGCCCTCAGTGCCAAAAGCAAACCACACAATGGGTCTTCGGGGGTACGCCGAAGAAGGGGAAGACGTAATGAGGGGCTTGATATCCCCCGACCAAGACGGGGAACGGCTCTTCGGTTAGGGGGACCGGGGATCTTCACATAACTAGATAGTTTTTAAGGGCGGAACCGGGAGTTATTAGTCTTACTTCGGAGAGAAGGAGGGTGTGTATTCTTGGGGTCCTTTGGGTAGAAGTTGTGACTTTTCACGCGGTAGCATACTAACCGGCACGCATAGGAGTATAGGGGTCGGTCATGAAGCCCCTCCCTGTTTTGTCATCACACGCTCGAATTTGACCGCCCCATGGTCAGTCAGCTCTAAGGTGATGTCATCTATGGAGTAGTCCACGATTTCCCTCGCATAAACTATTTCTTTGACGAAGTTCATGGTAGATTGCTTGTCACACAAACCAGCGTGCCGCCTAGTGTCCGAAGGGAACTAATCATGACAGCCTCGGAGGGATTCGACACATTCGGCAAAAGGCTACTGCCCTAGAAACCACTCCCCTCGGATATCTACCAATAACGCTAGCTAAGGCTCTCATTTGATGTATCATGTTGCCCTTAGCCAATATGCTGCCATCAGTGGAGCGTATGACGAGGAAGCGTTTGGAGCTAGCGCGCTTGAAAACAACGACAGGTAGCCTCTGAATGAGGGGCACCGGCGTAATTGAGGCTCCGCTTTGTGCAGTTCTAATCTTCGTCTGGGATTCCCCACACGGGGAAGTAACGGAGCCGGACGTGCCGATCTGGGCTTGGTCGCTTACCGAAACGGCAGCGGCCCCGTCTGTCCTTGCGGCCCCCATTGAAGGAGAGGAGCCCCCAGGCCAGATGGTCAAAACTCAGCAAGATCTTTCTCCGAGATGGAGAAGGTCTTGGCTTTCCCAGGAGCATCAGCCGGAGGAGGAGATCCGTCTTCTCCTTGTACAGCCTTGGGGACCTATGCCGTCAGGAGGACCTACCTTGCACAGGGGTGGACTCGAGTTCGGTGCTCGGCACCGAGCCCAGGTTCATCCCCATAGAAGGCCATACTGTCTGTAGCTGGGTTGCCTCAGGGACCATGTCCATCTCAGGGGGTGCCTCCATGTAGCAACCCCCCACGAAATCACTGGTCTCATTGGTCAGTGTCTTTCGTCGGGGAAGAGAGGGGGGGGGGCATGCATTGTGACCCTATCTAAACTCAATATGCGAGCTCGCAGGTCTTTAGAGGGAAGAGGCCGACGGGGCCTGTCTTCCCTCCTCCCCCTAAGGGGGTTGGCCCTATCGTGCCACTCCCACAGAGAGTGGTCGATTAGAAAGTAAAGGGGATTATTACGCCGCTGGAAAGAGGGAGGCGCTCGAGGTCACCTTTAGAGAAGGGGCTGAAGAGAGTCCCCTTCACTCGTAAGCAGAGGAAAGAAGTAAGTCTCCCTTCCGGTTGAAGAGTTTTGGAGGTTCCCTGCGAAAAAAACAGGGAGGGGAGGACCTCCATTTTTCAGTGGAGCTGTCCGGGGCAGCTCCGACGATGGTTGAGTGGAAAGAAAGTAATTTTTAAAATTTCATCATTGGGCATCGTGACCCCTTTTTTAGCACGGGACACAAACGCTATCACCCCACCCTATGAGGGGTGAGTACGGGGCCGGCAGAGCCAGGTCCCACATTTGGGGTCACTCCTCCCACCTAGTGACACAGCAGCCCATCGCATGGCGGCTCTACCTTGGGCACGGCGTAAAATGGATTGAAAGGAGAAGGAAAGAGGAAGTGAGGAAACGAAATTCGAATACGCTTACCGCGGGCTGGAAAGCCGTTAGCAAGAACCTTAAACCACTCGGCCATCCTGAGTCCCCCCTTCCCCAAAAGACTCATTCAAGCAAAGCATTTAAACCGCTCTTGAACTTCTCGCATGCTACGCAAGTCCCTTCCTACACGCGGAGCTTATTTTAAGGGATTAAGGAGAACGGCATCTGGAAATGTTATTCAAGGACTAATGCTCTCCATCCCCAGCTTCCCGTGTCTGGGCACTATTGTAGATATTTCTGTGTAGGGAAGGGGATGGCACAAAGAAAAATAAAGAAAGAAAAGTAGCGAAACAAGTTTCAAACGCGCTTCCTGCATTGCTGGACAGCGTTAGCAAACCTTAAACCACTCGGCCATCCTGAGTCCCCCCAAAAAGATCATTCAAGCAAGCATTTATGCTGCTCGCCTAAAATTCTCGCACTACACAAAATAAAGATAAACTTGGAGGCAAGAAAGTAGTGGGCAGGGCAAGATATATGACAGCAAACCAGCATCGATGATATTATACAAATGCCGCACATATTAAACATATTAAACCTAAATGACAGAAACAGGTTTAATGGGAAAGAAACAAAATGTAAAGTGTATGGAGTGGAGACTGTTTGATACTCTTGTGGATCTTTCTCTTGTTCAGGATGATATCTCACTGATAAATGATACAGCAAAGCTTTGGTGTCTATCTATAAATGCTAGCAACTGTGTTGTAATGAGGTTCCAAGGCAAAACCAGAAGATTTAAACCCTTCGGATCATTCTCTAAATATTATCTTGACAATGTTCCCATCAAATAAGTTGAGTCTCGTGTCGACTTAGGTATCATAATAAATACTTCTCTAAAATTCCATCTCCACATTCAGAATATTACTAATAGGGGAGCTAATCTTGCTTCCAACATTTTGCGGTTCACTTTATGCAGGTCAACTGATTTTATGATGCACATCTACAGGAGTTATATTTGTCTATTGTTAGAATTTTCAGTTTCTGTTTAGGCTACTAGATATGTAAATGATTTAAATACATTAGAAAGTGTTCAGAGGAGATGGACGAGGAATATTGATAGTATGGCTGATTTTATTTATGCTGAAATGTTACAGAGACTTAACTTAAACCCTGTTAAAGGTCGTCTACTTAAAGCAGATCTAATAAAATGTTGGAAAATTTTTCATAGTTAGTGTGCATTGTCTCCTAATAAAAGTTTTAACTTGGCTCCTATGGTAGGTACCTGTGGTCATCAATTCAAATTGTCTCCTAGATACATAGGTCTTGATTATAGAAAGAGTTTTCAGTGAAAGAAGTATCTCTAATTGGAATAGTTTGTATAACTATTTTGTTGCTGGTTCAAACTTGGATACTTTCAAAATGTATCTCCACAAAAAATGGAGTGACTTATTATATGAGTTTGATTAAGCTGTTTTTTTAGTACCAAAACTTTATTGACTTAAATCTGTTCTATAAAATGGAACAACACATATAAAATCGCCAGCTTTTCATAAACTATCGCCTATGACTGACCTTTTGGTAGCTGGCATGTGTGCCGCTGTGGGCTCCCTCACTCTCTCACCATTTAGTCTCCCAACATAGGCAAATTGGTCTGTGGGGAGCCAACTAGGTAAGTGGTGCGTGGGATATAGTGACTTGAGAGGAAAAGTAAAGTTACAGTGACCATACATTTAGAAGGTGGTCATCAATTCAAATTGTCTCCTAGATACATAAGTCTTGATTATAGAAAGAGTTTTAAGTGAAAGAAGTATCTCTAATTGGAATAGTTTGTATAACTATGTTGTTGCTTGTCCTAGCAATTGGATGTGTTCTCCCAACCCATACTGCAACTTCCCAGCAGCTGCTGTTTTCATTAGAAGGCTACCCAATTCGAGATTAATTTAATTGAGTTCGAATCATAACTGTGCAATTAGTCAAGTAATTATAAATACTTTATAAATTAAAATAAAAAACTAACTTTAGTCATGGCTGGCTCCAAAGGTTCCAGAAGGGGACGTGGCGCTACTAGTGGGGGTGCAAACGGTGGTGGTCATTATCAAGTGCCCACCAACATTGCGGCTCCAAATCTAAATATACCTCACCAAAACTCCCAAGTCCATGCTAATGTAGACTCCAATGCCTCCCATGTTTACACAGATGATCTATGTGGTACTTGCAACTTTGTTACGGGGTCGGATGCAGTGGGGGTGGGATAGATTTACTAAGTTGTTTCATCACTCATCAATGTGCATTTCTACAACCTTGATCCTCGGTATCCAGGTTGTGGGGATGGTGCAATTTTGTTTTTCTGCATGCGGAACTATCCATAATAAAGGTCGCAACGTGTCTGATGAAGCCTTTAAGTAACTCTTCCACATTGTAACGAAATTGTGTTAGACCGTAGTCTCTTACTGCCCAAGTTCCTTCACTCTCGGATACGGGTGACAATTAGCACTCCAGTTCAACTCGTGATCCCCCCCTGTGCATCCGGGACCTGTTTCCAATGCAATCTCAGACAGAGAACATTTACGTATATTGATAAGAGAGGAGACAACAGAGATGGAAAATAAACAGAGAAGGAAACAATCTTATCGTAAGAAGTATACAAGCTTTTTCAGTCGACTCTTTTGGGCCTGAATTTAAAAGGATTTCCAATTTCCTTATAGGCTCAGAGGCAGCCCTCTCCAGTATTTTCTGCATTAGTCACGAGAAGCGACTATTCCATGTCAAAATTAAGGACAATGAAACTAGGAAAAAATTGCTACTCACTGCTAAGAATCTGCATAATAGTACATTCTCTGATGTCTATTTTAACCGTGACCTGACATTTAAAAGGAGGGGAGGAGCTTAGATCCAGACATTCTGAGCAGTCACGCAACAGAGCAGCCATCGCGAATGGATATGCTGATGGTACCAATGCAATTAAACGTGCTCAGGATCCCAGTGGTACTGCAGCAGCATCAGATAAGGCAAACTCCTCTGCTCAGGTCCTCACAATAGATAATTTAAACGAGTATTCAGCAGTCCTCCTATGTCACTCGCACATTCTTTAACTTAAGAATTGGATTTTGTAATGTTAATAGAATTTTTAATAAGGTCATCATAATTTAAGATTTTTTATTAAAGCATAATTTGGATATATTTGGAGTTTCATAAACATGGCTTTTGGAAGATGTACCCCAACTTCTTTGTTTCCATTAGCAACTACAAAATAACTCCAACTGATAGTCGAGGTAATATGCTTAAACATGGTGTTTCTGTTTATGTCAAGAATGGAATAAATTTTTTCTATATCCAAGTCAACTGCAGTAATGTGTGTGTTCTTCATTTAGGTAATAAGTTTCAACTTTTATGTCATTGTGATCTAGCACCCTCCTTCTTATAATCAATTAGAGAACTCAGAGTTAATAGATTTCCTCTAAAGACTCTGCCCCCTAAATGAAATGCTGATAATGGACAATTTTAACCTACCCCAGCTAGACTGGCATCACGCCAAGTATCTTTTTGTGAGTTATCCTCCACTACACCGGTTATATTTAGACTATTTTATTTCCTTGGGTGTCCGCCAGTGGGCATCCACTGCAACATTTGTACCCTCTGGTAATAACCTGAACTTTATTCTCACCTTTGATAATGATAGAGTGGGAGACTGAAGTTATAGCTAACTTCCCTAACTGTAGCCACTGTGCTATAATATTCCATATCATTTCCAGTTTTGTGCTGGAGTATCTCTCAATCATATGGCCCAATATTCCTGGCATAGATGAATATGCTAGTCTCAGATATAGACTGTGACTTCGAGCTTTGCAACCTTTCTGTTGATGCAATGTTTTACAGACTAAGATCTCTCTTAACTCCCATGATTACATTAACATATACCAATCGATTATGGCAGAAGCACTTGTAGCTTTAGCCCCCACCCCATTGCTCTTAAGAAACAGAAATATTGCCTGACTACTATACAAACAGAATCAAAGTAACTATGGAATATACTCCCAACAGGCCCTCAGAGCTCTGGAGACATTCAATGACATTAACTACAAATACTATAACTACTCTGTATGCTCTTAAATTGAGTATGAAAAAACCCTAATTGGCAGAATTAAGATCTCACCAAAAGCATTGCAACCAATACAGAAATAAAAAGGTTGGTGCACCATCCGTCGACCCTCTCAGACTGGATAATGGAAACCTACCTGCCGATTGCAGCGAAATGGCTGAGTTGTTGGCTGTAAATTTCTGTTCAGTGTACACTATACATCAATTAAATTCTCCGTTCCAGCACCAACAGTCTGATGGCAACATTAGTCGTGTAACTGTAACTCTTGAAGATGTTTGAAATAGGGTGGCTTTCCTAGACACTAACTCGAGCATAGGTCCTGATGGAATTCACCCTTGTCTCATGTGCTAGCCTGGCTCTACCTCTTCATTAGATTTCCCATCAGTCCTTAGCTCAGGGCAGACTTCCCAAGGACTGGAAAAAATCCAACATAATTACCATATTTTAAAAACAGATCCTGTCATATTCCCCTAAACTATAAACCAATCAGCCTTACCTCGGTCTGCTGTAAAACTTCAATATTAACCATATTATTTCAGATGAAAAATACGGATTTAGACAGGGCAGAACAGTCGATGACAAACTTCTGCTAGTGTACAATCATGTAATTATGTGGCTTGACAGTGGCTTTGTAGTAGATGTAATTTTGTTCAACTTTAGCAAGGCTTGAAAGTGACAGTAGGCTGGAGTTAGCAGTTTTGAAAGACCATTGCTTAGCGGTGTCCCTCAGGGCTCTGTACGTACTGGTCTCTTCCTCATTTCTATCAACAACCTGCCTACATACCTTAGAAATAAATGCAAAATTTTCACTCATGATCTCAAACTATATGCGAGGATACGCTGCAACTCCACTTTGAACCTTGCTCAAGATGTAAGCCTTTGTCAGAAAAATATAAGTCTTGTGTATAGCGCGGCTGGATATTGAAGCCTTTACTTTAACCATAGAAAATGAGAAGTATTGAGATTTAACATAATTTCATAACAACTTCACAGCTGCTAAAAGCGCCTATCAAAGGTCATCCGCATCTGTCAAAACCTACCCACAAAATGCATCCATAGGAATGTGTCAGATCATGCATTTATAATATAGTATTAATAATAATAATAATAATAATAATAATAATAATAAAAATTCTTATAATGCGCTCTTCAAGGCCAGAGGCCTTCACAGAGGATTGCATCAAGCACAAAAACATCATCATCAAGGCTGGACAAAATAAAAATCACCATTAATATACAATAAAAGAAACTGCATCCACAGGAATGAGTCCAGAAACCCACCCTGACACCAAAAAGTAAGAAGTTGACCCTCCTTCCTCTACGCTTGAAAATATTCAAGTTTGGACTGTCTACTGTCACGGGTGGCAAACTATTCCCATAATCTACCAATCTATTGGTCAAAAAATATTTTATAACATCCAGTCTGCACCTCGTTTTTTAATCTTTGAGTGGTGACCCCTAGTCCTATTACTACCTTCCATGCCACAACATATTTTAAAAAGCTCAATCATATCCCTCACACATCATCTTTCAAATGAGAACATATCCAATACCTTCAGTCTATCTTCATATTCAAGGTGCTTCAGGGAAAGGTATTATTTTTGTTGCCATCCTTTGTACTGACTCTAGCAGGTTGATGTCATGTCTAAAATGTGGTGACCATGCTTGTATACAGTACTCTAAATGGGGCCTGACATAAGAGTTGTATAGTTTAAGGATAACCTCTTTACTCTTGTAGCTAATATTCCTCTTGATGTATCCTAGCACCCTATTTGATCTATTTTTTGCCTCAATACACTGCTTTGAAAACTTCAGTGACCTAAGTCCTTCTCATCCTCAAATGAATTCAGCCAATGCCCATCCATTTCATAGCTAAATTCCCTATTAACCCTTCCCATGTTAAGAACTTCTTTGTATTTTTTAGGTTAAAAGTCATCTGCCACTTCTGAGCCCAAGCTAATAACTTATTAGCTCTTCACGAACAGGTGGACAGTGACACACGTAGGATAAAAGAATTAAAGAAGAAACTTTAAGATCAATGACAGGACACAGAAGCCGAGGTAAATAAGGCAATTAGTAAAGTAAGCAAAACTATCCAAAGTGAAAAGAACAAAATGAGATGCGAGGTGAAAGAAGAGATGGAATTAATGTTGCAAGGCCAGAAAGAAGCTGTAACTGGAATAGCAGTGGAGAAGGATCAAGTGAAAGTGGAGGTCTAGGGAGTGCTAGAAGATGAGAAAGATAAAATATACAGAGCAAGAAATTTGTCGAGAACTGGTGTCCCAGAACCAGATACCGATGACCTTGATTAAGGCAATGCAGCTGACTTAATGTCTGTCATCCAGCTCTTTGGTTCTATGAAGTTGGACTCGGAGAGCTACAAGATCATAAACACGTCTAGACTCTACAGGGGAGGGCACACACCGGCGGATCAACCAAGGATAGGCTGCTTAAGGCGAGATTTGAGTCAACAGACATGGTGGGCTTAGTGGCAAGAGCTTCACCTAAATTGGAAAGAGCTGATGAACCGATGACGAAGAATGTAAGAATCTTTAAGGACACGTCAAAGAAAGAAAGGGAGGAGAGAAAAGAACTCTTAAAGGAAACTCAAAATAAGAATGCAAAAGAACAGGACAAGGATTATAAGTGGCATGTAGACTTCAATACTAAGGAAGTGTTTCGAAAAAAGGAGGGTGAACAGAAGCCGGGGCCCTTTCGTGTGCGAAAGCACAGATAATGAGCCAGGAAACCGCTCACACTAAACCCAAACATTTAGGTACCTATATACGAATCTAGATGGATTCAACAGGTCTTCCAGATACAACATGCTCCATCCACCTGATTTCCCTAAAGTTGAAGTCTCCACACAGCAACACTTGATTGCTAGCATAATTGCATATTTCCGACATTGCTTTACTTAAAATATATGTAGTTTTACTGAGGTCTTGACCCCGGGGGTCTGTATATACATCCTATAATTACTTTGCTGTTACCCGTATGTACAGCAGTGGCCAGTGCTTCAACATCCGTCCAAGCATCGTTTTCTAATTTTTCGGCCACAAGAGACTTGTCAACCAAGACTGCGACTCCACCTCCCATTGTCTCTGTCTTTCCTGAAGATGTTATACTTGTCGATGTTGAAGTAGTTGGCTGACACATCATTTGCACTTAACTTGTTCTCTGTTATAAAAAATAATATATGGTTCTTCTATTTCCACTAATAAGGCTAGTTGGTCTCTCTTATTGATGCTATTTAGACCATCTATGTTGGTGTACATACTTTTCAGATTGGTTAATACCTTCCTCTTTGAGGTATCGGTATCTGATTTTCCCGTATCAGTCTCCCGTGCCGTATTACCGACTTCTTCCCGTCGACCCTCCGTTCTTCTTCGTTTTTTTCATCCCTGAGTTTGGCCAGGCCGGCATGGGCTTTCTTGTCCTTTAGGGTTCAGTGAGGGTAGGATTTTTATATCTCTCAGGCTCTGGTCTTGTGCGTCTTTTAGGTCGGAGCTTGCTTCAAGGATGTTCCATTTGGTCCTTTCATGCTTAAATACCACTTTGAGTAGCCTAGAGGTATTTCTCCTGCTTCTCTCTGTTTCTTCCTCAGTCGCACGATGGTTTTATTTCAATTCTTTCCGTGACTACAATGGTTTTGGCAATCTCCTTCGCTGTCTTCTGGTCTGCCTCGTATTTTTCGGCATCGCTTGCGCCCACTGGTTCTTTAACCTCTTAAACACTATACTCAGTGTCATGGATTGAAATTGGTTATGCCTCATTTAGCTACCGATTATAGCTGAAGATATTTTAGTATTAGATGTATTGACCTCTGGAATTCTCTACCAGAGAGTGTAGTAAGGGCAGAAAAAACAATGCATTGAATCTAGCTTCTAACTCAGGTTTAGAGGACATGGTAAAATAATGAAGGCTGATAATTTACTATATGGCAACTAGAAAATATCACAATTAAATTAGTCTCACAGTTCACCAATTTAATCTTAATTAATTATAACTAATCTAAAGGGAACCTAACATACTTAAATATAAACATGATATCTTATCTGGGCCGCTCGACATCGGACATGCCACGCGCTGCCAGGTGAGTAAACCAGGTGTGTAGACGTAAACATAATCTAGATATAAACAATTACCCATTAACCTATACTAGGTTATTTCAATTAAAACTTAGTTGAAAAAAAAGACTGCAGTATTTAAATACCACACCATAGTTACACAAATAATGATAACAATTTCAACAGTAAATGATTCCTAATTTGTAAGATCCATGCCATGAGCAAATGAAATAAATCTCTTAAAACGTCAACAACAGTCTTTAGAGTCGTTATATATTTCGAATAAAAATATCGTGATAGAGTTAGAACACAAAAGGCCATATAATACAATGAAGTTGATTCTACCTCGAATTGTTCAAGGGAAATAATAAATATAAAAAACAAATTATAGGGACATATTAATAATCAAATAAAAATTGGGCTACTATAAATAAATTGACAAAATATACACATAAGAATAGTAACTTATATTTTCAAGCATTAGGACATCGTATTATATTATAAAAGGGCGAGAAGAGTGAAGGGAGAAAATATTACAAAATAGGCTTGATAACTAAATCGAAATAAATTAATAATTCGATTTTCTCTGCAAGTATTAATATAAGAACTTTTATAAGTTAAGCATGAACAGAGAAAGGAGAATGATAATCGACGACTTACCTTGAGGAAAAGACTAATAGTCTCCAGGCAGTTGGGATATTTTTTTATTCTAGAGAAAATCGTCGTCGCCTGGAATAGCTTATTCCTCTTACTCACTCACCTGGTAGGGCCACCCTCAGCAGAGCATGGAGCGCTAAGGATTAAGCAGCCTAGTATGATATGACACGCCAGTCAGATGTGTGTATAGTTATTTAATCATAGTGCAAATGGTGACTGGTGGAGTGTGTCTGACTTGTTGTAAAACGGTGAATATTACATTAAAGGAGATTTGATGAAAAATTTTAATAGCTTAATGAAAATATAGATTTGATGAAAATATTGATTGTTTGTATTTTAAGTAAGCTATAACATATCATAACCTAACAACATAATTTCACTGATGACAAAGGCCTTTTAAAGGTCATCCGCATCTGTCAAAACCCACACACAAAATACATCCATAGGATTGTGTCAGGTCAAACATCTAAAATATACAACTGGAACTATCCACAGGAATGCGTCAAAAACAAAAAACATCATCCCCAATACTCGTCAAAATCCAAATTAATCATACTATATAATCAAAACTGCATCCACAGGAACGAATCCAGAATACCGCCCACAAAGTTACCCCTGCCTCCCCATATAATCCTATTATCACTCCCTATTACTACCTTTCAACTCAAATAACTTGCTAAAATACAACTTATCCATCCCAGAACAGATTTTAAATATCTCAAACATATCTCCCCTCATACATCATCTTTCAAATGAGAACATATCTAATACCCTCAGTCTATCTTCATATTCAAGGTGCTACAGAGAAGGTATTATTTTTGTTCCCTTCCTTTGTACAGACTCTAGCAGGTTGATGCCATGTCTAAAATGTGGTGACTATGCCAGTATGCAGTACTCTAAATGTGGCCTGACATACGAGTTGTAGAGGTTAAGGATAACCTCTTTACTCTTGTAGCTAACATTCCTTTTAATGTATCATAGCACCTTATTTGCTCTATTTTTTTCTATACACTGCTTTGAATACTTCAGTGACCTATCTACTACTACGCCTAAGTCCTTCTTATCCTTAACTGAATTCAGCCAATGCTCATCCATTTCATAGCTAAATTCCCTATTAACCCTTCCCATGTTAAGAACTTTGCATTTTCTAAGGCTAAAAGTCATCTGCCACTTCTGAGCCCAAGCTAATAACTCATTTAAGTCACTTTGCACTTTAAAGCTACCCTCAATTTCTTTGACTAAAGCTGCCAATTTATTGTCATCAGCAAAAATTGACACTTTGCTCTTTATAGCCTCCCTAAGATCATTTATATAAACTATGAATAATAAAGGGCCTAGAACGGATCCTTGAGGTACGCCACTGATAACATCCCTCCACTGTGACCTCACCCCATTAAGCAAAACTCTCTGTTTCCTGTTTTTCAGCCATTCAGCTATCCAATTCAAAACTTTACCACATATCCCATGCATTTTTAATTTGTGAACTAGTCTCCTATGCGGAACCTTATCAAATGTTTTGCTAAAATCTAAGTAAATTACATCAACAATATTTCCCTTAACTAATTGTTTAGTAACGTAATCCATAAAATCCAGTAAATTTGTTAAACCTTTGGGATCAAGAGCAGCGTCCTGAAATGGATCAGAAACTTCCTGACACTTCGGAAACAGTATGTCTCAGTCAACGGCACTTTATCAGAGTGTGCACAAGTCAGAAGCAAACTACCCCAGGGCAAGGTCTTGGGCCCACTACTTTTCTCTATATATGTCAATGATGTCCCAGTACTACTTCAGAGCCTCATATTGTTGTTTCCTGATGACACAAAAATATATCAAGCAATAGCTGACACGCAGGAGGCCTATCAGACCAACTTACAGGACGACCGCAACCAGCTTCAATTGTGGTCCCAACGCATGCAGATGAAATTCCATCTAGAGAAGTGCAAGGTAATGCACCTCGGTCGCAGAAATCCTGGGCATGTGTACAACATGACCAAAGAGGATGGTATAGCTCACACACTTCTTAAAGCCGAAGAAGAAAAGGATCTGGGAATAATCATTGACTAGGACATTAAATTCAGTAAACATATACAGACGCAAGTCAACAAAGCAAACAGAACCCTAGGAGCCCTAAAGCACACCTTCTCAGCACTAGACAAGCAGTCATTCACCCTTCTGTAAAAGAACCCAATCCGTCCACATCTTGAATACGCCTCCATGATATTGTCACACAAGCTAAAGAGGGACAAGGACATAATTGAAAATATACAGCGAAGAGCAACATGCCTTGTCCAGGGCCTCACCACACTTTCCTACAACGAGCGCATCCGAGCTCTGGGTCTTCCGACACTATAATATAGGAGGCAGAAGGCTGATGTCATTCAGGCCTTCAAAATAATTACGGAAATCGACAAGGTGCAGTACACCAGAGAGTGTTCCATTTGTGGCAATACACTGTTTAAGTCAGCGCCCAGTAGGACCACCCGAGGACACAACCGGAAATTACAGGTGCAACACCAACCAAGCCCAAGGAATCACTTCTTCACTGCGCGTGTCACAAACCAATGGAACAGCCTAAAACAAGAAACAGTGGATGCATTCTCAGTCAACATCTTCAAATCAAGACTTGAGAAGGAGTGGGACGACCACTCACAGAAGTACAACTATCGATTCTCCTACTAACGTCTCCCATAAGCACACCGACACCAACTAGTGACTGATCCTCGGAAGCGGATCACCACCACCTTGGTATGGGTCTAATTACCCTTTACGTTACCTAATGACCATACTTAAGGTAAATACTTAAGGTAAATTAACCTATCACTCTCTAGATGGTAAAAAATCTCCTTCTTAACTATCTTCTCAAGAAGATAGCTTACCGGTCTAAAGTTATTCGGGTCCTCTTTACATTTATTTTTAAAATCGGCACTACATTCGCTAATTTCTAATCATTAGGTATTTCCCCAAACTCTAGTGATCTAGTATACTCGTATATCTTCTCAAGAGTTACTGCAATACTATGTACACCTTTTAGTAACCTAGAATGAATGTTGCCTGGGCCAGATGATTTACTAGTATTTAACTCCAATATAAGCACTTATTTCTCTGTTCACATCAATGGTATTCAATACTACCTCCCTTGACCTAGAACTATCATCAATTAATCTATCTAGATTCTCTTCTCTAAATAATGAAGAAAAGTGATCATTAATTACTAAAATAATATGCCATATAATAATGAACCCATCTAGAATGGAGAGAAACACTTTTAGGAGAAATAGATATGAGTTAAGAAAACATGAATGTAAATTATAATATATGTATGTATTTTTCTCTAGGCGAGAAGAATGAATTCTAGGCGGGAGAAAACATATATACATACACACAAACATACAGAAGTGGTCAGCTCTTCAAACAAAGCTTAGGATGCAGGGGGGGGGGGGTAACTGAAAACACGATAGCAGCGGCCATTGTTTGCTAGCAAAGGACTACGAGACTCAGTCGCGCCTTTGCTATTTTGACTAGAATCAAAATCTCTATCTCCTTTGATACGAGTGAAAGAGGCTCTACCCAAGCAACACCAGTGGATAACAATAGGCTACGCCCATTGTCTGCGGACACAAATATATACTACTAAGCTCACAGAGTCAGAGAAGTTAGAAGAGAGTAAGAGCGTACGTAAGAAAGTAAGAAGACAGACAGATAGAAGCGAGTAAGAAAGTCAGTCAGTCTGCTAGTCAGAGAGACGCCATGTAGTAATAGGCCCCACTTAAACACACCACACGCCAGTCTCGAATCCTTATTACGCCCAAGACTACCCGAGTTCTACGCCCAAATAAAAAGTCCGATATCCCTCCGTTTGTGATTTCCTTGCCCTAAGTAGTCCACATTCATCCTGTAAACCCACCCTTCCGAATCTAAAGCCTCGATCAAACGAATTTTCCCCTGCGCCGAAGCCTACCACAAGAACGTTCGGCCTTCCTATACTTTCGAACCCTATAGCTCGTACGCATTTAATAACATCGAGAACCAGCTATACTTTTAAAATAAATGTAACAGTGGAATATACTAATTTTCAGTTAATAAATATAAAAATAGTCTAAAAGACTACACGAAATAATTACAATCATATATTTTTAATATATTTATTATAAATCAAGTTTACTTGATTAAAAGAATGGATATCTTCTGGGGCACCTAAATATTTTGGCAACAATACAAGGCCTAAAAGAGGCAAGTAATTCTTTTGTCTGGATGTAAAGAAAATATTTTTTAAATTTCTTGCTAATTATTATAATTATGTAGCAATTATACGATTGAATAGTTATGTGAGAATTGTTAAAATAAGTTAATGTAAGTTGAGAGAACCAATTTTATGTTATGGAAACCAACTAAATATGTAAATTTATTGTAAATGGTTCTTAAAAAGACCTCATCTATGTATTCGAGCTGTCATGTAAAAAAAGAAATTGACTGCGTCTAAAGAATGAATTTATTTATCAAGAAACTACCATCTGAAGACCAGTCCAAGCTCCCGCCGAATAAATAGCGAATTCAGCTCCAAGATTCCTTTCACCTTTTAAGGAAATATTCGGGCACGAATTTACCCACCCCATTAAACAAGAAGAGACCTTTCTAGTTTGCTGTCATAGCCTTGTGAATACAAGGCATTCACTGAGGAAGCAACTAAACGGCCGAATCAAGAAACCCCCTTTGGGCTGCTCCAAGAGTGGTATCAAAATTCGGTAACAATCACCCCTGGTAATTATCACTCTCGAAGGGGCTTACCTGAGTTACATACTGACTACCACCTTAAAATCCACGAACGATACCCACTGAATTCAACTGAAAAAATAAGAGCCCCGAATGCCACCAAACGCCATGAACCAGTAGATGATACCCCCATTAGAATATTAATAAATGGATTCTATCAGATTTTATCGCTAGTCGGTTTATTTATGTGCATAAAACTATGTCCACGTTTTCAAATGGAGTTCTTTTTTGCTTTTGAGACGGTGAGAATATTTTTCCTCTTATCCAATGATCAGATGGAACTCTAGTGATAGGCCATAAGTCATCAGAACTTGGCTTTCTCTTTCAGTTCTATGTGCCATTAATTAACTACACGCCAGTGGAATTTGATGACACAATTCTGTAATGACATTAAATGTTCAAGAACAGTGGGAGTTACATCCGTAGATATACTATCCAGGGTAACCTTAATCACACAAAACAATATTTGTCAGAGTAAACTACACTAAATGGCTCTGGACCTTTCACCCTAAATTATTTTGAGACTATCCAGTTCGAGGACTCGAACCATAAACTATTCGAAGAGATGCCTATGGTTGCTTCGAGCACCGCCCTTGCCATGATTTTCAAGGTGATTGATTACATTTTCTTGGCATTGACCCAAAGAAGCTGCTGTGCTTTGAGATATTTTAAGGGAAGGAAGTACACTATAATATTTGGTTATTAATGGATTTATTTTTGGTTAATAAATCAGCCTAAATAGAGTTTCGAAAACCATTACCATAAATTTGTTGGATGAAAGTAGTCTGCCAATGTTAAGGCCTACGACTAAAGCGAAATCAATTTTGAACTGCTGAACTAAGTTTTAAGAAGAACAATTAAACAAATAAAAATATATTCATAGAATCAACGAATGCACAATGAGATAAATTGGATTAGGTATACAATGTAAGATATGGTAAAATATGATTTAAAGTAACAAAATGTGAAGTGAAATAAAAGATGACTATGATGGACTGTGAATTGGGGTCTATATGCGGAGAATGGCGAGAGTCGAATGAGCTATAGTTGTGTTCATTTTGGTTGAGCAGAAAGCGTGTATTTGTTTGTGTGTGCGTGAAATTTTAAGAGATGGTGTTCGAACCAGTAGTATGAGTACGTTAAATGAATTTAGTTTTTCGTCACAGGATATTTGAATTATTGAAGGTTACATAAAATAATTGAATTGTAAAAAGTTATGGATAAATGAATTGAATTGACAAGTTAAGTAAAGTGAATGAAATAATTAATTATTAAGTTGTACATAATTTGCATAAATGATTTAATTTACAAAAGTTAAGTAAAATAATTGAACGATTTAATTGACAAAGTTAAGTTAAAGAATTGCATGATATGAACTTTATACATAATAGATGATATATATATATATATATATATATATATATATATATATATATATATATATATATATATATATATATATATATATATTTAAGTTTCCCATGAGGATTTTATTATAGCAATGCCTAGAGGTCATTGCTATAACACAAACTGTTAGCTTCTTTTTAATCTCTCCCTATATCAGATAAGACTTTTATTATCAACGCTTTCTTAGGATGAGTTCACGTCCTTGTCCCTAATTCCTTTTTCGTGGACTAGCACACTCAGAAGTTACAGCCCCTATATATTCGAACAGAAAACACTTTGTATACCCTTCAACAAACTCGTACAAATTAACAAGGCCACTTTTTAAACAATTCCCACTACAAGACGCACTAGTTTTAATCATACCTATGGAAATGACTGATCCTTAGCCTCAATTTTATGACCTTAATTATCTGATTATTTCTTATTTATCGTCTAAAGATATACTAGATAGATGCGAAATAGAATTGTACAAGATCTATCCTTAAGTGAATCAATTCAGGCTATTCCACAATTATTCACAGTAGAAATCCGGGTACGAGGCTGTTCAGCCTTTGAAACCCGGCTCATTAATGGGTTTTGAAATCAGAGTTATCCTTCTCTTAGGTGGACTGCATGCCATGGGTACGAACTCCTCCTACCCGTTCCCACCGTGACGCCCAGCCACGGAGGTAACCTCCCTAGTAAATAGTGTCAGCTTTTTAAAGATTCCGGATGGAGATTCGAACTGCCGACCCAACAATTGCCAGGCAAGCGCGCTAACCACTATACTAGTATGTCTTCACCTCTAAATTTGGGACACTAAACCATGCAAGCCATTTTTGCTCTAGCCTTTTCTCCGAATTTAAGAGATCCCTAAAAATTCAATATATTATTATGTTGAAACCAAGTCAAAGTAAAACTTAAATATCTCCTAATCTTTCATAATTTAAACGAAGGGTTGAAATATTTCAAGTGTTTCTCATTTTACTTAACAAAGTTACGTTTTGCATGAGTAACTAAATATTTTTTTTTTTACTTAAGACGAAGGGACCTTTAAAATAAACTCTACAAATAAACGAAACACTAGAATTTAGTAATATTGAGTTAATATATGTCTAATTCATGTAAAAGTCTATAGATCATATTTTCAATCATGTTTTCTATATATATATATATATATATATATATATATATATATATATATATATATATATATTTATATATGATATAAATCGAGTTGAATTGACCATAATTTAGAATGTGTCTTTCTGAGCTTTCGGAAATTAGACAAATTAGTACATCTGGCAACCATACAACGAAGAATTAAATAAAATAATAAAATATTATGTGTTTGTAAGATGAGATCTCTGATTAAAGTAGAAACATTTTTACTATGGCTATGCAATGGAATATTTTATTAATTCCTTGCTCATTATTATTATTATGAGGCAATTATAAGATTTAATAGTTATGCAAGAATTGATCAAATATGTTAATGTAAGTTGAGAGAACCAATTTTATAGTATAGGAAACGATTAAATATATAAATTTATTATAAATGGTTCTTAAAAGGACCGCATCTATGTATTCGAGCTGTTATGTAAAAAGGAAGCTTGACTGCGTATAAAGATGAATTCTCATATCAAGAAACGACCATCTGAAGCCGATTTCAAGCTCCCGCCGAATAAGAATATTGAATCCAGCTCTAAAATTCCTTTTACCTTTTGAGGAATCTCCGATCACCAATTTACCCAGACTACCAAGCAAGAAGAGAGCTTTCCACTTTTGGAGTCATAGCCTTGTGAATACAAACAATTACCTTCGGACTACTTACTACCTATAATATCTTTAAATCGCCGTACAATCATAGTGGGGTAACCAAAATAAGATTCCGAGCGCTTTCCCATTTTTCTTTTCACAGCTGGAAATAATCCACCAAAATTCATTTTATAATAGTAATAATAATAAACATTTTTTTTATAATCAAACTTCGTAATCTTAAGGTTTAATCATTTATTTTTAGACTCCCCTCTCTTTATACACGATTTAACAATAATGTTTTCTTTAATATGAATCCAATTTGTATCGGTTCCTTATAAAATACTCCCCACCGATGACGTGTTGTTTATTAAATCCAATGTAGGAATTGCGTTAGATTGACATTATACAGACATGTACTGACCAGTACCTGTCTGTACAATGTCAATCCAACGCAATTCCAAAGTCTTCCTAAGATTATCCGGGGAACTATTTGGCAATAACATCATAAGAATTCTGCCGATTCTAACAAAATTTGAAACCCTTATGTTGTTTTACATTCTCCTTTGAATGAGAAAATTGCCACGGTCCTCCCAAGGTTAGGTCGTAAAGTCATAAATCAGAATAAGTCAGAGCACGCGACCTTTGGTCAGCAGACCTTGTTTAATATATTCAAGCCAAGTGTGTGTTAATTAAATATCTTCCACTATGTATTCTTTTCCTTTTCCAAACAAATATTAGTTCATTATTATTATTATTATAAAAAAATGGGAAGAAAATGTATGAAACCTTGTGAAAACTATATATAATTTTCATCATATTTAAAAAAGAATTCTAGTGTATTCTGCTACCGCCCAGGGTGGCACGAACGCTAGGTATGCCTCTGCAGACAGGCAAAACTCAGTGTAAAAATAAAACGCATTCAGCTAATGTTGTAGTCGTAAAGAGCAAAGTACATTATTTAGGGATTAAGAATTTAAGGAAGAAACAAGTTGGGCATCTGGGCATTCCAAGTGGATTATAAATGGCAGCAGTAACAAATAGGGTGAAATTAATTATAAAAGAAGAAGAAGACTACTATGAGATAAAAAAAATACAAAATAAAGGTTTAAAAGATTCCTCTGGCAGAAGGAAACGAAGGCGGGACAGGAGAGGGATAGTTGAAAGGTAGGGAGACAAGACTACCAGAGAATGGCGAAATGAGGGTATTCCAGTAGAAGATGGGCGACCGATGGTCCCCACCACAAAGACGGTAACAAAGGCTGATTCAAGCGCCGACTGAAACAAGATGGCCGTGTTTAAGTCTCGTGTGGCCCATGCGAACGCGGCAAAGGGCCACCTCTAAGGATCGTATTTTCTGAAGGCTCGAGGGCCAAAAACGAAGGGATATTTTAATATTATATAATCTAAGGAAGAATACCCACCCCATTCGTCAGGCCACAACTGAAAAATATAATCGCTTATAGTGGAAAAGAGATCTCGAAAATGCAGAATAGAGGGACCCAAAATAGGCTGAACGGGCCAGCTGATCAGCCCTCTCGTTTCCCAGGACCCCTACATGCCCGGGCACCCAACAAAATAGAACTCCATAACGGGGCGCATTCTGAACCAGCCAGGTGCAGATTTCTGTGACTAAGGGATTGGAACCACTCAAAGAGCGAATTGCTTGCAAAACACTCTTAGACTCGGAGAAAATAACGAAATCTTTAAAAGGTAAAATTTGGATCAGTTTAAAAGCTAAAAGAATGGCTGAAAGTTCAGCGGTAAAAGTAGAAGCTGCCAGCCGTAAAGACAAAGTTAAAAACTCTCTGTCTGACTTTGAACTATCTGTGTATATCGGGGAATGTTGTGTACATATGTGAGGTTGCATTCTCGAGGAACAGGCTCTTAAGGGGGCAAGGATTCACGGACAACTTGTCCAGTCTCCCCATGCTGGTGAAAATTGTGTGAGGTGGAGGACATCAACTAGTTGTTGGCTACGACGGAAGGGCAAGGACCCTTAGAACACCCAGGCTGGAGAGATGATCTTCTATCTGGAGGTTCAAGGGGTGGAGTGAAAACGGCAACCTATCACTGATCACTCATACAAGATCCTACCGCACACGACAGAGGTATCAAATACAGATCTAGAGTCGATGATAGGGAAAGGGAAGCACTCCACTCTGACAATAAAGACTGTTCACCAGGGAGGTGCAAAAGGCTCCACTGGAAAGACGAACTCCGAGGTTGCGAATGGGTTTCAGCATTTTAAGGACTAGGGGTGAGGCCGAGGAGTAAAGTTAGCACCTATAGTTCAATATGGATTAGAGGAGGGCAGTGTATAGTGACTACAGTGTTCGAGGATCACTTTTCCACGACGTGTGGGAGAGGACCTTCAAAATGTCTAGAGCCAGCTGACACCCCGTTCGAAAACGGTGTAGGTGTGATAACCAGGAAAGCTTGAGATCAAGAGTTACGTCCAAGAACCGAAACTCAGAGACAAACTCTATTTCTACCCCATGTAAGGAGATAGGTGGCGGAACAAGAGGCCCATTTATCTCTGTGGAAAAAACATTGCCTTCGTTTTTTTGATGGAAAAGTTGAATTCCCTAACCTGCGCACTCTTCGAAATCGCATCGACTGCCAGTGGAAGATTACGCGCCGCTGATGGAGGGCGAAGGGGGGAACAATATAGTGCCAAGTCATCGATGAACAGGGTCGCCGATATATCCTTTGGGAGAGAGGAAATTATATCATTGATTGCAATTACAAAACATAAAACACAAATGCTTCCCTGAAGAAATCCCTTCTATCGGAGTTGCAGGTTAGAGTAAGTGTCTCCAAAACGTACGATAAAGGATCGGGGGAATAAGAAACTTTGAATAAAAGACAGTAAAATACCTCTCATGACACAAACGTGTAGTTGCTTTAAGACGCCGAATCTCCATGTTGTATCGTAGGCTTTCTCAATATCAAAAAATTATGGCCAAGATTCGGTAATTTTACGAGAAAGCTTTCTGGAGCAATCCGTAGAAACGTACTATAACCCCTGCGAAAACCGCACTGAAATGAAGACAGTAAGTGATTGTTTTCTAGGAACCATTTCAGGCACAACAACATTATCTTCTATAGCAACTTACAGCTGGCAAGAGCTATAGAGTGGTAGTGATCCGCCTTTAACCCGGTGCTGTCCGGTTTGACAAAATGAAGGACAATTTCAACTTGTCATGATGATGGGAATAACCTTTCACCCATAAAAGGTTGTACAAGCCAAGTAAGAAAATGACTATGTACCGAATCATATCGAAATGGATCCCGTCAAGGCCAGGAGAAGTATACCCACAAAGGGACATTGTAGCATGCAACTCATGGATGGAGAAAAAGGCCTTAGACTTGTCATGAGGATGGGAGGAACCTTTTACCCATATAAGGTTGTACAAGCAAGTAAGAAAATGACTATGTACCGAATCATATCGAAATGGATCCCGTCAAGGCCAGGAGAAGTATACCCACAAACGGACATTTTAGCATGCAACTCATGGATAGAGAAGAAGGCCTTAGACGGAAGGTTGCAGTTCGTCGTAAAATTGAGAGGACGAGACTTTTCGTTTGATTTATAGGCTAGAAAAGCCTTATTGTAACGGCTGACAAGGCGTTGATGACCACCAGGCTGTCATTCACTAAGGTTCCCTGAAAATTGAGTGTGTGGGTATTATGGGTGGCATAACGACCCTGGATCTTGTTAATCCTATTCCAGATCTTTGCGGTAGGAGTCATAGAGAAAATGAGGAAACGTAGCGGCGCCAAGAAGTAGGGCAAACCTGACCAAGGGCTTCACACCATTGAAGGTCGCCAAGGAGGAACTTGTAAGAGACGCCTCTCGGAAGCCTTTCCATTTGGAATGGCCTAAGTCCTACTTGAGAGGCATGGTTGTATGAGGGCTATCATGAGCGACCGATAAGAAAATAGGGAAGTGGTCACTCCCATGTAAGTCATCAAGGGATGGCCATCGAAAATCAGTGAGACAATCAGGGGAACACTGAGACTGATCAGCACAATAAAAGAATCAGTCTGGATATGATACGAGGTAAAATCGCCGCTGTTTAAAACGCAACGTCAGATAATAAAAGAGTCTAAGCACTGCCTTTGGCCTTACGGGTAATGTCGCCCTAATATGGGTGACTGGCATGAAATCTCCGAGTAATAAAAACGGGGTGGGCAACTGATTAATAATTTGTAAAAGGGAGGGTTTTGTATCGTAGGCTTTCTCAATATCAAAAAATTATGGCCAAGATTCGGTGATTTAACGAGAAAGCTTTCCGGAGCGATCCGTAGAAAAGTACTATAACCCCTGCGAAAACCGCACTGAAATAGAGCAAACGGTAAAAAAACCTTTTAAGAAAACCACTCACGGAACAACTTGGAGGGAAGTGTAAAGGGGGAGGGGAGATACACAGTGCATAACAAAACCATAAATGAGTTCCTACCATGAGACAAGCCCCCGACAGGGGCAAAAGAGTTGAAAATACGAAAACCGGGCACCGCCCGAAAAGGGCAGGTACCCAGCTTGTTCTCTTCTAGCCAAACAACAGTGGGGTTGAGAATCGTCAAAAGAACTTTGAGTTCTTCCCACTTGAGAAGAACGTCTTGACAATTACATCGTAAAATGGGGGATATTATGTGGGATGGTTAAATACCACAGTAGATATATTTTTGTGCTTTGTAGCTGAGGTTAAATTTGAAGTGCGTCCCAAAGATGTTGTGAAATAAAGAACAGATTTCAAAGACCCTGCTCTATCAGGGAAAGAGATCGTGGAAGAAGCTGTGACGGGGGATATTTGTGATTGTTTCGAAGAACCGGCTGAGGCTCCTGCCTGTAACTGGGGCACACAGCCAGGTGGAAGCAGAAGGTCGAGTAGAGATTTTAGGAAGATATATCCGGAATCATGGGCCTAGAGAACTTTCGATCACCGCCACTGTTGATGTTGGAATATCATCGGCTTCCATCGGATCATGAGTGGGAGAGTGAATGGGTGGAGCAGACGATCTGGGCAAAGTACGAGGAGCTGGGTGGATTTTTGGTGTCGTTTGGACGGTAAGAGGCCTACGTCCTGTGAATGGCGGGACGGGCTTGAGGTGACAGAATGGTTCAGAAACAGGGGAAGAGTTCATTGAAGACTTTCTCACCTCCAGAGGCAGCCCACTTATTGGTAGCCGATGACTTAGGTGAGGGATCCTTCCTCTTACCACGGAGACTTGGGTTCCAGGGTCAGGTAGGAGAACGATTACTGGTCGATATAGAATATTCGTTCAGATAACGTTTGATATCGTCAAGGGTCTCACCCTGAGCAGCGGTCCGGGCTAGAACCACCGGGAAGAGGAGAGCAATATTAGGTATCTCGGTGTGAGAGCGATGCTTTGACATTATATCGGGAATACTCTGACATTAATTGTAGATGGGCGATGAAATGCTTCAGGCGTGTCGGATCTCAAACGTGATGGTCAGTTTCGTCCAGCGTCACACAAAACATCTGAGAAGACACGATCAAAAGGTGAGATTTTGCTCAAGCACGTTAACGAGCCTTTCTCACATCCAGAGACGGAGGGTCGCGCAAAGTGAGGACCTCCTTTCCATATAAGAATATTTGGCAGATTTTCGACGCAGCACTGTGGGCACCACCGCAGTTGGCATAACACCATGGTTTGGCGTATTCAGAGTCCTGGTAATTAGAGCCACAATTCACACGGAAACTGGAGTGTGGACAGGAACGACCAACATATCTAAATTGATTACAATTTAAGTAAGGTCTAGACAGTTTGACGTAGGGGCTTACCGGGACAGGCAAGTACCCAGATGATTAGTCATTGAATAAAAAGACAAGAACTTTCAAATCTTTCTCACGAACATTAGTGTTTTCTTGAAGGCAATTTCTGGTTAAATAAAAGTGGAGAGTAGCAAAGTTGCGAAAAGAGCAACTAGAATTGAAAGAGGAAAATTTTGCTATATAGATATTAATTTTCCCACAAGCATTTAGAGTATAATTTTTAGTTGTTCTAATTTTGCCTCTTCGTGGAGGTCTCGTTGCCTCCTTTCCTTTATTCTTCTGGTATCGTTATCAAGTATAGAAAGAACTTTGTTCTGAAATTTTTGGAATTCTCTTTCCTTATTTTTGAATTGTATTTGTTGAGAAAGGGAAGATAATCTTATTTAATTTGTACTTTAGAACGTTTTGGCTGGCGGCATGTTTATTGTTATCATAGATTTTGTCTTAGGATGTTTGGTATGAAAATAGAGAGGTCGAAATCTTGATGCTTAGTGAAATAGTTTTTCAAGCCAATCTCAAGGATTATTATACTGTACATATGTATACTTTTTCAAGAAGCCTCTCTTATTACAACAGCATCAATTTCATATCTTCATTCTCCCCCATCACAACCATCAGATTTAGCAGCTCTCTAAAATGGCTTTCTGAAAATTTGTCGATGAAAAACCCCCTGCTTAATTCACCCCTTTCCCCATCGTTTTGTTCGATTGTTTCCTCGGTGATGCAATGCAGTGATAACTCGGTTTTCTGATAATAATCGATTCATTACTGGACGGAATCAGGTACGAGTGTTGGCAATAGCATTTTTACGTTTTTCATGGAGTCCGCAACTTACTTCTGAGTGCCTGTGTCATATGTACAAATTGTTATGCAAGCTTAGAATGCGCCCTCCTCACTTCAGTATTTGGGTTTGTCACGAGTTACCTTTGTAATATTCCATATACGCCTACATTGTGCAGACTGTTACATTTGGTATCTGAAGGACAGCACATCCTCCCGGCTCTAACTATTGCTCGCAGTTACACAACCTCTGGCACCCTCCAGCTCCAATCTTCAGGGGCACATGTGGCTTTATATCTTCCACTATTTTCACTTTATTTTCTTTCAACACTTCATTATAAATCTTTCCTTAGTAACGTTCTTCCCGCATGAGGGGAAATCTTGTAGCTGGGATAACGCCACTGCTACTACTATTGGACCCTCCTATCCCTATTCTTCTTTATTACCCGATATACTCTACACATTTTCAAGTTTATGTTACTATATAGAGAGGTTGTGATGGCTGGGTGCAGCTAGGTGCACATTCAACTTCTTACTTGAAGCTACTCAGTCCAGTTGTGGGTTATGCCAGGAGGTATCTACCCGCTGCTGGGACCGACCAGAAGTCCGATGACTGGTGAAGATACGAAGTTCGAAGTGTTATGGGCTACCGACCCTCTTTACGGCTTCCAGTAAACATATGAGGTAGCTACGCCGGCCTCATCTTTTATGTGATAGAGCAGAAAGACAAAGTCGTCGGGTATGAGTAGTTGGGTTGTCAAGGTCCATCATAGCTTAAGACCGAGTCAGAATAAGTGTAAATGATCAAATTGCGCATGTTTTTAAACATATGGAGACTTTCCCAATACTTTTCACAGTACTGCAATGACCACAATAAAAGTGATAAAGAAATCTGCGCAGGAGATACGCCTCCTCTAATTGCGGCCTCACCCAACCTTGGTACCGGAGAAAGATAAAAGTGGCACTACTCAAAATGGCGGAGGGGCTCCCCTTCCATTGGCTTTAACTAGCAAAGAAGCATTCCACATGGTCACCCCTCTTCTAAAGACAGGATTATTTGACTTCCCCATTTACCCCTTGTTATGAATTGACACCCGGCTACTCTCTCTATCTGCGCCTTCGCGGGGTTATTTTGCAGAACCTCTCAATGGGTCCACGAGTGATACACTTAATTGGGCTTGGGTCTCATTATTCAAATGGTAAATATTGACCTTATTGGGTGCCAGCTGGCACCCGCATCTTACCGTTCAAGACAAGCGCACCGGCGTCACAGACTAGTGGGCCAGAAATGGGGCACGTGCCTATGAAATCCTCAGTTGGGACCAGAAAGACCTTGAAGCAGATGGCCGATAAAAGGCTTCCCCAAAGTCGATCAGGGGTCGCAAGGTGCCTCCGCCCTAGACGGCATGGTCTTTCCTGGGATAGTACAGTGGCTTGGCAAAAATTATCAAGAGCCTAACTCCACTCCCCGGCAAGGCCCTCCTAAGGGAAAACGGGCCCCCGAGAACTTAAAGAGAAGGCAGGGTTCTTATCTTACTGGGATTGATCTACAGGCGACCGTGTCCTTCACTATAAGGGAAAAGACCAGGTTGTAGCATGCTAAGTTGGGTCATCCAATGGCTATCATGGGTACCCACAATTCTCGATCAATGATCTGTTACTGTGATCCATTCTTACTATAATATCATTATTAAACTAAGTAATTATTAATATTATATAAAAATAGAGATAGCTTTTCTATTTCTATGTGATTTTAGTGCTTGTAGCATTTTTTTTTGGAAAAACTAGGGTTTTGGGGGAGAAGAAATGAATGCTACTTAAAATTTTATTCAAAATTCACATTTATGTTTATAATTCAAACAAATATTATCAAATTAAGGTTATTTCTCTGATACTGACTCATAATAATTCATCTCTCCATCTACAGGTTATGGCTATCATGGGTACCCATAATTATTAATCAGTGATCTGTTCTTACCTTAATATAATTATTAAAATAATTAATTATTATTATAAAAATAGAGATAGCTATTCGTTTTCTATGCTATTCTACTAATGCTTGTAGCATTTGTTTTTTGAAAAAAACCCAAGATTTGAAAAAACCCAGAATAAAACCCGGGTTTATTTTCAAAATTATACTTTTTTTAAAGAAATAAATGCTACTTATCCTTATTTTATTCAAAATGCATATTTATGTTTATAATTTCAACAAATATGTATGAAACTAAAGTTATTTCTCTGATACTGACTCATAATAATTCATCTCTCCTTCTACAGGTTATGGCTATCATGGGTACCCACAATTCTTGATCAGTGATCTGTTCTTACTATAATATAATTATTAAACTAATTAATTATTATTATAAAATAGAGATAGCTATTCTTTTTCTATGCTATTATACTAGTGATTGCAGCATTTGTTTTAAAAAAAACCCAAGATTTGAAAACACTCAGAATAAAACTCGGGTTTTATTGGGCTTTTTCAAAATTTGGGGTTTTTTGCCAACCCTTCTTCAAGGTATGCGAGCGGCGTACGTCCCGCAGTCACTTGAAAATTCTTATGCGTCTTATACTTCCAATGGCTAGCGCCTAGAAAAGCGTAAGCCCTGCTCCGGCAAAACAGGGGCCTCCATTCCCCCGTGTGACAAATTTGCAGAAAACGCCGCGGCTTCTTTCTACGTAGACTTGGAGGCCATTTTCCTACAATAGAATTGCTGTGAACTCCGCAGCTGCGGATGCTAGTCTACTCCAGGTCCCCAATAGGTTTTGACTTCCGGAGAGCAAGAGGGTGCATTCTGCGTGCTCAATTTATCGGGGTGTATGGGTTTTGCGACCCCATCGCCAAAGAAAGGCGTCCAGGTAAGCGGGTGTGTAATTTATATCCAGCATGATATTTCCGTTCTGTCTTTAGATCTTTGAATATTTGTCGTACTTCTTGAACACAGGTCGTGGCACACTTGAACAGGGCCAGTGCGCACGAAAGGCTCCAAATCCAAAGTGAGGGGTGGTTTCTAGGCCACAACCCAGGTGGGAAAGGGTTGGTGGGAACTGATGGTGGTGGAAACCAGTAGGAGGAGAAGTAAAAGATTTGAAATGAGAGAAGGATGTAAGAGAATAGAAGCTGATCCATGTTGACCTTCTTCTCTAAGTGGATAGACGAATAGAATGAAATAACGCCATTTTGGGGACCTACTAACGTTCGTGGATTACGAAGATCAAATCCCTCGATTACTTAGTTCATTCCATCGCTTATAGCTCTTTTGTTTTATCTGTACTCGTTCTTCATACAAATAGCGGAACAACCGCGTAATTTCTATTCGCTTTTACAGTCCCTCTTATTCATGTGTTTATTGCGGAATTCAAGCTGTTATGTGAATTTAAGTTGTATTACCCTATGTAGATTGTTATTTACTTTGTAGTGCAAGAACCCCATCGTAGGATTGAATGAGACACCCATAGAAACCTCAAAAATGAGCACTTCGGAGTTTTATGAAATCTTATAATGGGTTCCCGTTGAACCCAAAATAACATTCAATTAAAGGGAATCCGAATGATAAGTGCTCTAAAACGAAAGAATGGAATATAATAATTTAATTTATTTTATTAATTTAAGATAAATCCGGTTAAATAGACGATAAAATTGTCACTTGGCAACCCTTCAAAGTATAATTTTAGCTTTATAAGAAAAAAAATAATATAATAAATTTGTTTTGAATTTGTAAGATTAAGATATTTGTGATTTTAAATAAAAAACAATTTACTATAAATTAATCACCCCCCAAATCGATAAATAAGCAAAACATTCTAAATGAATTAACTTAGGTAAAGTGAGGAAAGGTATTAATTCCTAGATACTGACCCACCATAAAGCTTAATCCAAGATAATCCGTGGCGGCTGCCGGATTGAATGATAAATAAAGAAGGATAGAATAAAACACCAGGATTAACCAAAACTGTCTCACAATTTAATCCTGACATCACGATTACAAGGTTTTGCACCCCTGTGTAAGCATTGCAAAAATAAGGTTTTAACTATGCAAATTTGCCTTTAGATTTTTATATGTTTCTTTGCATATTTTTATACAGTTAAATAAAGTTTTGCCTTTACTCTCTCTGCTCTAAATTTCGTTAGTATACATTTTCCAGTAAATTTTTCATGCAGGAATTTTTATCCTGCTGCTCCGTAAACAAGGGATTTCACGTCAACGCTTGATTCATATTACGAGGCACTTTTTCATTCACTATGCAATCATCTTTCATATTTTGTTTATCTTTGCCCGTTCAAACATCCTACAATTTCTGAGAAATCATCTAATATTTTTTAATGGAGTTTTGTTTTAAGTTATTCGCTTTTACTCCCTCTATATCATCATTAGCTCGACTTTATATTTCATTTTTTCTTACGAGTCTTGAAAATGCTTATGTGATCATTGAGAAGGTAACATAAAATTTAGCGCGTTTAATTTGGGATACAACGGATTTTCAAAACAAGGTAGAGCGGTTTGTTGTTCCGTCCTTACCAGATTCTTTTAATGCTGAAACGTGCTTAAGGATGTATTTAGGGTGTATGGAAGCCTTGCAGCCATTACCTCTCATTGATTCATCCACGTTTGTTCGAAAATTTCGCTACTAAATATACCCCATCCAGCTTTTAAGTTCCCTGTCGTTCCCCTTCAGACTTTCTTTTTGTTTCGCAAGTTTAAAGAACACACGAAAGGAACGAGATTTTTACACAAATGAAGAACAGAAGAGAGGATGTGGCGCAATTGGAAGGGGGCAACAGTCTTCAGAGACAAGCTAGGAGGATGAAAACCTCGTCAGAATGTAATTTGAAAAATATGACGAGAAACAATAATAGTTTCGATTGTATTTTTTTTTTAATAAAGTTTTTTTTTTAAATTAACCGAAACGTGTTTACTATTTCTCGCAAAACAATAAGGTAGTAGTATTATGATGTATTCTTTCATTCATCCCCTGCATTTAAGTTCTTTTTCGAAAGAACTTTTGCATCATTAGTTGGCCTTTGAAACATGTTTTTTTTTGTCTTCATCATTCCCACTGTTTAGAATTGACAAGGTTTGTTACTAGTTTTTCCTTCTTTTTAAACCTAATTCTTGTCCACTCTACCTGTTCTTATTTATACTATTTTTTTCCTGCATTAGTTTGTTCCAATTTACATTCCTCCTGCACGGTTGTTTACCTTTAACAAAAGTGAGCGATAAAGTTGCCCTTATTCATTCGCTCTTACTAATCCCGACTCTCATTTAAATGGAAATTAGAAATTGACAATTTTGAATACAGATAAATCGAAAGGAGTATTATTGAATGCAGGCAATTTAATATTACTTAAGCCATTCCAAAAGGTTCAAACTGGAAATTTTTGCCAATTTAATTCCAAGAGAGGTTTGATTCGTTATATTCACTCTAAGTTTCCATTTAAAGTAGTAATGGAGATTGGAATGGAAATGAAAAGGTTCGAGGCAATGCCTTGGTGCGCTTCCGAGTGCAACACCAAACTGATTATGGAAACTTGCAAAGCGAAAACCCGGAGCTGGAAGGGATGTGACGAGGTTTACTAATGGGTAAAATGGACAGATACGAGGATTAGAGAAAATTTACGAAATCTCGTAATATTTACTGATTATATGCAGAGGCATTCAAATGTATGAAAATTTTATCCTCACTCTGCTTTATCATATGAGTGGATCCTAAATGTTTACAAAGAGGTTAATGTCAAAGTTTTTATTTTCTTATAGAGTACTCATTCAGAAAATTCTTATTCAACTAAATTAGTGTTCCTTTGAAATTGTCAAGCTTTGTTTCTATGTACACACAAAGGTTTCATACATCCATCGCCCCTATCTTGTATTTCTAGCAAACGAGTATAAAGAAAGATTTTGGTTTACAAACCGACTAGATAGAAAACGAGCGGTTACGTCTGGGCGCGCTTGGCATGAAAACTCAGAAGATGTACCCTTGCGCTTACTCAACCAGCCCATCTGTCACTAAGAGTCTGAGATTAAACGCAGTCAAATTTGGAATCTTTACGGTTAACCAATTTCTTGTATTAAATTTATCTGTAAACATTAAAATCTCTACACCTATTAAGTAAATCCCTCTGGAAACAACAGACAGAAGAAGACGCGTGACACTGGAGAACAAAGATTTCTTTCTTTTATACAAGCACTTGATTTTACATAATTGGGGTGTGCTTAATTCAAATCTGAAGTCATAATTTCCATATAAGCCACATAATTTTTGCCATTCGGCTTTCTCATTTTTTTTTGCGAAGTTTTGACACCTTTTGCAAAATGTCATGTTCTTTATAAGCAATATATTGTCATAATGTTAAAATTTGGCTTGCAACGATCGTTTACGCTAAGAATCTGTATTTTTCTCAACATCGTGTATATTCATCACAATGCGTACTAGAATTTGCAATAAAGGCAGAAGAAATCAAATATGCAAAATAAAATTATGTTTACAACTCGTCAAGTCTGAAGCCTGTATTCATTAGACCCAAATATCAGTCTGCACCGATGCGATTGAGAAAAGCCAATAAAATGTAGAAGCTCAAATTGTTCCTATTATGGCAAGAATTTGCGCTTGTAGCTCTTGCGTTTGAAGACTGTCGGGATCATCTCGTTTGATAATCCAGCAGTAATCCCCCATCATATTTCTGCTCCATTGCCTTTAATAGCGCTCTTCCATCACCATGTGGTCTTGGTAGAAGTGCTCTTGCATCATCATGAGGTCTTGATAGAAGCGCTTTTCCATCATCATGAGGTCCTGGAAGAAGCGCTCTCCCTGTTCATCGTTCTAAGGTTTTCGGCGAAATGTTGAAGGTGATTATTCAGGAAATGTAGCTTGACACTCATGTTGTATCCAAGATCATAAAAAACAACATTATTATAATAAAAAAAATCCTTACAATTATCGGCATTTTATTTACCAATAAAGTTTTGCAAAGAGTGTTCTAATAACTTAGACCGATATTAAATGTGAGTTAAGTTTAAGCGTCTAATGAGTTTTTTCTTTTTCTTTCAGATTTAACAACTTCAGTCTTTGGCAATTTTAACCATGGAAAAATTAACAATCGAACAACGTGTTAAAGTTATCAAAGCCTATTACGAAAATGGACGTTCAAACAGAAACGCATTTCGGGCACTTCGCGATTTTTTTGGTCAACATAATCGACCAACCGAAAGTGCAATTGGGAGAATTTTTCGTAAATTCAAACAAACGGGGTGGGTGGCAGATATGAAAACGCCATTGCGTGCTCGTTTACGCCGTTCAGCTGAAAACATTGCTGCAGTGCGCGAGAATGTGGCTGAAGATTCAGACACCTCTATTCGTCATCGCGCGCAGGAATTCAACCTCTCCACAACAACGTTACATCAAATTTTGACAAAAGATTTGTCTATACACGCTTACAAAATTAAATTGACACATGAACTGAAGACTACTGACCATTTGAAGCGCCGTACATTCGTCAATTGGGTGCACGAGCAAAGATAAGTTGATGATGATTTTTCGCAAAAAATCATCTTTAGTGATGAAACCCATTTTCATCTTCGTTAATAAGCAGAATTGTTGCATTTGGGCTGATGAAAATCCAAGGAAGATTGTTGAAAAGCCACTGTATCCACAAAAGGTCATTGTTAGGTGTGTATTTTTTTGCTAGCGGAATCATTGGGCCGTATTTCTTTGAAAATGATGCCGGGAATTCTGTTACGGTGACAGGCGAGCGATATCGTGCCATGATAACCAACTTTTTATGGACTGAATTGAATTCTATGGATGTCGAAGATTTGTGGTTTCAACAGGACGGCGCCACATGCCACACAGCCAATCCAACAATGGCTTTATTGAATGAGAAGTTCCCAGGTCGCATCATCTCTCGAAACAGCGAGGTCAATTGGCCACCACGATCATGTGACTTGACGCCTTTAGATTTCTTCCTTTGGGGTCACCTCAAAAGTAAGGTCTATGCCAACAAGCCAACAACAATTCAACAGCTGAAGGATGAGATAATAAGGCATAGTGGTGAGATCGAGGAGCAACTATGCAGAGACGTCATCAAAATTTGGACCATCGAGTGGAGGTGTGCCGCCGACCTTGGCGGACATTTAGGCGTTATTATTTTTTATACATAATTGCCATGACTCAAATAACATGTTCTAATGGTGAAATCAATAAACCTTCACTTATAACGCATATTTATTTACTGCTAACTTAGATCCGTTAATGGAACACCCGTTATAACTGCTACAAATAACAGCCACGCTGTCTTCTTGTCATTCATCTTCCTGAAAAATTCCACACAGCACGTACAAGGGCACGAATTTGAGGTAAATCATATACGCCTGCTTTGATTTTTTCAAAAAACAAAGTAAGAAAGGCAGAATCTATGTGCTGAAGGCATCCATGTCAATATTCAAAGCTTTCAAAAACTGCTTCATTAAGCCAAGGTGGAGATGGAGGAAGTGAGTCTGATTTGACCTTGAATGCCTGCTCCAGAGTTTCGCTGATGTCTCAAGCTCGACTGTGACACATACAAAGATAACATGGGGACTTAGTGAAACCTTCCTCTTGGCCAAGGAGAAACCTGACCATTTTTAGATCCACACAAATTATCCAGTTGTGCTCTTAATATTTTAGTAAGTCATTGACAACTTTTATGTCGTCAAGGTTTTCTCGCCAATGCACCGAGTGACCAACTGAGGCTGCACCCAAAATATTACCATTCCGCGAAGACCCTGTGGATGGATGGGAGCCGGAAGGAAGGAGAAGAGTAAGCCTCAGAAGCAGCCAACATATCGTAAACGATACGGGCTGATCCGTTAAGCTTCACAACACCGAAGATACGGTGCGCCTTGGTGATCCGACCCTCTTCCCCGATGTTGCATGCGAGGAGTTGCGCTACGAGGGGACCCCTCAAGTCGGAGGAAGGGCGCCAATGTTGGTAGTTTTTCTGGAGGAAGATCTTGACACCCTCTCGACGGGGAGCCAGGAGGATGTGGGGGTTGGGACGTATCAAGTCGAAGGATTCGAGCCGAGCGGGCGGACGTCAAGGCAAGCGTCGGGGCTAAGGGGGCCGTTGCCTTGTACGAGAGAGTCAAGGCCAAGGCTGACCCATTCCTGGTCCACGTTACCTTCTTGGAGGCGGTCTTCGTCGTTGGCGGCTTAGTTACCGTCATTCTGGTTGTCGTTGTTGCCAGAAACGACATCGGAGGACCGCTGAGGATGTGAAAGAGAACATGCCCGTGTTCCGAAGGGTGGGAAAAGGAGCCGAACGAGAAGGTTGTGGGAGGGAGAGGGACGTGGAGAGCCGTAGGGATGGCAAGGCTGTGCTAGGGAATGACGGTGACGAAGTCAGTAGGGCCGTCAGAGATGTTCAGGGCACCCAGTTCCGCGGTTGCGTCTTCCAAGAAAGCACGCAGAGGAGAGGGCGGATGGGTTGGAGTGGGGGCAGGGGGTCGAAGATGATGTCCGGCTCGATGAGTTCCACCACCAGAGAAGGGAGGCGGGGTGGGGGAGAAGTAAGGAGGAAGCCCCGGGTCACGCGAGGAGGGGAGAAGGGGTGGCAGTCGCTGGAGCTGGAGATTGTAGGCTAGCAGGAGTCCCGGAACGCCAAAGAGGTCACCGCGTGAGACGATGCTGTGAAGAGGGGGGCCGGAGTCCGAATAGGGGATACTTATAGTATCCGAGTCAATGGAGATGGAGGGAGTAGGGAGGAAAGGTGGCGAAGACGGATGGGGGAACGAAACTCGTTTGACGTGTCGGAAAGCGATCGAACGTCGAATCCCATGTGGCGGCGGGCGCGGGTGATGCGAATCTCGTGGCGCCAGTCCACCTTATCTCGGACGTCTTGTAGGAAACCTTGGGCCCTGGCAAGCCCGCGGCGCAGGTCTCCGTGGTCCGCTTCCACGGCCCATTGGGGCTATCTAGGATGCATATGCAAGAGGAGGCGGTGGGAGACGTTAAGAAGCGAAGAGGAGGCGAGAGAGAGACCGTTCGGAGAGAACGATGCCGGTCTCCAACGACTGCTGCTCTGGAAGTCGTTGAGCGCCGAGGACCAACCGTGTTGCCACACGATGTGGTAAAGCCGAAGGAGTTGATGAAGGCGGTGAGTAACCAACTGCGACTGCACCCTAAATATTACCATTATGCAACACACTTGAAGCTGCGCTTAGAACTATCCAAAAACAATCTCCATTCTGTAGGGTTATATGCCGCAACACCTAGCTGTGCTAGAAGCCCTGGAATATCATGGAAGGAAACAAATTACTTGTCTTTTGACAAATGTTCACAAAAATCTGATCCTGGTTCTGACATATGAGACTTTTGTAGAGCGGTTAATTTTTTTTTTCTATTTAGCATGGAGGCTAATAGCGCTGCTTTCTTGAAGGGGGCTAAATCACATGACACGTCATTCAGTTATTCCTAAGTTAAACGAATTAAATGAAGAGTCTTTGGAATCTGAGAATATGTCATGAAACTCCTGATCAGATTTACTACTGCTTTATTCCTCAGAGGAGGAAAACATAACCATTAAAAACTAGAATTGGAATTTCCTCAGAATGTGAAGTAGGTCGATTTGCAGAGGGAATAATGAGATAGGAGATATTGTGCCTTTTTCTGGTTGCCAATACGTTTAGTGTTGACCAAGTAAAAATAGAAGTTAGATATGTGGTCCTTTAGCTCTCGCCAAACGATAGGGACTCAAAAAAGTAGACCTATTCGTTTTACTTTTGTCCAGTCACGAAAACTTTCCTCGCATTTATGACACTTATAGTCTGTGGAACCCACTTCCTCTCTTAGTCACAGAGGGGAACGTCTAAATTGGTCTTGTAGGCACGGCACACAAACCTTTTTACATTACGCCGTTGACGAACAAGTGTGAAGCAGCCACAGATGTAACAGAATGCATTAAGATTATTTATGTACTTATGGCTACTTAAAGGAGTCATCATTAGATCTGAAACAAGAAATCAGGTAGTATGGAAACTAGAACATACAGACAAAACCCAAGTTTAAATGTGAAATCAGCGTGGAAAATCGCATGGAACAGAAAATAAGAAAAAAAATGTTCCGTACTCTAATTCGTATCATAGTCATCATCTATACTTTTCCACTAAATAAAATTTAGGCTGAGATACCATCGAGATCAGAATAATCTGTTTTTTAATTGAAGGTAATGTTGCTTTAGTGTAATGATACATTTGCAGGCCAATATCGACTAAAATACATAAGCATATTTTCATGTTTATTTTGTAAACAAAAATCAAATTTTTAAACTTCGAAAAAGCAATGATTTAGACTTTTAGAGTAATAATATAAAAAATTGTAACCGCATAATCCACTATAAATCTTTTCCAACATATTTAAATAACGTACTTGGATTAAGGTTGTTAGCAACCAGTTACTGGGCTGAGCAGAGTCATTAGAGTTGACGCCTCGAAGAGATAAGGTTGGTGAGACTCAGGAAGTAAGTTATTCATAACAGAACGCATAATTGATATAAACGTTTAAATTGCAAAGACAAGTCATTTATATTTCATATTGCCTGGTACTCACAAATTAAATTTAGATTCTGAATTATGGAATTTATTAAGTCAAATTACTGCAAGAAATCTCGCATTAAACACATGTTAAATCCCTAAATAACTTCCTAGAGCTCCGGGTCTTTCAGATTCCCTTTTATACCCATATGAGGTACAAGGTATTATTCAGTGCTCTATTTACAAATCGACAAATTATACACTTCGACCGCCCGCATGAATTTGACATTGGAAAGGTATATACCGTAAATTTCTAAACTTTACGAAGAAATAAATTTGGCAAAGAAAACTAAATTTTGCTTTCAAATTCTAGTTTATCGAAAGATCGTAGTCGACGGAATAAAGGCACCCCACCCACAAACCATCTCCCGTGATCTGAATGTTTTAATTTACCTTAAACCTCACCTCTTAGCTGTTTGAAACCAAGTTTTCTAAGTTGCGACTTGGTTTCATTCCTTGATAGGATAAAAGCTAAAAAAATATGGTACTCATCCCTCTACAAGTAATCTCCGTACCGAAACCAACGAAGGATCACCGATTGTTTCCAAAGCACTCTATATTTTTAACCTCGTAATACATTTATTCTAGAATCTATGAATTTTGAAAATTGCACCTCAGGCAAACGGCCAATGTGAGATGGCAAGGATGTTGTGGCGCCGGGCAGATGTCAAACGGAAAGAAAATGAGAACCTAACCTAGGATAGGTTAGGTTAAGTAAGGTACTCAGATTCTATGAATAATATTAAAGTTGTTTTCCACTAAATCTTAAAAATTATTTTTTATTGTGTTCTTATTTTTTTATTTTAACATGTATTTTTATAATAAGCTTACAAATCATGATTATCTCAATGTGACCACCTTACGATAAAATTGTAGTTTAAAAAAGTTAGTCGATTAAAAAAGGTTGGTAGATCACATATTGGAAGAGCACCTAGATTTAAATTATTATTCTTAAGGTGGCAATAATGTAAAGCGACACCCAACATGAGTGTCAGCCTTGACTTGGAAACCCGTATGACAACCGCATATGCTATTCTCGGCGCCACCATCACGTCACTTTAGGACTGAGGCCCCAGTGTCGTATCAATAAAGGTCTCTCCTCGAAGTGAATTGTTTATGTTAGGAGGCTGAAACTTTCGACGACCAAAGTAGGTTAGTGTTTTATGATTTTCTGTTTTTAGTCGCATGCGACTCTATATATCACTAGTCGGTCGGTCGGTCCCCGTTTTGCTTTTCTTTTGTTTTGGTAATAATATTGTAACTATTCGGCCGATTCTAACGAATTTGAAACACTTAAGTTGTTTCACATTCTCTTCCGGATGATATAATTGCCAAGCTCCTCCTAAGGTTAGCCCGGGAATTATTTTCTTTTGGCAATAATAACATAATTATTCGGCCGATTCTAACGAAATTTGAAACCCTTATGTTGTTTTACATTCTCTTTCGAATGATATAATTGTCAAGGTCCTCCCAAAGTTAATCCGAGAATTATTGAAAGTTTTGAAGGTCGTAAGGTCATAAATCAGAATAAGTGAAAGCGAGCGACTTTGGTCAGCAGACCTTGCTTATTGAATTTTTTTATTCTATTTTTCGTGATTTATATTTGTATCCTTGTCTTTATGCGGATCAATGTTTAAGTTATATATTATGCTAAAATCATATTATCCATCTGTTTTTTTGATAATTTTCACTTCTATCTTTCACATGGATTTAAAGAAGAAATGATATACCAGGAAGAATCTTTCAATTATGGCTTTATAAGAATAGAAGAGAAAAGAAAAATGAAACCACATTATATTGTCTTTTTGAAAGTACTGACCGAACAATCTTTCGAGAGGAGACGACTGAAGAAATACTGGGATAATTTGCACTCGGATCTGTCTTCCAACTGCGGGAATGCAATGTGAATTTTTAAGGTTCGGTCAAAACACAAAAATTGCATATTAACTTGAGAGGTACATTCGAATAACTTTCAGCATCAAGAAGTGGCTTGATTGATTGCTCAAAACAAGAAACCAAAAACTAGTGGTCAGGAGTTGGTTAAAACTAGCTATAAAAATGGCAGAGATCATGTGTGGTCAGAAGCAAGCCATGGGGCTTGCTTCTAAAAAAAATTGATAAAGAGAGAGAATTGATTTCTTTCCGAATGTAAACTTTGCGGCTGCTGCTGCTGACAGAGTTGGATCACAACTACTTCACTTCCTAGATGATAACTTCCTTATGCAATGTGTTGATCGACTTATGCGAGGAAACAATATCCTGGACATTATTTTAACGACAAACGAAAACTTTGTGAAAAATGTTAAAGTCGGCGAACCACTCGCAGACAGCGATCACAATTCTCCCAGATTTAAAATTGCTACAGATTCAAACACAGACTCAAATCATATATGGTACTTAACTTTAACAAAGCAAGTTTTAAAGACTTTGAGCTTCTGTTGAAGAACGCCCTTAGTTCTAGGACTAACAATAACAACGCCGTCACTACAATGTGGAATGATTTCATAACAAAATTCAGAAATGCTGACCAAATATACGTCCCAAGACATCATAAGCAAATATCTACGGTAAAACCGAAGTGGTGGAACAACGAGATCAAGGATATATTTAAAAGGAGAAATCAGGCAAATAAACGCTGTAGAGATACTCGCGGAGCACGTCCAGACGAATACATAGAACTAATACGCTGTGTTAAAAAGCTAATTAGAAAATTAAAGAAGAATTACGAAATCGAGCTAGCTAGAAATGGAAAAGAAAATCCAAAGATGTTTTACCTGTATATAAACAACAGAAACACAGCAAATTACTCAATTGGCCGACTTAAAAACCAAAATGGAGGCTTAATATCTAACCCAGGTGCCATTGCCGAGATTTTAAACGATTTTTATGCGGCAGTTTTTATAACAGAAAACATCGACACTATTCCAGTCATTGATGCACCAATAGTTACCGAAGAAACATCATTTATGACTAGTATTCAAGTAACAGAAGAAGACGTAATCAAACATAGCGAAAGTTTAAAGCTAAACAAATCGCAGGTCCGGTTTTGATCTATCCTCGCCACCTGAAAGAGTTGAAAGAAACGATAACCAAGCCACTCACCAAAATATTCAACAAATCACTTGAAGAAGGTGTCGTTCCAGAAGATTTTAAAAGTGCCAGAGAAAGCTCAAGCAACTACAGACCAATATGCCTGACATCTCTAATAGGAAAATTGCTCGAATCTATTATAAAAGATAAAATAGTCTAACATTTAGATAAATTGGGCATTATCCGCGAATCACAGCACGGTTTTACGAAAAACAAATCATGTTTAAAAAATCTGCTAAATTTTTTTTTAAACCATCATTGAAGAGTATGACATGAATAGAGCGGCAGATGTAATCTACTTAGATAAGACTGGCTCAACGGAAGGAGACAACGTACAGTCATAAATGGTCACCAATAAAGATAGCGAGACGTAACAAGCGGAGTGCCCCGGGGATCCGTGCTCGGTCCATTGGTGTTTCTAATATATGTAAACGACTTAGATGAAGGCATAGTGAGTCTATTCTCAAAATTTGCTGATGATACAAAGCTGGGTGGTAAATCAATAACACTTGCCGATCAATATAAAATCCAGAGAGTCTTAAACCTCATTGTGGAATGGTCAGAAATGGCAGATGAAACTCAACATTAATAAATGCAAGGTACTACACATTGGAGCAAGAAACGAAGAATTTAACTATACAAGAAAAGGCCTGCCACTGAAAAAGGTATCAGAAGAAAAAGATCTTGGTGTTATAGTCTGCAAAGATTTGAAAGTTGGAAGACAGTGCGCGGAGGCATGCAAGAAGACAAACAGAGTGCTCGGTTTCATATATAGAAATTTTGCCTACAAATCGGAAAATATAGTAAATCCCCTGTACAACCTTTAGTTCGACTTCATTTGGAGTATGCAGTTCAGTTTTGGAATCCATACTTGCGGAAAGATATAGAAATGTTAGAGACAGTGCAACACCGTGCTACAAATATGATACCCAGACTACGTCAAAAGTCATACGAAGACAGACTTAAAGCACTCAACCTGCAATCACTTGAGACGAAAAGGTTAAGAGGAGAACTCATTCAAGTCTTTAAGATCCTAAACAATTTTGATAAAGGAAAAATTGAAACCCTTTTTGAGTTGGACGCTTCCTCAAGAACCCGGAGCCATGGATACAAACTTAAGAAACGATGATTTGAAACAAATATAGCAAATAATCTTTTCTCAAACAAGGTCGTTTCCTTGTTGGACGAGTTTCCGGAGATCGTTGTTAAATCAACAAGCATAAACATCTCTAAAAACCGCTTAGATGTACACTTTAAGTGCATCTGCGTGGTTTGAAGGATAGCTGGCCCATAAGTGGACCACACGGTCTTTGCCGGCTCTGAAATCTTATACTATAAAAAGAGCTAACAGTTTGCTATTCAGTTTGATAAGATTACAGATGTAAGTAGAAATTCTCAGGTGATGATTCATATTCGCTACAAAGGTTCCGATGCAAATGAAGAAGAAATCTTTTGTTATCTACTTGAGTTGAGAGATCACAGCTTTGACGTATTCAACAATGCTAATGAATACTTCAAAATACAAAGTGTAAACTTAAACCTGGAAGTTCTCACGCATGTTGTTATCAAAATTGTTAATGTTATGAAAAACATGCAATAAAAAGGCATTTTTTCCCCCCCTCAATTATGTGAGGATGTAGAGGCTGAATATTCAGACCTACTCTATCACGCAGAAGTAAAGTGGCTTGCAAGTAGAAATGGATTGAATCGAGTTTAGGCTCTCAAAAGGGAAGTTGAAAATTTTGTTGTTAATCCAAAGTATACCCATCGGGTGACTACCCCCAAGGGCTTAAGTCGGCGTAATTAAAATTTCAGCCTAATGCGAGGCTACTTTAAAATTGACAAAAATAAACAAACAATAAAACACAGAAAAAAAAGCAAAGAAGAAGGAAGCACGCCCCAGCGTGTGGGGTAGGCCCACCTCACTCTGGAGCAGGATCATACGACCAACACTGAAGCGAGTCGAATAAAATCAAGTAGGCCAGCCTCCTCAAAAAGATAAATAGTCCATAATCCTGTGTGCACGAACTCATCCCGAGGTAAAGGGACAATCGGTAGCGAGCCCATCTCGTCTCGGTACCGGGACAGTTAACGTGCGCGAAGATCGCCCAGATTGGGACATTCAACAAGAATGTGCCGCAGACTCTGGTGGGCAAAGCAGTCGTCGCAGGAAGGCGCAGGCGCGCGCTCCATCAAATAGCGGGGCGTCAGGCTAGTGTTTCCAATTCGAAGATGACAGAAAGCATTGGGGTCTAGGTCCGTTCCCCTTCAGTTGTCTCCCATCTTCTTTGCCATGCAGTCCTGAGGGCTGATCTGATTCATGACATATAGTCGGTTTGAGGTCACCGAGTACTCGCTAACTCTTTGGCGTTCTAATTCACTGCAATTCCCACATGTCCAGGAACGCAGCAAAAGAAAATCTCGACATCTGTCTGGCTCGCGGCAACCGTGGCGTCACGGATAGCACGAATCAGGGGGTGTAGTGATTCCATTGCCCCGAGTACAAATATGGGTTTTGTGTGTCGCTAAACATCACAATCCAGTCTCCGAATCGGGTACGTGAAATACAATGAGATAGTTACTAAGGGTAGTGCATCAAGGATAAGAATCGCTAGGATCATTAATGACTTTAAAAAAGACTGTTTACACTCCTATAGATAAGTCTTCTGGACGCGCAGAGGCTTCAAATAAACGCCAAGATCGCCTCCTTGAAAGGTCCAGGCTTAACGATCGGATTCGGGGGATAGAAGTGGGACTCCTATCCCCCATCTACTGGGTATTGAGGAGTTCTTGAAAATCCTCTACCTGGCATGTGCCGAATTCGAGCTTAAATGCCTCCTTCAATCCCTCCCATAACCCCCTTATCCTACTTTCAAGAAAAATCCTCCGGAATAATGTAAAGGTAGTAATATGCAATCCTGGTCAGTGATCGGGTTTAGACTGATAATTATGGAGCCTATTTTCAATCACGTGATTGGATTGGCTGCATCAAAGGCGGGTCGAACGATCTAAGGGTGAGTACCTCGGACGCGGAAATCCTACTCGAAAACAGCTGGATATGTCTGATTGTTGACGCCGAGTTGCACACCGTATGGGGAGTTGCTAATGTCAGGCTTGCTCGGGTGGTCGTGATTGTTATAGATGTGGTGGCAGCCGACTGTGTGGGAATCGTAATTATAATTGTGTTGTTCATTTTGTGTGATGGGATGAGTTTGGTAGACACTTTATCCACGGTTATTGAAATAAAATCTGAGTAGAAACATGGAGAAGTTAGGAAAGTTTGGAAAAAAAGGAAAAAAAATCCGTATAGTGAATAAAGCAGTTGATAAAAAATTGATAAAATGAATATCTACTTAAAGGACTGCTTAATCCTTAAACCGATTTCCCAAGGATACCGTGAAAGTGAAATGAGATCACATAAGTTTCAGGATACGTTAGTTATTATATAAGGGAGGGGGGTTGCTCTTGGTGCTGCTCCAAAACAGAGTGAGGACATTTTGGAAGTGTGAATTTAAATAGAGACGGGAATACAATTATAACAGTTTTCCTAACTACACGATCAATTGTTTTAATTGAAACCTGTGTTAGGGGCACCAAGAAAGAAGGTAATGAGTGTGTTTGCTTAGATAACTCAATCCTTAACCTGCTTTGAATTTAGATACCATTGAATCGGATTTGAAGGTATTACATTTATCGAAAAAAGAGTTTCGTTAAAAAGGGAAACGATACAAAAAGGAAACCGAGCGACCTTCACAGGAATAAATGCTTTTGAGATGAGAAACCGGATAAATATTTCTAGGAATGAAATAAGTTGGGAAAATTTATATACGAGATGGGTAAGCTCTTAAGCGGGGAAAATGCCAAGGGCATTTTAGAACTTTTGTAGGAGCTGGCCAAAATTGATAACTGCTACATTGTTGCGTCCCGCGAGTGTGTCGTATATTTAAAGAGATCAGAGAGCGACCTGGAGCCTTGCGGCAATCGGGGTAGGTCCATGGGAACAGTCGCGGCGCAATGACACACAACTTTAAGTTTCCCTGGCCCGTTTCCCATCTTCTTTGCCAAGCAGCCGGATGGCTTGCCTGATTCCTGCCATGTAGTGGTGTGAGGAAGACAGAAACCCAGCTCTGGTAGCTTAGTCATCGGGGACTCTTTGGCGCTCTGGTCCGCGTGATTATTGCCCGCAATTTCCACATGTCCAAAAACTCAGCAGAAGATGACCTCGAAATCCGCTCTGCTCTCGGCAACCGTGGCGTCACGGATACTGCAAACTAGGGAGTGTGGAAATTCCAATGCCTCGAGAGCAATCCCCTTTGTGAGTCGCTAAAGATCACAATCCGGTCTCCGAACAGGGCAAGACGCGTTACTTCCCGTATCGAGCGGTGTATTGCAACCAGCTCGACCGTGAAGACATTGCAGCGCCTTGTAGAGGATACGGCGTGGAATCAGCCTCAATCCTGGGAATTAGAACCCCCCGTATACACTGGCACGGATCCAGCATAACAGGAAGTGTGCTCCCAAAGGGTCAAAAGTAATACTTCCGGCGGTTTGCAAGCTTTGGGAGTAGAGGTGATTCTACGAAATTCACCGAGAGTGAAATCGTTCGGGTTGCGCTTATAACGCATGCAGGCATAACGTTTCTGACTGAGGGCCGTCTCACACTTGACTGACCATCACGGAACTGTTCCACCTGCAAAACCATAGACGTTCTAGCAATAGTAATTAATCACACGACGAAGAGGTCGACGGAGAAGAACTCAACGGCCTCATCCAACGACCTAAACTCCTCGACTTGGGCAGATAAATCAGTCATTTCCTAAAATGCAGATTACCGTGCCCGTTCCAAGCACTATCAGGCTGTTTTTTCCGTCAGGAAATGATATTTGAATGAGAAAGTGATCACTAAATACCATTGAGGTCATCGACCACATACCACCCAAAATAAGCGTGCACCTCTGGAGAGCACAGGGATAGATAGATAAAATGAAGCGGTTCCTGGGAAGCGATGCGTGAACTCATCCACATTTATGACACCTATTTATAACTAATCGATTAGGTCGGCAAGGAACTGACCCCTAATATTGATTGAATAGTCTCTCTAAAGGGGTGTCTACCGTTCAAATCCCCGAACAGTAGAAAGGGCCTCGGCAACTGTCCCATAACGTGGGGAAATTCGTCGTGTCGAAGTCAGCCGACAGTGGAATGTAAGAAGAGGCGTTTGAGATCATAATGAAATGGCTAATGGATTTATTGAAATGTTTTATTGAAGGCGATTTAAGATTTTATTGGAAGTCTTCATGGATTTTTAAAATGGTTCGAACGAAGAGGCGATTAAGATCTTGAAATGTTTAACGAATTTGTTCAAATAGTTCAAATAATGAGGCGCTTAAGATCTTATCGAAAGGTTTCATAAATTGGATGAACTGGTTCGAACAAAGAGGCCCTTAATATTCTTTTGAAGGATTTCGTGGATTTGGCTTAATGGATCTATCGAAGACGCTCAAGATATTCTAGAAAGGCTCCATGAATATATTGTTATGGTTCGAACGAACAGTGGCTTAAGATCTTTTTGAAATGCAAAATGGATTTATTGAAATGTTTTGATTGAAGGTGCTTTAAAATTTTATTGAAAGTATTCATGGATTTAGTGAAATGGTTTGAATGAAGAAGCGATTCAAACCTTCTTGTAATGCTTCATAAATTTGTTGAAATGGTTTAATCGAAGAGGCTCTTAAGATCTTTTGTAAAGACTTCGTGGATTTGGTTATTGGTTCAATCAAAGAAATTTTTAAGATAATCTTGGAAGGCTTCGTAGAATTAGTTAATGGTTCGATCGAAGCCTTACAAGATCTTCTTGTAAGGCTTAAATGCTGGGATAAATTTATGAAAGCCTCAAAACAAGAAGGTAGAATGGTCTCCATTAAGAGTTAATATACTGCTTCGGTGAAATTAGTTACTGATTTGTCTTCCTACTTTATCGGAGTTCGATCATCATTAGTAGCAGATGTGATGATTATAAATCCGGAAATCTCGCGAGCCGACTGGATATGTCTTTGGACTTGCAACGCCTAGGCAGCTAGTTCTACTCTAGGACAGAGCGGTTACTAAAACTGTGGCATCAATGGCAGCTGGATGCATATTGGCTGATCGCAAAGTTGGGCGTTGTCGCAGAAAGCTCTATACCAACCGTCATCACAGTCTCTCACTACTGACTCCTCCCCCCATCTGCATAGTTTTACATACAAAACACATCACTCTTCTGTTTTTGAACCTGCCCTAGGGGTTGCTATATTTATGTTATCTTGATGTCGAACGGGAGGCCCACATTGGAGCACGAAGGGTTCCATGCTCGTTGCTTGGTGGAAAAAACTCGTTTTACACCTTGTCCCACCACAAATACCGGACCCTGGTGCCACCAGGCTTGCAAAAGATGTCTTTCTGACCTTTATTTGAATTTAAATATCAGGGTGGGTGCTCTAGTGCACTATTAAAAAAGAAAGCGTTGCCAAATTGGTAAGTTAGAAAAAATAACTAAAAACCCGAGGTCAAGAAAGATGTAACAAATAGCCTCCAAACTAACAAAACCCTATAGAACGTGGACTGATTGTCATAATATGTTTGTGCACCCCTCGGCACTAGAGCGTACGAAGAAAGGAAGAAGATAGGCTTCTACCAATAAATCCTAACAGCATCCACATAGTGGGTGGCTTATTATCCATCTGGAATTGCGTCTCTTCACAAGGGAACCTAAATATTGTACATATATAAACAAAAGAATCAATTAACATCTGGTAAAACTCCCACCAACGAGCTACGAGGAAATAAATGAATATCTGCACCGTTCCCAGCAAGAATAATGAAGGACCATTTTAAAGGACATGATGAGGGCGTCGTTCGGTCTCGGGAGTTCACTAAAATGCGTCTTTGAGAGTGCAAGCCTAACCTGGAGAGTATGGAAGGCTAGCTCGATTTCACCTATCACACCTTCCCTCTCTGGGTCGCTGGTAAAATCCAAGGAAAGAGGCGAAAGCCAAATAATACCTGGCGCCACTGGCGTAGCTGGTGTTCCGGACTGGTACTGAAGTCAGCAGCAGACCGCCTTAGAGACTCCGGCTCCCGACTTTTCCTTAAAGTTGACACTCGAAACCTTTCCCATGAGGTTGTATGACCGCAAGGTTATAAAGTTTCCTTATCCTAAGGGAGTTCAAGGCTTACGTGGACCTAAAGCGAAAGAGATAAGACATAAGTGATAAAGAAAGAGATCATGGCGAATAGCTCCCTGAGTCTGATGTGGCTCACACCAGGATTTGAATTATTTGTATTCTGTCCTTGAAACACATGAGTGAAGTATGATAATTTAAAACTATCGCTATGAGACTATTATTTAAATAGTACGGGGTTAGAAAGGAGTGTTGTTTCTTGGTGTCAGCAACTCACCTTTTTATGTAATGAAAGCACTTTTTTCCTCGAATTTAAAGGGGAATAACAACCTGAGTGAATCCAGCCGAAGGTTTATGAGGAAGCTAGGGAAAGTGACAATGTGTGGAAGACATTGCCACACATCCTCCTGCAGTTATTGAGGCCGGGAGGGCACACAAGCCTCCAGCCTGTTACACCTGACACCCCATGCCACCTTAAAATCAAAACAAGCGAAATAAAGTGAATTTAAGAGGACGGATTTGATAGCTGAAATTTTACGATTGGCGTAAAAGCGAAGAAAAACGAGGGAATAACATTTTAAAAAGATGAAATTTGTTAGTTGATTCCAAATTTATTTAGGAGGGAATTCCAAACGAGCACATAAATTCAGAGACGACCCATAAGTTATCAAAGTGATGCTTTGAACGATTCTTTATACTTTCAGACTAAAATTAAAGATACTTTAAAAAAACGTTCTTTCTTTAACTTTAAAATAGTTGTTAACACTTTTCTCGGTAAACATTTTTAACCGAGAGTAGTTTCGGAAGGTCTAGGAAAAAGCGTTTTTTTCTTCAAACACTGACTAATATTTTTCCGTACATTTTGTTGTGAAACTATTTTGTAAATTCTTTAAAAAACTAACATCGTCGTATTTTTCAATATTTTTTTTTTTATCCACGCTCAGTGACCATTTAAAGTAAAATTATTGGTTGAATTTTTACAGTTCTTTTCTCTGTTAATCTATGTTAACCTATGCAAGATTGGTAAGGGAATATCACGACTCAACTATATATATAGTTCCTCGATGACAAGAATTACCTACAGAAACTATATACTAATATAATTTAAATAAAATGTAGAAAGTTCTTTCTTACAGGCAAAGTGAAGTTGGGGTGTATTTTACTGTCTAAAAATGTGCAAGAAGAAAGATGTCTCAAAAGCGAGCCTAATATGGATTTTGGTGCAAGAAGGCACTACAGACCCTGAAATTTTCAAGAGAGTACAAGTGCGTAAGTCAGTGAGATCAAATAATGAGGCCAATTTTTGAGTGTTGAACGTCTGACTCCAAAAAATAAGAATATTTATTGTAGTAAACGAGTTAAAACCGAGGGAAATTACGGTATTTTAATAAAATAAGCTAAAAAAACGAAGAATCTTAGGCAAAATGTTACAAATGGGGTTACAACAAAGTATAGTTAATGTGAGTAAAATAACTCAATGGCGAGTTATGGTATATGATAGTGAAACCATTGTATAGGAGCCAAAAGTTTAATTTACGAGACTATTTTCAGTATGTAGTTTATCATACTCTCTTCAGTCGTATACTAAGAATGTGATTGTTACAAAAGTGTATAAATAGCGTACAAATCAGAAAAAAGAAAAGAAAAAAACACAAAGAAACACAAAACGGGGAAAAAAGGTCATCAATTAGGGGAAGTGTAAGTCTAAGATCGTTGACTAAGCTGTTTACGATGAGGTTACGGGAATGGGGGCTGCATTTCAATTGCCCATCTGACAAATTAAAATTGGAAATTTCTCCTAGTAATATAGATTCTACTATTTTTCTTTTACGGAAATCTCTACAATTATTTATGATTTGTGCCTTTGAATAGTCAATTTGGTGGTTGAAATTGCTAATATGATTAAAAATACTGGATGTGGTACTGCCTCGTCTGACATCACCTTTATGTTCATAAATTCGTTTTGTTTAGGTTCTTCCGGTCTCTTCTATGTAAAATAAGGGACAGTTTGTAGAGCCACACTGGATTAAATATACACCTGCTTTATTTGGCTGATCCAAGGACTTTGTCGAAGGGAAAGATTTAAGGATCGTAAACGGCTATTTAAATGTGGTTAGGCCAGGCCTGAAGAAATAACTTTGTTCACTCCTTTGAGGAGGGGAGAAAAAGGGAGGGATAGACACTTCGTATTACTAATTTTTTTTTATTCTTGAGACGGTAATGAATAGATTTTTCTTTAGATAAAATTTCATTGATCACGTGGAGGGGATAATTTAATTCAATGTGACCCCTGCTTTCTAGAAGAGGAGATTAGATATATAGCCTTTTTAGGTTTAGGTCATCACTGAGCAGGGAAGAATTTATTCGTCTACATAACAGGCTTCGTCTATTTCACACTGTGTGGTAGCACGGCTAGGACGTGGGACTCATGGACACGCGGGAGCAGGCTTCAATTACTACAGGAGTCGTCATCAGTGGAAACGCCCTCAACGGCCCCAGGATAGGATCTTCTTTTTACAGATACCCTGCAGCTCCACCCGCTTATGGACATGGGCAAGAAACCCCAGGGTGGGTTTTGCAGGCAGAGGCGAACAAATGGACTTTGTGAGCCCCCAGATGGATCCCCTTGAACCCGAGGCGATTCTTACAAATTACAGCGTCACGGTAGACGTGGAACCCCTGGGAGATTTCTCAAGGACACCCGCTACCTCCAATATCGCCAAGGCTCTAAACAAAGAAAGAATAAAAGTCTTCACAAAACCAGAATATAACAATTGGGTACGCTTGGACGAATGACTTCTTCCGTAGATTCGTCGCCTAACAGAAGTCGGGGTACTAGAGGAATCGGACGACATCCGATCAGCACACAGAGTGTTCGCCTTATCTAAATCCAAGGGAACCGTGCGAATCGTTCATGATATGAGCTCCATATCGGAATTCTATTTTCCTTCAGCCTTCCAACTGACGTCTATCGAGAAGGTCCTTAGCCAGGTGGACTCCTCCTTCCAGGCTATAAAGATAGACCTGAAGGACTGATTTTACCACCTGGGCCTTCATGAGCGTGCTCAACCCCTCTTCGGCATCTCCATCGCTGGGAGGAGATTACGTTTCTGCCGGATGCCCATGGGATTCCCAGGAAGTCCATACATCATGCAACACGCTGTATTTTCCGTTATTAACGAGTGGGCTCGCCAGTGTGGGTGCTTAGCGTTAACCTATCTGGACGATGTCCTCTTGGTGGGTGCCCCTCGTCGTATAGGAAAGTGCGCGCCATTAGTGTTATCTAGTTGACTTAACATATATATAAATAAAAGTGTGCTCATGCTCGTGCGTCGCTTGGTTTATATGGGCATTAAAATCAACCTTAAAACAAAGTACACGGCCCTTATCAGTGATTTATCTAATAAAGTGCGCAGAGCAGTAGCTCATTTCAGTGAATTTAGTGCTGTAGAAAAAAAAACCTGGCTCAGGATGGCTGGTTTGATAAACTTTGTGTTACCCATAATTTAGTTACCATTCATTTGGGTTTATCTGTGCTTTAAATAAATAAGTTATCCTCAACCTACAGACTTCCTCGTCCTTCTTCTCTTGATTCATACGAAATGGGCCAAGTGGCGACGTAGAAGGGCATCCCCGTTAATAATGTATTGCGATGGTTCGGACCATGGTATAGATATCTCCACCAAAGCGCATCTATTGCAATCCAAGTGAAACGGCTCACCATGGAAAACATCTTTGAGAAAGAGTCAATGGCCCTCCTTCTGGAGTTCTTTCTGACGCCCAATGCTAGGTTGTTCTCGGACAACCTAGGGGCCATCTGGAACTTCCCCAGAGGAAAAGCTCCCCTTCAACCTGGTTTCCGCATTCTCGGACACCACCAGGGACAACTTGTCTAGGCTCTTCCGCCGGAGCGGACTCAACATAACATACGTCCGGTCAGCAAATATTTGTAACATAGCCGACGCCGCTTCGAGAAAGTTAACACCAGGTTAATATAGCATCCTCGACCGTCGCCTTTTGTGGTCCTATATAAGCGTGTCTCGGCCTCTCAGCGGAACGGTCGTTTAACAGCGCCTTACCCTGCCAGACGTCTCTCGGCTCCCCACCTTCCTCTCCCTTTATGTTTTATAGAGATTTTCTCACTTTTTTTGATACTGTACCCTTCATACTTACCTCAATATTTTTTGTACCTCAATATTTGTACCTCAATATTTTTTGAAAATAAAGGAAGGGTCCTTCTCCCAGTCTAGGAACGCCATACAGTGGTTTGACTATCATATATATATATATATATATATATATATATATATATATATATATATATATATATGTATATATTTCTCTTTCTCTCTCTCTCCCTCTCTCTCTCTCTCTCTTCTCTCTCTCTCTCTCTCTCTCTCTCTCTCTCTCTCTCTCTCTATATATATATATATATATATATATATATATATATATATATATACTGGCCGGAATCTTATCAAATGCGGTAGGTAAAATCTCCCACTCATATATTATCCACTCATCTGTCCTTATTTCCAAAATTAAGATCTTGTCCTCAGGGGTAAAAAACTGTTAAGCTTTGACTTATATAATTTGTTTACAATAGGCCCGGTCGATGAAGCGCTTGTCGTTGTATCGAAATTCCTTCCCAATTTAGATATTAACCTACCTTTACCGATCCCTAAAGTTATTAAATTAGGGCGCTTATGTGTAATGAATAATGTATTATCAACTGAAGATAAGTTTTTTCGGCAATCTATTTATGGAAAGCTATGAAATGACTCTCCTTCCTAGGATCCATTTCCAACCTCTTATCTGGTTCTGATATGCAGACATCATGTCGGCTTGCCCATAGACAACAACAATTTCAATGAATTTTTCAACAAACTGAATTCATTACACCCATCAATAAAATTCACAGTAGAATGGAAACAGAAAAATTTTCTACCGTTTTTAGACCTAAATATCCACCGTTTAAATAATTATATTCAGTGCTCAGCTAATAGAAAGCCTACAAATTCAAATGCTTACATACATTTTTTCTCAATACATGATAAATCCGTTAAGATATCCGTTATTTCTTTCCTCTTTCTCCGAGACTAGAGAACATGCAACCCAATCTTCCTTCAGGATGAAGTTAACCACCTTATCTGCAATTTCATTGAACTAAAATAGCCAATTCACCTAATAAATAAATGCCATTCCAAAGCACGAAAAACTTCTATGCCACCTCTACACCACGAAGGGATGATTTTAAAAAAATGCCCCAGCCTTGAATCCTCTAAAATCATATGCGAACGGAAATATTATAAATATTACATTTAAATATTCCAATAGCATTCGAAAATCCTTGACTAGACTGCGTCCAATCAATTTCGATGTTGGAGTTTACAGTATACCATGCTATAATTGCAAATCAACATACATCGGAGAGTCAGGCCACTTTAATAAGAGGATGAAAGAACAGTTAGCTGATATCAGAAGGTGTATGAATTCTTCAAGTCTCTTTACGCACTTGCAAACGCACGACTATAGAATTGATTTTAACCATGCAAAAATCATTTGTAAATAATTATATATATATATATATATATATATATATATATATATATATATATATATATATATATATATATATATATATATACAGTCGACCCTCCATGTTTGCGGGGGATAGGGACCACGAACCTCCACGAATATTGAAAAACCGCGGATAGTTGACGCTACCCCCAAAACACCCCCAACCCTTCCCTAACATCGTAATACGCTCCCCATATTAATTTAAGAGGTAACACGTGAATAAGTATAAATATTTGTGTATACCACCTAAGGAAAAGGAAAGATTAATTGGAGTTAGCACTTTCGTTGTCTCAATATTTTCAAACTCACAATGGCTTACAAAAATAGAGACACCGCATTTAAACAAAGCAATGTTTTCTCTTTGAGGTCAAATTTTTCTATGGTCTCTGATAATTCTAATTTGAGAAAGAAAGATAGGACTAGATCTAAGGAAAACAAACCGGGGCTAATATTTACATTTCTCTCCTTTGTGTTGGAGATTAGGAACGATTCCAAAATATTTCTGCAAATAAAATCATTGATATGCATTACGGTATCTGCTTTTGAACATTAAATTTAGAGACCCATCTTAAGCCTGTAGACGGCTAAAGCACTATTGTGATATCCCTTAGATATTGCCTTTTTATGTTGCTTAGTTCTTACACACACACACACACACACACACACACACACACACACACACACACACACACACACATAAATATATATATATATATATATATATATATATATATATATATATATATAATTAGGTAAAAGGCTATCTTTTATGCATGTACTATTGAACTCCACAGCTATGGCAGCGTTGTTAATTTTAACTTGTATTTTGTTAATATTTCTTAGAAGTTTTTTAACGGGTCCTCGAGGCGAGAAAAAACATCCGCAAATGACATTCTCTATTCCTAGACGTCTTTCGACCGTGGTAGGTCATCTTCAGGGAATGAACAGAAATGGAATTTGTGATGTACTCAATAGCGGAAGATATGGATAGTGTGGAAGAATGAGAGAACGAGAAGGAATCCCTCTCCCCCCCTGAATTCTCCAGTTCGCCATTGACTGCTCTAAATTCGCCTGCCCTTACGAGTATATACTGCGAAAATTAGAACAATGAGAAGACCATTAAGTGGGCATCGCGACTTCGCGCTATAGAACCTTATCGCGACCCGAGGCAATTAAAGAAGTCTGTTGGCGATGAATCTCTCTCCCCGTCTAGATTATTTTGTGGTATATATTCGACAGTTCAGAATTCACAGGCAGATTGTGTCTATAGCCGCCGTCCAGTACGTTAGGCGTAACGTCTTCCTTACTCGAGAGGAAATCGACTACATTCTCGTCCAGAGAAGAATTGAGTGATTGTTGAAGAACCAAGGAAGAGCTAGTCGTCCCTCAATGTCGTTTGTGGAAATTGTTAGGCGCGCTTCAACCCTTCTCACCACGTCTTCGGATTTTAAAGATCGGAAAAGCCATCCTCGAAGCACACTCCATTTGCCTCTTAAAGATAAGAGCGCCCCCTTCCCCGCCCACTTCAGTCTCCAGAAGTTGGATTGAGTGTCCCGTGAGACGCCCACGAGTTCAAGGTCGAACTTACCTACCTGGTCCTACCCCCTGCACATCGAGGTAAAAAGGATTTAACCCCCGCTTCGTCACGCTCCTGTCACTTTCACCGCGTCGAAGCTCAAGGATCCCCTTTGCTCTAGAACTTGCATAATTGTAAAATCATTACTTAATTAATTAGCCCTCGGTTCAAACTTAATTGATAGTGTCAATCATCTTAGCAGTGAACCGTCAATATTTAATTGTATAGCCATTTAACTTGCCCTATATGTATATGTAATCTTTAGTCCTATTAAAATATATTTTTGTAGCCGTGTTTAGAATATTCCTTGGTATATTTAAAGCACACTTAGAACCATCCTCAGTTGAAGCCTTAATTTTGGTCGGCCAGTAGGCCTGTGTGCGTATAACGGCGTACTCCCGGTGATACCACGACATAAAACTGCGATCAGGTGTGGGGTGAGATATATATATATATATATATATATATATATATATATATATATATATATATATATATTTCCTTAAAGATCATTATTTCCACTCTATACAGTTGCAAGTGTCAAGAATATTCAAGCAAAAATAATAAAACAATATTTTTGTTAATAGCTAATTAAATATTTTTTTATTTGATCGTATTTACATGAGTCAAGATACCACTAATTAAATGGCAAGAATAGCCGCCAAATTTTGCTTTTGCTGTGGTAAAATTACCAGAAGACTCAGTCCTGAGTCAGGTTCCCTAGTTAGTTATTTTCTTTTTATGTTGTGCATAATTAATTGGAACCTTTAGTAAGATTTTTTTTTTTTTGGGGGGGGGGCTTAAATGTTAATTACAAGTAGGTTGTCAATTCGCCATTTTAGAATGTACATTATAGAAACCAAATTGGTACTTGAGAGTGACCATAAGCCATTTTCGTACCTTCGTAATTTCAAGAGTCAAAATGGACGACTAATGCGATGGAGTCTGTTGCTCATGGAATGTCAATTCCGTATTGTATATATCAAGGGTACTCAAAATTGTTTAGGGATAGTTTAAGCAGAAATCCTCTAGAAGACCCTATTGCCATAAATTAAAGATACCATTAGCGTATCTTCTTGCAAATATGTTTGCTGATATATATATATATATAAGTTAATTGTTTGAAGTGTTGTATAAACATCCTCTGTTGTAGTGTGTCTTTAGTAATGGTTCATTTTTTTTCTTTTATTTAGATACTCAATGTGTTGTCTAGCTTAATTTTAATTTTTTTAATTTTTATTTTTATCTGTGCGTATAGTCTGGGGTAATTATTATTATTTGCTAACCCAGCTCATGTCCAAATTTTGTTTGTATCTCGTTGTACTAATTAAATTTTTATAGCATCTCCCCCTTGAAGAAAAATTAGTTCGAGACCTTTTATTTGAGCACTCAACTTGTGCAACTGTGTATTTAAAGCACTCTTAGAACCATCCCAAGGTGGGGCCTTAATTTCGCTCAGCCAGTAGGCCTGTTTGCGTATAACGGTCTACACCCGGTCATATCACGACATATAGTAGTAGAAAATAATTGTTTAAAGTTGGGAGATGGTTTTGCCTCGGTTCAGAGGGCATCGCAAAGCATTTACTTATTTATGTTTTTTTTCTTTTTTGTTGTTTGTATTTAGTGTTTTTTGTTTGTTCTTTTTTGTGTTTTTCTTATTTGTTTTTGTCCTTTTAGATTTGATTAATTATTCTGTGTGAACTTCTGAGCTTTCAAGCCTTTGTAGGCGGTCGAGTTCAGCAGTTCACCTCGTGTTAATGTTGCTTTTATTTCTCACCTTAATGTATATCAGAAATGCTGTCTCACTTTGTTGTGCTATTAGTGTGCCGTATGTATGAGTATTTTATGTAAATAATGGTGCTCTGTTCACCTCAGCGTAGAGTTTTGTGCTTGGGAATAATCGATTTCGGTCGACTTTCTCATGCAATCTTGCAGGGATCCTAATATTGTCACCTGCTGCTCTTAGTTCCCAGGTGATATCATTTGTCAGTGATGATCAGACCTTTTTTTCCCATTTTCTGTGTTACTATATTAATGGGCTCAAGACGTTGTCTGCGGTGCAGGTCCCTTTGCCAAAGATGTACGTTCCTTCTGCATTTGTTAATGCATAGGGATGAGAAGTTCTGCACTCACTGGAGCCTTCTCATAGAGGTCCTGCTGGACGCTTGAGTTACTATTGCAGATTAAACGAGCTTATCCCGGATGAACATCAGGTATATTTTCCTGATGTTCGCCGAGCTAAGGTTTCTAAATCTGTACAGCTTGGAGATTTCTCTCTGGGCCAGATTCTGCCTCTCCTTGTAGTGTCTCAAGTATCCATGGTTGGAGATTTTAAGGCCTAAGACGGTGCCTTCTGCGGAGTAACCATATCCCTTCCAAACTATCAAGATGGGCCACGTCAACCTGCAGTTCAACGGGATGATCCTGAACTTGTCCCTTTTGTTCGGTCTTCAATCGTCTCGTATTGGTTTATATTAGAGATCTCTGCCTTAGTATGAGTTACCTGTGCCCTTGCTTTCCTCTCCGTACCAGGGACGATTTGCGTGATGTCATCTGCGAATTGCAGATACATCGTGTCCCTGTGTATGGAAGTCGGGAGGTCGATGGTAAAGATCAGGTAGAGCAGAGGGTCAGACAGCTCCCCCGAGGAACGCCCCCTCTGAGTTCGAACTCTAGCCCTCTGTGCTTTTCGATCATTAGAGGCGCCCTTCTGTCCATGACGAAGTCACAGAGCGCTCTTTCCAGGACCGGGTTTAGCTGGAGGCCTAGGATATTGTATTGAAATCCTGCCAACCAAACCTTGTTGAAGGCTTTCGGCACGTCTCTCAGCACGATGTCTACATAGTAATCCTTCGCTCGGCAATACACGATCTTTCTGTTAGGAGCGCCACGGTGGTTTCTGTTCCCTTTTTGGACGAAACCCATGCTGTTGCGGGTTAAGCGCTCCTACTCGTTGAGTTGAGCTTGTAACCTATCGTCTATTATCTTCTGAAAGATCTTGCTGTGTATCTCGAGGAGAGAGATTGGGAGATAGTTAGCCACCTAGTCTGGGGCTTGTTCCCTTTTAGGATGAAGATGATTTTTGCTATCTTATACCCGTCTGAGAATTAGCCTGTATTCAGGGTGGCGTTCATGGTGTTCACCAGGCCCTGAATAATTTGCCGTGGGGCATTCATGAGGTTGTTTTTCGTGATTCCAGACCAGCCGGGCGCCCTTTGTTTGAAGGACCTCATGATGTTAATGGTCTCTTCAGTGGTGATAGGGCGCCCATGGTTAACCATCTCTCTCTCGCGATACTTGCGTATGAGGGTGATTCCTATGTACCATCGTCCTAAAGTCCTCGAGCAGCTGGTCTTTGTAGTCCAGGTCGAAGTCTTAGTTCTTCTCAAGTGATATTGCAAAGATCTCCTTCCAGTGTCTTTTAATTTTTTTTTCAAGATTCAGAATCCTCTATAAAATTGTCGCCTTCTTTGATTTGTGTTTCGGGCCTAAGAGGCAATCTCCTAAGTTTTTGGATGTTATTCCAAAAAGTTACGGGATTGCTTTCCCTGTCCAGTCTGCTCACGATATCGTTCCAAATTTATCTTTGCTTTACAATGATGGTATTTTTAAGTTCCTCACTTAGCTGCCTCATTCTGGTTGTCATTTCTCTGTTTGGGCCTGTTCTGTCGATTTCTTCATAGATTTCTCTGTGTTCCCTGACGATATTACTCATATCATCCGTCCACCTAGGTTGTGGAAGCAATTTGTAAAAGATTATGGAGACGCATCTATTCGAGATTTCGGTCGCTCAGATCAGCTAGCTTGTAGTCGCTGAGAATCTCTCCGTATTGCTCCCAGTTAGCTTCCGCATAAAATTTCCTAAGTGGGACGGGGTGAGCATTGGCGCAAGAGATGTGTTGGTGATGATGGGGATGTGATCGCCCCGGACCACGGGCCCTGGTTTTTTGCTGATGTTGAAGGGGAATTCCAAACTTGCTAATACAATGTCCGGTTTTGTCACCGAACGTTGAGTTAGGTAGTTCGAGAAATCTGGCTCAACTCTCTGGAGCCTATTTCTTTCGAACAATAGCTCCAGCTTACTTCTCCTTGCGGCGGCGCGCTTGTAGCCAGAAACTCTGCATCTGGCGTGTAGGTTGCCTCCTAGTAACGCCAGTCTCTTGTGCACTAAGAGGGTGAAAAAGTTGTTGATCGGCAGGTATTGGCGTCTAGGTGGTTGATAGTCTGCCGCCACTGTTAGGCCTCCAACTAGAGTTTGGATTTCGAAAGCCAGGAATGATTCATGTAAGTCAGGTAGCATTTATAACTTAATGTTTTTGCGGATTGCGATGGCAGCGCCATCAAATCGTTCCTGTGTGTGATTTTTCTGTATTACTGTGTAGCTGTGTATGTTTATCGTGTCCGTATTCGTGTTAATAGCATGTTCTGAAATGAGGATGATGTTCTGGTCGACTGTACGGAAGATATTTCCATAAGCAATGGATTTTCTTTTCCATCCAACATTCAGCGTGAGTATCTTTAGTGTATTGTTTGTGTTCTCCATTTTGTCTCTTTTACTTTAGTGTGTTAATTTGCTTAGGTGGTTTGATTAACTGTCACCTGTTTTACCGTTCCAGATCTTTTTGTATTCTGCTTCACTGAGGGTAAAGCAGGAGTCTTTGTACAGTTTTATTTTGTTTTCGTGGAGGGTTTGTTCAACTACTGATTCTTTTACTGATGCTTAGTAGGTCCATTTGTACCTGTTTTCTCAGGAAACCATGGTAGATCTCAGTGGTGAACGATGTTTCTGGGAATGGTACCCGTTTGTCGCATAGACATTAAGGTCGATCACTTCTCCATCGTACTCGTAAGTACCTACCGCGGTCCTTGCCCTACTTTTTGAACTTGCGGGGCTCTGAGGAGCATTGGATTTGATTTCCTTAGCATCAGATTGTGAGGATGATGAGCATATGAAATTTCCTTCTGTTTATCCTCTTTGCCAATTTTTACATGAGCTCAGTTGAGAACAAGATTTTCAAAAGCAATATAGCGCCCAAGCCTCCCATATACGCGCGCTATATCGATGACATAATTTTGAATACGGTTAACCTCGAACAAGTGAATGGCCTAGTTGAAACATTCAAGAACAACTCGTGTTTGAATTTCACCCAGAAAACGGAAGATGAAGGATCCCTTCTCCTCATTAATATCCTCATAAGTGCCCAGGAGTCTAAATTTGGGACCCAAGTATACGATAAGGCCACGAACTTGGGCTTTTGCTTAAATGGTTCTTCTGAGTGTCCTGAACGCTATAAGAGATCAGTCATCAATGCATTAGTTAACAGGGCAATTTACCATTCATCCTCGTGGACGGCTGTTGATCTCGAACTTAAGAGGGTTTCTCGAGTTCTCATTAACAACAGCTACCCACAAGAATCCATCGACGCCACCATAAAAGAGAAAATGAACTTCGCGACTGGTTCTGGCGTCCGGTCTACTCTGAGGAAGAATAAGATCGATCTTTATTACAAAGCCAATATGAACACTGACTATCGTGAAGACGAAAAGGCTCTGAAAGCCATTGTCCATCGTAATGTGACCCTAACCAACCCTTATACGGATATAAATCTGATTATATACTACAAGCCAAGAGAACAAGTAGTTGCATAATGAAGAACAGCTGTCTTCCTCCGACTAGCGAACTCCAGGAGACTAACGTCGTGTACGAATATTCGTGCAAAATCGGTGACTGCGAATACCGCAATCCAAAGTACATCGGCGTAATCTCCACAACCCTGTTAAGGCGACTGACAGCTCACCTTCAAGATGGCGCGATTAAAAAACACGCCCACTCTTATGGCACTACCCTAACCTGTGAAAAGCTGAATAAGGACACCTCCATCATTCTGAGACTCCAAAACCGCAGAAGATTGTGGATGGCCGAAGCAGTCATTATTCAAATGAAGAAACCGGCAATTAACGTGCAACTTCAGCAGAAAACCATACTTCCGACATCTCGGCGTCTCCGAGTTGACCTCCGTTAAAAGAAGCACGTTTTCAACTTCCATTTTCCTTTGCCTCCTTTGCCAGAGAACTAGATCGCAACAACAAATAGTCAGACTTTTTTTTAAGGGGTAGGAAAAGTACGGCTTGCGGTTTTTCATCACCTCTGTAGCCCTCCCACGATCTGCGGGGCATAGAAGAGGAGGACGCCCGCGGTCGACTTGCCCTTGGAGAAACTCTCCACACTTCTAACTCTCAGTTCAAGTGAACCGATAGTGAAGTGCTTAATGGAAAGTCCGAAACAAGCTTTAGAAGAGGGTTTATAGTGGGAGACGGAAAGTTTTGAGTTGGAAAAGGACAGATTGGTGAGGAGGCAGATTGAGCAACCTCGGCAGTCAAAGGTGGAAAGGGTGGAATACCTTTGCCCGAGGGACAAGGGGGACCTGGTGATTAACGTGGATTCCGAACCACCGGCATACATTTACTCATCATTCTTAGTTCCTTTCTCACACTTTTAGCACCAATGTTTCTCATACAGAAGTGGGAGAACCGCCTAATCTCTGTTCCCTTATTCTCCTCGATTCTCAGCTGTTGTCTACCGCTGGGAAATCGAGTGTTAAAGGGGACTCAAGCTCTGGTGTTCGTGTGCTCTTGGAATATTGGAGGTAGATCGTCTATCTTCCTTCATATTTTTTCCGCTCTGTTCCTGATGTTGATGTTGAGCATTTCTATAGTCTTCTCCTCTCTGTCTCTTACGGGTGTTGGTGATTAGATAGAGAGCTTTATTTTGTATTCTCTGTTGTTCCAATTTTTTGTCCTTGTTTCACCATTGATAGGGGTTGGCGGGTATAGTAGTATCTCTCTTCCTTGTGCAAGATAAATTTTTCTTCTATTTTTCATGCCCAACCATCTTAGATTGTACAGTATGTTAAGCATCGGAATCGCCTTGTTCTTCCTCTCCGTTATATGTTGTTTGTAGCTTCTTTTTGTTATTCTGAGTCCTAGAACTTTGCCCTCACTATGATATCTGTAGTTCTGATCTTCAACTAAAATTTCAGCTGTTTTGTTCCTGGAAATTGGGATTATTGTAAATTTCCTCCTGTTCGTCCTTATCCTCCAATCTCTTTCGTAGTTGGGAGGTAGGCGAGATATAACAAAGACATATAGAGGGGCTCCTCCCACTAGCGGAGACTGGATAAGACTCAACAGCTGAAGAACGACAGAAGGACCCCTCTCCTCGGTGAGGGGACGACTTCCAGGAAAGATGGCCCCACCGGACTTCAAGAGGCCTCCCCTTAAACTCATACCTAACGGAAAGAAAAGATAACCATATGAAGTAGTGCAATGCATATTTACTGATAAGGAAATACCACTAATCAAATATATTCAGACAACATCTGGATTCACAGTTATTTGCCCAGGAAATAAAGACGTAAAGCACCTACTATCATCTGCTGGGAGCATTACGCTAAGGAAGTTGGATTTGGAAGGAAAAGTACCCCCACAATTTACGGCTAACAGAAGTGTCATTTGCCGTAAAATCGACTCCTGAGTAGGAGAGCACTCGTGCTAAGAAATAAAAGAAGAACTACAGGTGAGGCAGAAATGGCTCAAGATAGCAGAGGTGTTCAAATTTAAAGATCACATTCAAGTTTTCAAGGTCATTTGCGAATCTACTGAAATGGCTTCAAGGATCATCGAACAGGGACTTCTCGCTTTTAAAATGCGAATCACATCCGCCTACATACAAAGAGACGTATTCACAAGCATACCGATATGCTTCAGATGTTATACGTTGGGGAAACATACGACTCAAAATTGCCCCCCCCCAAACAAAAATATTGATAACGTAAATAGAAACCCATACGTATCAATGGCAAAAAGTGACCAACAAGGTCGGCAACACGGATAAATTTGGATGGTACTCTCAACGTGAACATACTTACTTGTATGTTACATGCCCACGTGATGAACATAGCTAAGCCTGGAAGTTACGCAACAACAGTCAAGTGCATGTTACAGGAGTTGGATAGAATCAGAGAAGAAATTAAAAGGGCCGAGAAGGGGGCCGTCCCCATTAACTCGTTCCAAACCATTAAACAATTTAGGTGGATACCAGAAATGGTGGCTTTGAGCGAGGAGATCGGCCGGGCGGCAGAAAATATAAGACATACAACGCACTCAGGAGAGAGAAAAGAGAACTAATATAACTAATTTATGAAAAACTGAAAGAGAAATGGGGTCAGAACATTGAGAAAATAGATGTGGAAACATCACCAAGGGAATTTTGGAAACATATCAACAGATTAAAGACACGGACGGAAAGAGATAAAATGAAAATTAAGGATGCATGGAACAACATTTTAGAAGATAATGAAGAAATAGAGGCATTATTTAGAGAGCAGTGGAGAAATGTATTCAAAATTAGCGAAGAAGAGAACGAGGACTATGACATTGAATTCGAACATCAGATAGTGGACGAACTCAATAAAGAGATCAAAAGGACAGGCCCCTTCCACTTTGTCGAGGAAAGGAGAAACAACAACGAAGGAATAGACGCAATCATTACATCTGATGAACTAAAAGAAACGATAAAGAACTTCCGACAAAGAGCCCCAGGCCAATCGGGACTCACCAGATTAAATTATCTTGAAGCTCTCCCGAACATACTGGATGGAGCGAGAAACGTCTTCAATGCGTGCTTGAACACGGGATACTTTCCTGATAAACTGAAAGTGGCGAGGATGATATTCATACCCAAGGCGGGAAAAGCCCTAGATCAGGTATTGGAAAAAATAATTAATAATAGACTGTCCAAATTCCTCGATGATAATGTCCGGAGAAACAGCTACCAATTTAGCTTCAGGAAAAAACAGAAGCACGGTGATGGCCCTTGGAGTCATCCTTGAAAAGATAGCGAAGGCAAAGGGAGAAAAAATGATCGTAGACATCGTATGCCGGGACGTGTCCAAGGCATTCAACAAAGTAGGAATGAACAACAAGATCGAAAGGATTTTATGTAATGGAGAGACGTGCTTGTGGGACGACATAAGGGAGAAATATTCAAGCTCACTGCTGGATTGCCCCAAGGCGAATGTCTGACGCCGTCTCTCTATTCACTCTACATAGTAGATATACCACCACTAAGAAATGAGGGCTGCTTAGACACTCAATTTGCCGACGACGTCAACCAGCAAATCATAGTTTGTCCCTACAGGAACAGATCAATGCAAGCTAGGATGACTGCAGAAGAGATATAAAGCATTAATATATAAGAAGAAAAATGGAAAATTAAAACCAACAGTGATAAATTTAAAATGGTACCCGTGTACAGGAGCATCATCTCAGATGTATATGAAGAAGGACAGCGCTACAGATACGACAAAGAATGTAAGGTGCTTGGAGTAACTATTACGAAATCTGGCTATAAAAAGCACATAACTGAGAGGATAAATCGAGGAAAAAGCGACCTGACTTTACTGTACACGTTAGTTAACCTAAGCATGAAAAACAAGAGGAGAATTTATCAAGCTATTATACAGTACGCGTATATTTATACAACCATAATGATGTACACGATCCTGAGAAGTAACCTATTAAGAAGGGATAGAGAGATAGAAACCTACACCAGTTTTTAGTAAGAATAATTATTAATCACGGTTTGAACGCCTCATAAATACAAACGCTACTTAGACATATTAAAAATAGATAAATATACAAAAAAAACACAAACACAAAAAACAGCAATGCGGGACACTCACGCATACACAAATTTTCTAACTTTATCACGCTAGCTCTAACTACATATAATGGACAGAGATAAGCCTGGCCTTCAGGCAACTAGCATCTCTTTGCAAACCTCTTACTTCCTTCAGCCTTCAACATCTATTCATTTTTACTATCACATTCGCATACGGGACTCACAGTAGATACATGGCCTGGGATCATGATAAACTGCAAAAATATAGTTAGAAACAAGCAACACATCGTGGTTCGGATTCCACGTTATGCTGTAGGTCCCATGACTAACTAAGTCCACTTTTGTCTCTTACTATTTTCTTCGCTGTCCTTTCCTAAAACCTTCTTCTTCCTCTCCCTCATACTCTGATCCACCGTACTCACAGTGCTTGGAGCCTACCTTGGCTCTAGACAGTGTGACTATGGGGGTCTACAAAGGAGTACCGGGCCTCCCCCCCTCCCTCCTTGGCCACTCCATTAGGGTCAAGAGGGGCTGGGGAGGGGCAGAAGAGCTGTTTTTTGTCTCCCACTTCTCTTTTCATTTCATTTCAAATAATGCCAGACCAAATAGATAGAGTGGAATTCACAGAAGTACGTACAAAAGAGTTCACCGCTTGGATCGCCTTCTCCTGAATCACTCATGCTTGGTAAAGCAATCACCAAAAGCATCTCCATCCATTCATTCGAAGGTAATTTTCACCTGCAAGGCTGGAAGTCTAAATACGAAGGAAATTACGAAGAACTACATCTGTAAAGCTGGAGGAAAATTCACACACGTGAAAAGAAGATTTCAAGATAAGATAACATCTCAACCTCACTCGGCATGCTTTAAGTGTTATAAATATAACTAAACATACGACCAAAGCGTGTCTACAAACCGAGAATATCTGCTCTATATGTAGTAAATCTGGACACGTCTGGCGCGACTGCAAGAGCAGCACGAGAAAATGCGTGAACTGCCACGATGACTACCAGTGAAACAAAAATTAAACACCATCACGGTAGTCGTACCAGACGATCACTCAACCAGCGAAGAATGAGGTCTACCTCATCGTAGAAGTAGAACAAACATGCCTACCATAGCAGGGTGTGCCCTGACCAAATGGAAAGGGAGGACTTCACTGAGGAACAAAGATGCTTTAAGTGTTATAAATATATCCAACATACAACCGAAGCGTGTCAACAAACCGAGAATATCTGCTCTATATGTAGTAAAGTTGGAAATGTCTGGCGCGATTGCAAGAGCAGCACGGGAAAATGCGTGAACTACAACGTTGACTACAGGGCCATGGAGATGTCATGCCCTTTGAAAATAGAGGCAATAAAAAGGCAACAAATTCAAAATAAGGAAGAAGGAGCAAAGGCCAACAGGTCTTATGCCAAAGTGGCAAAGGCGGTAGTCAATGTGGCCTCGGCTCAGCCTACTTATCTCAAGGTAGAAAGCGAGCGATCTACGAAGATCATGTGTTGCATATACTATGCAGACATAGGAAATCTCACAAGCCCGGGTCCATTCAAAAGAGAGTTCAACCAGATGCTGGTCAAAAACGTGATTTCCGGAGAACCACCCCTCTGACGAAGTTCTGCGGATCCAAATGCAGCCTCTTCAACCAACCACTACACAAGTAGAAACCGTTTCCCGCTACAGAAAACAACCCCAAAAGTCCTGAACCTCAAATAGTAGAAACTTCCAAACCAGATACAGAGTTAAAATATACCAGTGAAACAAAAATAAAACACCGTCACGATAGGCGTACCAGACGATCACCCAACCAGCAAAGGATGAGGTATACCTCATCGTCGAAGGAGAACAAACATGCCTACCATGGTAGAAAAATTAATCTAAAAATCTACGCCACGGAGAGTATCCTTTTCCCTGAAGTAAGGTTGGACAAAGACGTCAGTGAAGGCGTGAGCACCGGTGGTTACAAGTGGGAATAGAGTGAGGACATTCCGGAAAAGGTGGTCGAAGAAGCCCTCCTCCTTGGAATGGTTCGACTCAACCAAGACGTGTTCACCACAATCACGGCATCGCAATTTAACAAGAAGAGATTCGGTATATGCGGTCTCCACCAGCCAGCCCCTCTACCCCAAAGAAACACTATAAAAAGGAACGACTAATCGATAGACAACATGAACAGACTGACAAAAGACTTAACAATTCTACAATTGAACGCTGACTGATGAGACAACAAACAACCGACTTACGGAAACATAAAGCAGATAATGAGATCCTGACTTCGTTCTGATATCAGAAAATAGAATCGACACGACGGAAAAGAATATGAAGCTCTTCAGCTACATCACAATAGCAAAGAACTACAGCCTGGAAAGTTACGATGGCGCTGCTATCGCGGTCAAAAGAGGAATTCAGTTCAAAACGCTCCAATCTTTAGACGAATCCTATCTGGCCATTGAGGTCCAAACTACACTGGGGCTCCTGGTGGTGTCTACAGGGTACCAACCTCCAAGACGAGACTATCTCTCGATGCACAATTTTCTCCAACTTTGTGCACCCTGGAGAAGTGTCTTATTTGGGGGAGATCTCAACGCCAGATGCCAGGAATCCATAAACACCAGACGTCCAAGTAAGAAGGGGAGGAACTTGAAGAATCTTATTGACAGGTGTATTGTTGCCCGCATTGGGCCCGGCCTCCCCACATATATCACTGAAACCTGCGCAACCAAACCAGATATCACTCTGGCCAGCCCACAATTTTCCTACAATTACTAAAACCAACCCGGCCCACTTATCCCAAGTGACCACGTCGCCATTATGATTAAAATATCCTCAAGCTCATTTAAGATACCCATCCGGAAGAGAAAATGCTTCTTCCGAACGAACTGGGAAGAATATCGTACCCTTCTCGGTGAGTACAGACCTCAACAACTCGAAGAAGCCACCCTGGTGAAGATCGATCAGGAGCTGGCAAGGTTAACGGAGAAATTGGTGAATGCGGACCGCGCAACAGTCCTCAGGACAACTTACAAAACGTTACCAGCACCAAGGTCAACACAGGAGCTATATGACCTAATGGACGAGTACAAAAGACTATATGAAGAAATTAGACTGACTGGCACAAACAGTTAAAAGCAGACGTTTAAGAATATTACGGACGGAAATGAAGACACACATAACAGAACAACATGCAGCACTTTGGAATGACCGTATAGACAAACTCGAATAAGAAGTGGATCCAAGAACATTTTTGAACATACATAGTAACAAGATTAAAGGGTAAACCACCAGACAGAAACATACTCCTTCACAAAGACGACGGGATAAAAATGGACGCAACAGAAGCGGAAGAAGAGTTCAGAAACTATTGGAAGAATATATTTACCATCACATCAGAAGAGAACGAACACTTTGACCATGACTTTGAGGAACACATTCACGACCAACTAAGACATGAACTCGACATGACATACCCATTCAAAAATACAACTGCTGACGGAGAGATGACTGGTTATGGACGGAAGATAAGTAAAGAAGAAATCCTAGTGACGCTACGTACCTTCAAACAGAGATAACCAAGTTAAACGGAGTTGACCAAACCTAACTTCTTGAACGCCCCTCGTAACATCATAGAGTTGCGCTGGTCAATATAATGAATGAGTACCTACAAGTTGGTTATTTTCCTAGCGAATGGGAAATCGCTAAACTGATTTGCATTCTAAAGGCCGAAAAACCGCTAGACACACCAGCAAACTTCAGGCCCATTTCCCTCCTCGAAATTGTAGGCAAGCTCTTTGAAAAAGTGCTTGCTAATAGAGTCCAAGAATTCACGGAAGATAACAACCTCCATAACAAACACCAGCATGGATTCAGAAGAAGGAGAGGGGCTGATACGGCAATAGAAATCATCACAGAAAAAATTGCGAAGATTGCTAGCCAAAAATGGTATGCTGACCTGGTGCTCAGAGACGTTAAGAAGGCATCTGACAAAGTATGAAGGACTGGGCTTCAGTACAAAATACTACGACTAGGACTAAACCCAAGACTAGATAAAATACAATGTGATTAAGTAACAGAAAATATAGCGTATACACAAATAAACGACCATACTGGACAAAATGACGTCGTATTTAGAGTCAAACCTGCTACTGAGAAGTTCCCAGCACGGCTTCCGAAGTCAATGGTCATGCATGACGAACCTTGTGGAATTCTTCCACTTCGTGTTCAGTGAGCAAGATCGGGACAAGGCGGTGGAGGTGGTGTACTTAGACTTTCAGAAAGCCTTTGATAAGGTACCACACCGCCGCATTCTCCGGAAAGTGCGAGCGCTGGGCATAGACGGAAAAGTAGCCGGCTGGATCGAGAACTGGCTAAGTGGCAGACGGCAACGGGTGGTGCTGAATGGACAGGCTTCTGAGTGGGTGCCCGTTACTAGCAAGGTGCCTCAAGGTTCTGTCCTGGGACCACTACTATTCATCATCTACGTCAACGACATGGACGGTGACATGGTTGCCAAGATTTCCAAATTTGCCGACGATACCAAGCTTGGTATGAACGTTGCAAAGGATGGAAATACTGCCCACCTGCAGGAAGATCTTGGGAAGATTTAGGAGTGGTCGGATACGTGGCAAATGCCTTTTAATGTGAACAAATGCAAAGTAATGCATATCGGCCACAGAAATCCCCAATCTTAGTATATCCTTAAGGGCACTGCTCTTGAATCGAGTGACACTGAGAAGGACTTGGGTGTAACTATCACTAGCGACCTCAAGTTCTCGAAACAGTGCATAGAGGCAGAGAAGAAAGCCCAAAGGATGTTAGGCTACATAAAGCGCCAGTTTGGATACCGTAACAAGGAGATAGTACTTTGTCTGTACAACTCCCTCGTTCGGCCGCACCTGAAGTATGCCGTACAATTTTGGAGTCCTTCGTTTCGAAAGGACATCGCAAGGTTGGAACGCGTACAAGCTAGGGCAACCAAACTGATTCCCTCTATCCGACATAAAAGTTATGAGGATAGAAAAAGGGAATTAAATCTGTTCTCGCTGGAAACCCGTAGACTGCGTGGTCAGCTCATCGAAGTTTTCAAAATACTTCGAGGGTTCGACAATGTTGACTACCAGGATATTTTCACACTGAGTGAGAACAGAACGCGCAATCACGGCTTCAAACTTAACCTGAAGCGTTACAACCGCAATCTGTGTGGAAATTTTTTCACCTACAGTGGAAGTTGTCAACAGTGAATCTGTTGACCAGTTCAAGTCAAGACTAGACAAAGTCTTGAAAAATGGCCATTTATGGACGCAAAACAATTGAGCAGCCATGTGCCCGTTCGATTGCTAGTTGAAAAGTACCCTCTTTGAATGGACCGTAAGGTCTCCTAGGGTACTCTCTTTCCTTGTAACTCCTATACAATATATACACTCTAAACCTTGCTTATCCGGTCAAGGAAGACTCGCTGTACGTGCTGAACTTATAGCACAAATGACACCCAGATAAATCGACCAAGTCACCAGGTACGAAAGAAGGTGGAAAATCGCCACTAAGACCCAGAAATTTAAGGTGATACTACTCTCCCGTAAGAAACGGGCTCATATTGAAACAGACGATGCCCGCATTCCATACAGCACAGAAGGGACAGTACTAGGCTTAAAGATAGGTAGAAATGGGTACGGATGTCACGTTGTTCAAACAGCAGCGCGAGCAAAGGTCGAGCTCAACAAGCCCTTCAAGAACATGAACATGAACATGACCAACAAAAATAAGATTTATAACGCGTTCATAAGATCAAAGCTGCTGTATTCACCTATACCTATAAACACTTGCTCTAAAACAAAATTGAAACTCCTCCAAAGGGTGCAAAATATAGCTATTCTCTTAATCACCAACGTTAGAAGAAGAGAAAGAAGGAGGCAGAGGGACCTACATCAGATGAACGAGATGACACTAAAGACTTGGAACTTTAATCAAGAGCCCCCCAAATCTTGGAGAAAGTTACAGAAAGCACGACGGAGTAAATCAGACAAAGACACATTTACATTCCGTTGGAGGACATACACAGAAGAACGAAAAAGTCACCAGCAGTAAAGCATAGACCGGGAAAGACAAGAAGAACCAATCTACACATAAAACAACTCATATGAAACAACGACAAACAATAAACTGCACAAAAACTTAAAATAAGAAGGACACTAAAAATACAAAAACGGACAACGAGAGAAATACAAAAAACACCTACAAAGGCTTGAACGCCACAAGAAACTACCATAATCTACATGAAACCAAAAGAAAACACACACCAAACATGCAATACCATCACAAACCAAGAACAACATAAGCAACAACAGAAAAAGAATACGCAAACGGTTGAAAATAAGATAAAAAAAACAATGAGAAGAACTCCAATCTCAGAGAAACGCCTGCGATTTCCTATCACCAAGGATTTCTACCCTTCGATTTTCCTTCCACCAGGAAAATCTATCCCTATCTTCCATCTCCTACCAATATAAATATATGCTTATATGAATGCAATTCTAATCATATATGTATATATATATACTTTGCTTTCACAAATTATTATGTCCATTGTCAATGTCTAAAATGAATAATTCCATTTCTGTTCATTCCCTGAAGATGACCTAACACGGTGGAAAGACGTCTAAGAATAAAGAATGTCATTCGCGGATGTTTATTCTCGCCTCGAAGATCCCGTTAAAAAACTTGTAAGAATAATATATATATATATATATATATATATATATATATATATATATATATATATATATATATATATATATATATATATATATATATATATATATATATATATATATATATATATATATACATATATCTATTGGCTGGGATGAAAAAGGTAAAAGCCACGAGAATATGTATATATACAGTTATATATATACATATATCCTCTAATGTACGTTCACTTCGTAAGAGTAATCCGTTGATTACGAGGTATAAGAATGTGATTTACTACAGGGCCGATAGCGTTTAATGAGTTTACCAAGTTGCAGTTTAAGGGTATATTTAATGAGTGAAAACCCCAAATATAATTTTAATAAGTCACTAGTTAATATATAGACATACGGGAAATATAGGTAATGTAAGTAAGGACAATTCTGACAAAATATAGATTAATTTGTAATCGGGTAACGTTAATTACTCAGTTATACAGAGGGAATATTTCATATGTCGGAAAGTGGGTCGATTAATGGGAGATACAATCAAGGGTCGTTTTATCCATTAATGGGGTCACCTCGAGGAATGGGAATCCTTTAACAAGTAGGTGCGGGGAAATGGAGACGGACAATAGACGTGACTCTCGGCCTAATATCCTGACGGTGACAAAGATGAATGCGGTGGGGGTGACCAAAAGACGGACTCACGATCCTCCTTGAAGACAGACGATGGCACATCTGCTCCAGAGAAGTGCAACCTCCCAAAATTGAGATTCTGACGCGGCTCGGAGAGAAGTTTCACACGGGAAACTGGAGATCCTTGAGGGGGGGTTCCAGGTAAGACGAGAGGTATCCCGGCCAATCCTTCGGGGACGAAACGATTCCAGGCTTGCTCAGAACATAGTAAGAATTCACAAAAAGAGATGGATCTGCCTAGTGAGATCCAACATCGATGGTATAAGCGAATACCAGGGACTTGGGGAAACAGACTTACGATTTGAACCGAAGGTGACGAGTTCTCAAACTCAATTTGCCGATATTCGAAAACCCAGTGTATTTATATGACGGCTATTTTGGGGGGTTTTCTCCTCGTTGGCAGACTTGGACTACTGGCTGACCACTTCTGGTGGCCAGATGGATTTGCTTTTGTCGCCTGACTCTCAAGTCTTAATGGCCTTTACGATGTGGGCGGGAAACTTTCGGCTAGCAGTTTCCCGAATACGGAGTTTAGCGCTACCTCGGGAAGGTAAAAGCTTTTAACACGCCAACTTTATTAACCGTACCTGTGAGGCGGCTGACGGATATTCAAATTCTTTCTTCTTTTTTATCTCTTTGGGCTCAGAGATTACTCCACGTGGAGTTATTCTTAGGAGACATAGAGATGGAAGGAATTCATGAAACAAATGAAGGTGGTATTCTTCTAGGCGGTAATAAGTTGATGCGTTAATTTTATAAAGAGCCACAAAGTTCACAAAGTAGACTATGTCCCGAGGAGATCATTTGTCAGATTGGGGGGGATCTCTCGCTGGCGAATTGGACTTCGCCCCTAGATGTCGGATTCCATTCATGGCGAGAGCGGCCACAAAATATTTTTACGCTCGGTGGAGTCAGTCACCAACCATGACTCGTCAAGTGTGGGTGATCCGTGCAGAAGGCTCCTGCCAAGTACGCCATCAAATTCATAATCAATCACATCACCCTTTCCGTCTCAACCCCTGGTCAAGGGTTGTAAGTCTGCACATTCATGGTATGGAACGGGTGGCTCTCCCTCCGGCCAGGAACGGTTCACTGGTCTCCTGTTGGCGGAAAAACACAATCCGACCACTCTCCCTGTTCCACTCGCCTGAGGAGGAGGTCCTTCATGAGCCAACGTTTGTCAACCTGAACATTATGTGTATTTCATAGTTCTGTAGGTTGACATCGCCTACGATTAAGAAGGAAATATGAGCGTAATTAATTTATTAATTTAAAAAGAAAATCGTGAAATATTGGACAATTCCAGAGAGGGGAACCTGTAAGGGTGAGTTTCCCGAGGCGTTCCGTCATGAAGTTTGGTCTTTTGCCAGAGGCAGATTCTCGATCTCATTCATTCAATCCGGTGACTGAAGCCTCTTCCAAGCCTCTTGCCTCCCTCCGTCCCGAGTTCATACCTCTGGGATTCACAACGAATAACGATACTATTTCACCTTACTGGACACGCATCGATATCCTTCTTTAACTGAGAATTCGGTTTCATGCGGTAATCCCGAATCAATAACGGCTCCCTGACCGAGATAGAGAGGGCGCTCTAACCATATCATTATGTATTCTACGGAACTATATGGAATCGGGGCTAAAATGACATGCAGAAAATCCGTAGATTTAATTCTGACCAAGCACATATGTATGTATATATTTTGCCTTTTAATTTGTTGGCCCAACTGTTCTTAAATCTAGTTATGAGGCTTAATTTAAGTCCTATTCCACACATTAACCACTTTAAAGGATAAAAATATCTTTGCTGAGGGAGGTTGTTTCCATTACAAGTTGTATAAACATGGTTTTAGCCGATAAAGGCTTCAGCTTTAACATTATTGAATGCCTTCAAGTTTAAAAAAAAAATACTTCAATGAGGTATTTTTTTTCAATTCTATCAAATCGAACGTAAATTCAATTTAAATGTAATGAATTTTCATTTTCTTGCTTTGAACCTTATGGAATTGTTTCTCGTGATGAGTATCATTCTGAGGCAAGGAAGCTGCACGTTTTCCGGTATTATTACACCCTGTTATAAGTATGAAAGCCATAATTGAACTGCAAATACAAATGAAATGTCACTTTTACTAGACATTTAGTTATGAAGATTTATAATTGTTCCAATGGTTTTTAAATAAAATATCTCCAAACAACCCCTGGTCTTTCCTAGGTTTTCTTAACCACTTAACACATTTATTAATACGATCGATCTAAATTCTTCCATCAAAATCTTTTTGTAACGCCGATATAAAAATGACAGAAATAAATTATCGGTTTCTGTGACCAATGTGCAGAACTTGACTTATTTCTACATTATTTTTTTTTCCATTTAACTGACCGCCAAAACCCCTATTTATTTTGGTTAGGAGTTTTGGTCTGCCTTCTAGCTTAAATACAATTATTATTTAGAGCTTCATAGCGCCAGCCAATTTATATCTAGCGTTCGATAAACCTGTATCAATATCTTTACTCTTATTCTGTTTTAGAAATGATGAATGTGGGCCTAATTTAAGGTAATGTGCTACTTTTTAATATTGGTTTTGTCACATGATTAATTGCTTGACTTTTCACTTCCTTGATTTTATTGGTGTTTCTTTCTTTTAAGTTTGAAAATGAGTACATGATCGTCTTCTCTAAAGTCATTTAATTTACGTTATAATCCCATGAAATTACAATATTATCTGTCAGCAGAATAACAGATCTGATTTTGCAAGTGTCAACCAGAAATGAATCAAATTCGCCGTCACAATGTCGGGGACTCAAATTAGATTTTGAGGAAATCTCATTATATTATGATGGCGTTACGTGATGTCTTACATGTTACTACGTCCGATTCGTAATGCTTTTGCGGTTGACATTCTCGTTTCTCTTAAGAGCGGTCTTGGGTTCGAATCCAACGTAGTTTCCATTTATCATAAATTTTAACGGCCACCAACTAGTATGCGAAGCGTAATAATAATGATAGTAAACTGTTTAATAGATTTACATAAAGTGACCTTTTTCAGATAAACATCTTTTAACAAGAAAAACAAAAGGAATGATTGGTTTTCCCATAATTTCCTCTTTCGAAGCAAAATAATATTTTTTTCGTGCAAAAAAATAAACACTTCAACGAAGTTTGAGGGATGATGAATATTTTAAATTCTTTGTTTTGGTTCATTATTTTTAATAAAGCTCTATTAAAAACTTGGATATTTTCATGAGTTTGGAGTTGGAGTAAAAGGGACTCATTATTAACATAACAAAAATAAAGGATAAATAAAGCCACTAGACACTATAAAACCACCCCCATGGTATAATGTGCATCCATTTTATTGTGTTATTAATCATCAACTAGTCAGCTGGTCCTATTGATTTCGTATGGTCGGCTAGAAAGTGGAAACAAAACAACAAAATTTTATGGAGCAACACCAACAATTATTCTTCAAAATAAAGTCCACCATTCTCTACGATCTTCTTCCAGCGATCAGTCAGCATCCGAATTTGTCCCAGATACCAGTCAACTGGTTTTGAATGAAAAATATGTAAACAAGCTTCCTTCACCCCATCAAAAGTGTTAAATAGCTAGTCGAGGAGAGAGTGTGCCATTTAGCGGAATATGCCATAGTCACTTGAAGCAGCATCGGGATTGAATGGTAGATGTGAAAGAAACTAAACACCATCCACTGTTTGAACTTCTCCATAGTCAATCTGGCAGTGTGTGGCCTAACATTTTCTTGCCGAAACAAAACCTGACCTCGATTGAACAAAGCGGGATACTTTTTCATTAGTTTGTAGTACACGAGGCCTAGCTGCTGGCCATACAGTTTAGCGCTTATGGCGCAATCATGTAGAGCAAGCTCGAAATTCCACCATACAGAGATCATGACCTTCTTGTCAAAGCAATTTCATTGTGGAACGGATGCCGGTTGTTCACTTCACGAAACCCATTTCCTCTCCCGATCGTGATTAAGCAAGTACAACCACTTCTCATCTGATGTGATAATTTTCTTCCAGAATCGGTCATCCAGTGGGTTATTGATAAGTTAGCTGCACATCGCTACTCTACGAGCAGCTTGTACTTAGGTGCGGTCATATGGATCCAATCAGGGTTTCTTGTGAACACAATCCATTTGATACAATCGGCTGAGCACAGTCTAATGGGATGACATCCAAACAACTTTCGCAAAATAACAACTGCTCGCAGAAGGTTCAACTTTCAATGCTGCCACTAAAGCCTCTCTGTCAAAGGTTGATAGTCGGCTGGAACGTGGTTAATCTTCAAGGGTAACCTCCCTGGAGTTGAAACGTCTGTATTTCATCGAGCCCTTCGCCTGACTGACTGTGCCTTCTCTTTCAGTATCGCACATTTCCTTCATAGCAATGCGCAGGAGCAACAAAAACAGCATCGCACGGAGGCTCGTAGTCGGATGAGTAAGGCCAACCTAACCTAATGTTGGTTAATAAAAATTTTTCTTTCCGCTTTCTAAGTGAGTCAGGCCTTTCTGGCAGCCTTGAGCTGGCGGAACAAAAAGTAGTCGCTAGGAGCCAGATCTGGACTGTAAGAGGGATGGTTGAGCTCCTTGAATCTGCACTCGCCTAGGTCAGCTTGTGCAACTCTGGCCTTGTGAATTTCGACGACATTGAAGTCTATCATGGGGCGTGAGGTTTCGTGAGGTTTCTAGGGACCCAACGGGCACAGACCTTGGTTATGGCCAAACTGTCGGGGATGATGTTGATAACACTTCCATGTGATATTCCAAGTTGTCGCTCGATTTCTTCGACCTTCACTCGTCGATTTCCGAGTATGATCCTTTCCACACGGGCTACACTGTCCTCGGTGGTCACGTCTGACAGGCGTCCTGGACGGGGGTCATCTTCAAGGGACTCACAACCATGGCGGAAGTCCTTATTCCAGCGAGCAATGGTTGCATAGGAAGGGGTGGTGTCCGTGTACACTGCAGCCATGCGTTCATGGATCTCTTCTTGCCTTCCTTGGTCAAAATTTGATCACTGCGCGGTACGCAACCTTCTCCATTGTTGAAAAATTTGTGACTGACGATCTGCGATCAGCTAATACTTCTTAAATAGACGAGAGAGGAGCGTGTGGCTGCAGGTTTTGACTTGTCATAACTTGCTCTAACACCCCCACAAACAGCCATCCCTCTTCCTCTGTTTTGCCCTACCGATTCGCAAAACTTATTGACCGCCTCTCGTATAAGCCTGCAAAATCAGGTTCTTTGTATATGCTATTCCCTCATATACTTGTCTAACTTTACTTTGAATGATATCAAACTAGAGCAAGTTCCAGTATCTCGAGGCCATAATTCCAAGAATCAACGACTCTTTTACTGAAGTAATATTTACTAAAGTCCATCTTGCATCTAGATTTTGTCATTTTCAAACAGTCACCACTTGCCCTATTATCAGCCTCAAACTTAAAAACCTTCCCTATTTCTAATTTATCAATCGCCTAAAGCATTTTAATCAGCTGGATCATATCACCCCTTCAGCCCCTCTTTTTAAATTAAAGCATGTTAAATGCCCTAAAACTATCCATATAATGATGGCGTCTAAGGAAGGGTAACATTTTTGTTGCTCTTCTCTGTAATGCCTCCAGATTATTGATATTCAGCCTGTGATGTGGGCACTATGCTTGTAACAATATCCCTGATGTGCTCTAACATACTGGATATATAACTTAAGAGTAAATTTCTTTATTTTTATAACTAACATTTTTAGGGATAAAGCCTAATACCCTATTTGCCTTATTTATAGACTCTAAACACTGCATAAAAACTTCAACGACCGATCATTTACTAATCCAAAATCCCTCTCACCTTCAGTGGAATCCAACCAGCGACCTTCTATTTCATCAATAGATTCCCTATTTTGGTTGCCCATGTGAACAACTTTGCATTTTTAGATGTTGAATGTCATCTGCCAATTTTGTGCCCATGCAACTAGTTTATTTAAATTACTTTGAATTGTGGAATTTCTCCCCACACTGGCTGCCTACTTCGTATCATGAGCAAACATTAGCATTTTGCTTTTAACATCTACCCCAAGGTCGTTAATGTAAATCAAGAAATCGGCCCAAAAAAGATCCCATAGGTAGCTCAATAATAACATCCATCCATTGCAATTTATCTTCATTCACTTCTACTCTCTTATTTCTCTTCTTCAGCCACTCTGCCACCCAATTTTAAACATTCCCAGAAACTTCATACATTCTCAAATTATGCACTAGCCTCCTATGTGAAACCTTATCAAAAGCTTTACTAAAATCTAGCTAAATTACATCTAGGTCATTTCATTTATCCAATTACCTGTGATATAATCTAGAAATGCCAGCAGATTTGCCAGGAAAGATTTACCCGACCTATATCCATGCTGACTATCTTTCAACAAGCTACTACTTTCTAAAAAATCTGCTGTATTTCCCCAAATCTATAAGATATACCAAATATCTTCTTCAGAGCAGTTGAAACACCTTCCTCTCCCTCCTTAAGAATCCTAGAATGAATATTTTCAGGACCCATTGCTTTGTTAACATCTAATCATCCTATAGGTGTTTGGGTTATGGACAATATTTTATTCGTGTCCATCTTTGAAAGTTCCTCTCTTTTTCCTGTTTAAGATAGCTATATCTTTATCCCACCATAATGGTTCCCTGTTCTTTCTAAGAAGCTTCTCTAAGATACATCTCTCCTGTACCATATTAAAAACTTGCTTAAAAGTATCTTATATCTGTTAAGCATTTCTATCTCTAAACTTCTCTTACCAGTAGAGTTGTTTAATAAACTACCTCATATGTTATAATCCACATTGTGTAAATTTGGAATTTTTAGATTATTCACAGCAATGTTTATCTTATTACGAGTACCTAGAGTAAATCAAACTATCTGATTGACACTATTGCCTGATGCTTCCCCAACTAAAAGTTCTTAACTAACAATTCCTCATTGTTTAAGACTAAGTCTAGTATATGGTTCCGACGACTGGCTGCTTAAAGAAGTTATCCTGAAAACATTCAATAAATAGTTTACTAAATATATCCGTACTTATCAATTGTATTCCAATCACTTAATGATAAATTGAAATCATCAAGGATAACAGTTTCACAATTGCAGCCCCAGTTAATTTCCTCTACCATAACATTATAATTTATATCTCAAAATGCTGGTTGGGTGGCCTATAAGATGTTCCTATCCTAATTTCTAAGTTTTAGCAACCCTAAATATCGAACTATAACGAGTCCATCAATTTCCCATCTCCTATTATATGATTTTGATCGGATTGGATGAGACTTTTAACATAAATTATAATTATTCCTTCTCCAATCCTATCAGTCCGCTGCTTTATGTACAAACTCTAATCATTTATTTCATATTCGTTTCTACTTTCATAAAATTTTGTTTCATTTACCCAGGACTCTGTTAAGCACACAATATCAATATCTTCCTCTACCACATAACTAAATAACTCGTCGCTCTTTGTTCAAAGACTCCGTGCATTGCAATTAAAACACTTTATCCCTTTAGTTCTCGAGATTCCTTTTGTTATGCTAAGTTCAAATTTCCTTAGTATATCTCTATTTCCTATTTCAACTGCTAGTATTATTCTATCATTTCTAATTTTCCTTCTATAATTGCTCTAACTTCCTTCCACTAAAGATCTGATGACTCGATTATAGTCCTTATCCAACACATCCCTACTCAAATGCAGCCCATTAATCGCATACAGTTATTTATTACCATTATACTTATCCTAGATATCAACAAACATCACACCTTCTCTCTCACACATACTCCTTACATATTCATTCGATCCAATTACACGAGACATGCATTTCATTTCTACATCCATTTTCAAAATCACACTTGACACATCCCCTTTCATTCTACATTCAATGACCTTTTCAATCACTCCTTAAACCATACGAATCCACTAACTTAAATTAATTTACTCCTCCATCCCTGATCACGAATGCATCCCCTCACGACGGGTCACCAGACCTTAATACCTCTTTGATGGATCAGATACTCCAACACGTATCAAAAATACACTCAAACCCTTCCATCTTCTTGCACTCAACTTCCTATCTAAATATCTGATGAGAGAATCTTCTAATATCTGCACTTCAGGCAGACTTTATTTCTAACTCCCTCGGAAATACTTCTATTCTCTCTTCTATTTTCTTTTAAACTTATAGCCACATATTCATTCAGACTACGATAAAAATCATGTTGAATCACTTCCAGTCAAGCTAACATGTTCTGTGTCCCTCTGTCAACTGCACATAATCTGTCCTGACCTATCTATCCTATGAACATTTACCCACATTTCACCTTAACTTAGGTCTAGCCCTACTTGAACACACCTTCTTTACCTGCCCTACTCCTTTTGAATCCCTAATTAATTTAAGATTTATGCTATCATTCATTGCCACCTTGCAATGTTTATCACTTTGCCCCTCATCATCATGATTCCTATCTAACCTATAACTTAATATCTTCATCAGTCTCTGATTCATTCTCTCCATCACGTTCTTTAGCACACTATCTTCTAGCCCACTCCATTTTCCCTCCACGAATTTTCAACATCCCAAACCCCCCTCGCCAAAAAAGGTAAAAAATGTATATGAAGAGAGCACATTTGCCTTATTATTTATTACAAAGTTGACAATCATAATTATCTAATATTTTGATAGATTTTTGTAATATACTTCTTAAATGTTCAATTAATGTATTTTTTATATAAAAATCAAAAGCATTTCTATGTCTAATTGTATTTTTGAATGTCAATCAATTAATGTATTTTTCATATCAAAATCGAGAGTATTTGTATTTGTAATTGCATTTTTGCATATAAATAAATTAATATATGTTTTATATCAGAATCGAAAGTATTTGTATTTGATCTTCCAAATGTTGTATCCCATCTCAGTGAGAAGGGTGACATTGTTTATTTTTTAAGCAGTTGCCGAATCCAAGGTTGTGTCACTGACAAGGCGCAGCTCATGTCGGGGTCCACATCCAGTCGGTCCCGGCTCTTATTTTGAATTTGTAAAATGGTGGAAAGACCAGACTCACATAAATAGGTGCCGGTAGTTGAAAAAGGCAAGAATAGTCGAAGTCCAATCTCACTAACCTTTGGATATGACTGATACAATAAACACCAGAATATATTGAGGGATTTTTATTCATACAGATCTTTGGTAGGAGAATCATTTTTGAGATAAAGGAATTTGTCCTGTACATCATTGAGAATGGTATTCATATCAAGCGTGCCAGTGAATCCATTCCTCTCTTCTTCCTACTCTAATTCTGGAGAGTACATTTAAATTTCATTTTCTAAAGATCTCAGATAATGAGTAATTTCAGTTTTAAGTAATGTGACAACAGACAATCTTCTTCATTCTCGTAAAGAAAAATTGAAAGGTCTTCAAACATGGCAACATTGACGGCATCGACTTTTCTTTGCCAATTCTGAAACATATTTCTTTACTAGCCTTGTAGCCTAAAATTCAATCTATTTAACTGCTCAAATATATATGCTACGTATATAAAAAAAACTCATAGAAATTACTCAAAATATCATCTTTTCTTTGTATTTTCAAGGGAAAAATTAAGCTTCCATCCGAAGTTGAAACCCTCGATTCACACAAGGCCCTTTGAAAACAGGCGCACTTCCGATTAAAAGAGAAGAACTTCATCTCCGAATCCATATTTCTACAAGAGTTCTGGAAAAAGCGAGACTTCAGATCTCCAGCTTTTACAAAATTGACACATTTGCATTTTTCAAAGTTCATCAAGGAGGGTTTCGACGCCAATGCAAAACGATGGATCAACCATTTATGATAGTTGAATTTTACCATTAACCATTCAGTCGTGTTTCTTTTAATTGTATTATTAATTATGTAACTGTTAAAATAATATTGTCGATGTAAGCAGGACAGAATGGATGATGCAATTTTTTTTAACTTTATATTCCAAATATTATTTATAAATATATAATTTCTAACAGCTTGCCACCCCCACTACCTAAATGGCACTCAGGTTGATAACCACTGTTCTTGCCTAGGTTGTGATGCATTACCACTCATTAACGAGCATACCACACATTCATAAAATTTGCATTCCTTAACACTACAAATTTCACATTATCTATAGTCTCGCCATCTTCTCAAATGCAATTAGAATACCAAAATGGAACTACGGAAACAAAATCTAAATCTTAAAAGAGCAAACTTGGCCTAACCTTAACATAAAAACGCCATTTAAACCTGAATTTTAGAAATCCACAAATGCCAATACGACTGTCAAATGGTAAGTTCCTTCCAATAAAACTCCTGTATTCCTAGTATTCAATTTTTAAATTTATTTCTTTTTATTTCTCCATTTTTTTCTCATAACACTTTAAGTGACAATTTAGGGCAACGTAAACAAATGCAGCACCGAATGTATACAATGGCCTTCACAGGTCTCGATTTTCAAACCCACCTTATATTCAAGCTTTGGGGCTTCTTTAACATAACGCACCCCTAACTGCGTTGACGAACTTGCAGTAAATATATTATAACATGAAAAAAATTCTATTTAGAGAAAAATAATTAAAAATGAATCCGTACAGAGCACTACGAGACACTTCATTCTTTCCACATGGTAATAAATGATATTTAACTCACATTCGCTTAACTGATGACATTATTTGCCGCGAATCGAGAAGAATTGTGGTCAATGGTAAGAGGATTAGTCACAACTCAGTATTAGAATTGGAAAGAAAATTAACTTTTCAAAGACAAAAATAATGTCCAGAAGATAGAGCGCTTAGCTTAGATTCGATAATCCCACTTTACAGTAGGTAACGATATATATATATATATATATATATATATATATATATATATATATATATATATATATATATATATATATATATATATATATATATATTGTAAAAGGGCAGGTTGTATTTTGACTTTACAAATTTGATTTTAGAAGGTTCTAACTGGCGAATGTAGTTTGTGATATATGGCTAGAGTTTCAAAATCATCTGAGGAAAATCCATTTTATTTGGTCATATATAAAACTAATTCCAATTATGACCGTCCGTAAGCTTTTGCCTTTCTATAGGCATCTTGTGAAGGGTCTTCGCTGTTGTTGATGTGGCATTGATGTAAAGTTTGCCATTCGTGTCACTTCGTTTAGCGGCGAGGTAGTTGTTTGGTTGTCATGAGCAGCAAAGAATGAAGTTCCTTTTTGTTTTTTCATGCTTTTACTCTTCGCCCCCGGAAGATTCTGGAGCTCTTCTCCTTAAAGAAATGGGCCCAAGCCATAACATTCAGCGCACCAGCTCAGAGCGAATACTACAACTTTTCTGCTAAAAGTGAACCATAATCTGAATCAAAACTATAAAAGCATCAGAGAACGAAAACGATCATTCTCCCTCATAATACCCTCCCACCAATCCCCCTACAGAGGTAAAGAGAGTATATTATTTTCATTCAGCCTCTTTTTTTTAATTTGTCTGGCTAAATTCATCACCTTCCTCTGCTCCAGGGAAACATCGTCTGGTTGGGGAAGCTGCCAGTCGTAGCCAAGTTCAAACTATGCCATTCTCTTTGAAAAGGCATAATTTGAGGCTCCGAGGAAAGCAGGTTTGAGGAATAGCCCACTGCGAAACCCAGGGTCATAGGAGTTCTGGACAATGGAAAATTACTGCAACCTCCGGTGTATTCCAAAAGAACCCCTGAGAGGCCGGCCAAGACCAAAGAGGGACATGTAACCACTTCTGCGTACGCGGGGAGCAGTGAAGAATAACCAAAGCCCTGAATAGGCAGCTCTCCGGGTTGTGGGAGTTGATTCGACCACCATCCAGCCTAAGGTCCGTCATGAGTCATCCCTCGGAGGATCCTACCCAAGTCCATCAATTCAACTATTCATCCCATAACCAAGCCTTGGCAGCAACTCCATACTGGACAAAAAAAGCCCCAATAGCAGCAAGGGAAACTCATCCCTCAACTAAAGTAAAAACAAACCTATAAAATATAGGTTCGATCTTAAATCAAGCCACCCCTCTGGAACTGGGGCATAACTCACCCCCGTGGCCTAATGGAAAACCAGGAACGGGAAAAGAAGGTCCCGTTCAGGGTCCTCGAAGGCCAAATGAAACCTGACCATAAGATGACCCTCCATACGATATTCGCAGAGATCAGAGTCATTGTTCTGCGACTGAAGGACCAGTACAACGGCTACATAGCCCTCTGCGACACCAAAAAAGATTTGAATAACCTACTAAGCGAGAACGTAGCGAAAAAAACGGAGGAAAATTGGATTGGCTACCTGGACACCCCTTGCTGGGGCAACCACGAGTTTGGTCATCTGCAGGCGCCTCGACCCCTATATCGAGTAACACTCACAGGATGAAATTAAATCGGAAATAATAAAAAACTCAAACATGGGCCAAGGTTAAAAAGATTGTGAAATTCAAAAAAACAATTCGGAGAGGAACACTACTACGTTTTTAAAGCAATCTTCAAGGAAACTGAAATGGCATCGAAAGCCAACGAACAACGACTCCTGATAATGAACATGAAAATAGCACCAGATCAGTTAGAGACGAAAACCTTCATCTCTGTCTAGGCGTGCTTCAAGTGTTATACGCTCTAGACCACTACTCGACAAGGGAATGAACATTCCAAGGAAAGAATTTTCTGAGTGTTTAACCACAGAAGACTACAAAGGCCTAGAAAAGAACTGCGCAAACTGTGGAGGCCTACACCGCACACTTGCAATGCTTGGCCCCTCAAAAGAAAATGATGAAAAAAAATGGCCATGATCGAATAAAAAGAACGAAGGAACACTACGTCTGCAACAGCAACCGCAACGTCGACAAAACTAACATAATATCAATAACCCATCGTGAATATCGAAAAAAACATGAGACCGGATCTCATATTGTGCATTTTATATTGGGATTTAGTAAATATGGCCAAACCTAGATTGTATGCCGAAGTGAATAAAATGCTCACGAAAATGGACTAAACCCATGTAGTTCCCAGAGAACCCGCCTTCAAATGACCTATACTAAATCCCTATGAACCCTGAACAGGCAAGAGAAAAAGAACCGACCACACCAACTGAAGAGCAATCCGACAGCGACACCATATCACAGAATAAGAAGATAAGGATGTAAGTGAACATATAAAATAAATCAAGTAGAAGTTAGAACAGGCAAAGGAAAAAGAAATGGCAAAAACCAACACCGAAAAGCACAAAATAAAAATTTACACATCCAACTCTGTCCCACTATCGTCAATTACAAAACAAAAAGATCGAAAGGCTGACCAAAAGAAAGTTAAATTGGATTACGATTGTAGATACGATGAAACTAAGATTAGCAATGCCCTCAAACAGGGACTCATTGAAATCTCAGCAAATTCATGCCTCAACTTGCCCACTAAGCAATTCTGAAAGAAACAGTCAGGTCAGATATGGTAGCCTTCCAAATCTTACAAGAACCAAACAGGAAAGAAATCAGAGCAATAAGATGTACCAAGTCGTAAGTTACCCCAACAATCTCAAGATCCTTACCCTGAACGTCGACGGAGGGAGAACAAAGAAACTTATATTCAGTAACATTATAAGAAAAATAGACCCATACATTGTAAAATTACAGAACTCTGAATAAATCCACAAGAAGTAAGCATAAAAATACCTAACTATAAAATAATAGCAATAAACCCTTTCAAAAAGGGCTATAACGGAAATAAAATACCTAGAACAATCATATTTGGCTATCAAGCTAAAAATGAAAACTGGAGATGTAGTCATAGCTCATATCTTCCGACCCCTAACTTTATTAGAATCTTTCGCCGTCCATTATCAGCAACCGTTCTAAGGAACCTGAATGCAAGATGCCAGTTAACCTGTTATACGGCTAGTAATAATGGTAACAGAATATAACTCTTCTTAAGGAGACAAATCGGAGAGGTCCTCAACCACTCCGGACCTCATCCTCAAAAACCCGAACTTTACTCTAAACCTCCACACCTCTCTCAGTCCCGCAATACCATCGGCTTCCTTGACGAAATCCCTCTAGATGAAATAGACTCACATCTAACAAATATTTCGGACCAAATGATAAAAGCTGACTCGCTCCATACCCTCAAAAACAAATTATAGAACCACCCCGCACCTTCATGGACCGATGTCATTAAGTTAAAAATGCAAGAAATCTACAGAACAACTAGTAGTAAGGGAGCTCGAACAGAAACAACAGTGACAGGTAAGTACGACTGAGAAATCTACAAACAGAAGTGAACAAACTTATAAAAGCAATACGAACACAATCTGGAACAACATAATCGAAAGAATGAACATCGAAAGAGACTCCAGAACGTTATGGAACCAGTATAGAAATTTCAAAGTGCATTTGAAAGAATGAGAAGCTACGATAGACACCGACAGAGAGAAAGAGAAAAAAGAGAGAGAGAGGGAGGGAGGGAGGGAGAGAGAGAGAGAAAAGAGAGAGAGAGAGAGAGAAAGAGAGAGAGAGAGAGAGAGAGAGAGAGAGAGAGAGAGAGAGAGAGAGAGAGAGAGAGAGAGAGAGAGAGAGAGATCAAGGATAGTTTTAAGAATCACTAGTCAAAGATCTTCTCCAGTACCAAGGAAGAAAACCAGAATTACGAGGTAGATTTCGAAAAAAGAGTCACAGAACAACTAGTAGTAAGGGAGCCTGAACCATTTACTTATTCACAGCTAGATGAAACCCAGAAACAAATGAACGAAGAAAGGCCGTTTCTCTACAAGAAATTAAAACTGCCCTATAATCATTTAAACAAAGAGCCCGGAATTAGTGGAATCACTAAGCACCACATAACAAACCCTCCCGACATTATACTATATTCATTATTAAAAAGCTTCAACGCAGCCTAAACACAGAAAAAAATCCAACCGCGTTGAAGACAACGAGAATGATATTCCTTCAAAATCCTGGAAACCAAAAAGGACACATCGAAAGCTACCGACCGCTATCACTGTTGGAGTTTATTTGAAAGCTACTCTAAAAGCTTCTTAATGAAATGATAGAAATTTCTTGGAAGATAACAGAATCCAGAACAACCAACAACATGGATTCAGAAAACAACGAGCTACCGAGACAGCCCTGGTAAGGGGCAACAGAGTTGATTTAACACCCGCGATGTTGCCAAAGCATTTAATAAGATATAGGTTCGAGGACTAAAGCTAAAACTAGCTGACCTCGGACTAAATCAAACCTCACACTAATCATTTAGAGTTATCTTAATGAAAGAAAAGCAAGAATTTTTAGCAACAGGTTTACCGGCAATGCATTCACATTAAATGCAAGGGTCCCACATGGGGATGTCTCAGCCCCATGCACTATTCTGGGTATACGAGACACTTCTCCAACCCAAGGATGATTGTGCAATGTACTTCGAATTGGCAGATGATGTCTCTCAGATCATTGCAAGCGAACTTAAGAATCCGAGAGACATCGCGCAACGAACTGCTCGGGATATTACAAAGATCACAATTTCAAGAGAGCAAACAAAATAAAAACGAACACGGACAAGTTGCTGACAAATTCCCTGGATAGAAACAAAACCCATCAAGTCACCGCGAATAACATGGAGTATCCATATACCACCGAAGGATACAATTTGCAAGTTATTGATAAAGTTAACCAAGCTAAGAACGTTCTTTCTTCTTAGTACAAATTAAATAACTTCACACATAGGAAAAAAGAAAACTGTACTTAGCACTAGTACGCCCAATAATGACACTGGATCATTCCGATTGACACACGATCAAAGACAAAGATCTTGCAAATGCAGAAGATCCAAAACCAAGCGACCCACTTCATTACTAAAGCAATAAGAAGGAACAGAACAATATCGAGTATTCTGTATTAAATTTCAAGAGTCAAACCCATAAACCTATTCATTTATGAACGTGCCCAGAAAACATTCACAAAAGGAAGAGAACTTCCCAAACGACGTTCTGGACAAAATGAAACTGACGGAGAGAGAAAATAGAACAAAAAAATTCAAACAAAACTCCAAAAGCAGTAGACAGATGGATAAAACCACGAGAATTCACCCACAATACATTAGACAAAACGAAAGCTTTAGCCAGGTAACCTGGCACAAATTACCATCACCCTCGTTCTACTCATTTAACATAATTACCTCCTCTCCTCATCTATATCATTAACACTACTCATCCCTTACCTCCTTTCTGCCTTCATCGGCTACGTCCGACACCTCCCCATCTGTGCGTCCACTTAGACCCATTGGAGCGAGAAATGGAGTTGTTGAAGGTTCGAATGTGGGCCACTCTCCACCCTCCTCTCCAAATCAGCAGAGAAGGCCTCTGCCGGCAACGAATCTTTCACCACTACTATCACACACGTAAACCTCTTGAAAGATTTACAAGGTTTGCTGATCAAAAGCCTAGTGCTCTCACTTATTCTGATTTATCACCTTACGACATACAAAACTTACAATAATTCCCGGGCTATCCTTGGGAAGACCTTAACAATTATATCATTCGAAATAAAATGTAGAACAACATACGGGTTCCAGATTTTGTTAGAATAGGCCCGATATTTATGATGTTAATGCCAAATAATTGATAATTATATCATTCGAAATAGAATGTAAAACAACATAAGAGTTTCAGATTTCATTAAAATCGCCCTAATTGTTATGAATTTATTGCAAAATAATTCCCCGGCTAAACTTGGGAGGACTTTGGAAATTATATCACTCGAAAGAGCATGTAAAACAGCATATAGTTTTCAGATTTCGTTAGAATCAGCCGAATAGATATGATGTTATAGACAAAATAATATAATTCCAGGGCTAACCTAGGAAAATAGAATGTAAAACAACATAAGGTTTTCAAAGTTCGTTAGAATTAATTAAATAGTTACAATGGTATTACCAAAACATAAAAAGAGCAAAACAGACCGATCGACATAGTCGCCCGTGACTAAAAACCTGAATGTAACAAACTTTTGCATGCTATTGGTAAAAGCATCTTATTTGTCCTGGTTTGAACGTTTCGAAGTCCTAGCCTCATCATCGGCACTAATGAACTAAGATAGTAAAGGGTTGAAATTTCTAGTTTTCATAAAATACTAAAATTGAATAGTGCAATTTAGGATAAGCTGCTTAATACAAGAATAAAAATTTCAATAATTCATGATACAAAATACCCGTAAAGATTGGATGCAGTTTGATTTAATATTTAAATTAGGTTTAAGTTTTAGGATGTAAAGTGATTTTATTATCCTTAGTTCGTTGGAGTTAATGTATGCCTGTGTAGACTAGCTCTGCGCACAGAGTCGTACACAGGCACGGGCAGACAGCTGAACAAAGGCCGCTTGAGATGTGTTCTGGGGCGATTAATAAAGAGTGCGATTTACGGTTGACCGGGTTTTGATTAATGGCTTGCCAAGTTGCAGTTCAAAGGATTCGAGTATATAAAAAAAATTACCCCCAAATAAAATTTTAATATATATAATAAAGGGGGGAATTTATATATACATATACAAAAAGGGGTGAACAAATTACTTAATAAAGGTAGTTAAATGAATTATGTGAAGATTAACGAGGTAATTTTAGGATGACCATACAAAATCGCTTTACCTTCAAGAGAGGGCGAATTGGAGAGGGGAAGGGGGGGGGAGAGACAACGGCGCAGGTCTTCAAGAAGATACTTTGAGGAGTCCTGACGAGAAGGACTCGAAGATGGGGTTTGATTACTTCGTGATGAAGAATGAGATTTTCTCTGCTCCAGAGAGACATAATCTCAACTCGAGACGATTATGCAGATCGGCAGGGAGTCTCACTTTTGAAAGACCGGGAATCTTGAAGGGATGGTGAAGATGACAGGGCCGCAAAACTCTCCGGAAAGAAGGGGCCTCAATAGCTTTTCTCTAAACAGAGGCCAAAGCTTAACGAAGGTAGATCTGCTGGCGAGATATTCGACGAAGTACGACAACTCGACGACGGCTTACAGGGGTTCACGGGAAACAGACGGCAGTCTGAACGGAGTGAATGGCGGGCTTTCAATCTCCTCGAGAAATGGTGAGCTTCGGGCTAAATGCCCGGGTGGCTGGTCCGATAGACGCCTCAGGGCCTGTCGTCACTAGAGGATTCTTGGCGCCAGTATAAGCAAACACACTTCATGATAACAAGTTATTCCAGACGGTGAAACTTACCACGTGATATGGGGGTAAGGTTAATGTGGCTGCCTTCGCGGGGGAATAGACATACCTGGAAAGCTTGGGGTAGAGACAGGAGGGCTTCGTACGATGTATCACATGGGAGGGTGGGGGCGAGTGGCGTCCGAAAGCAAACACAGCTTTGACGGGTGATCCAGTGAGGGACTGATTCTTTCTCGAAATTTCTAAAATTCTTACGCTAAACGCACGTGGTCCTGAAAGAAGAGAGGGTATTTCTGAGGGGGCTTCCTCTTACGGGTGTCCTTCAAGGGCATCCCCTCATAGTTGGGATGGGGGATATGACTAAGTATTTTAAAATTATCCATATTAATTTCAGAATTACATACTTTGATGTGATCTCGAATGGGCGAGGGGTCTGGTTTGTTTAGAACCAGCCCCATGCGTGTCGACCTTCTCCGATGCTGCTCGATGCGACAATGGATTGATCTAATGGTCGAACCAATATAAGATGAATCGCAAGATTCACAACTATATTAATAAATTACAGAGGAGCTGCAAGGGAATGGAATTCGGTCCTTATAGCTGAAATAGGATCCAATATTGGGCCCATTTTTTAACATCAATTTTGGGTCGAGATATGGATGGAATTAATTTAGTCATCTAAATTCATTTACAAAGTTGTTTTTTTGATAGCGACCGTTGAAAAACTTTTTAATATGTATTTCCACTAATGAGTCAGGGTAGGCATTATTTTAAGGAAGGTTGTTAAAAAAGAGAATTTTAAATGTAGCAGTCTACGAGTATATGAAGAACATATTATATTGTAGGCTTGATGAATAAGAGTTTTTATCGAGGATAACTTAAGGTTTTCTGCCAAGAAACTAAAGAAGCTTGTGCCTAAGCCTGTAAATATAGGCTTCTTATAGACTGAAGTTTCAAACTTTGTTCCTGAATGTTTAATATCTATATCCAAAAATGGAAGTCTACTATTTTTCTCGATCTCCATTGTATAATTTATAGTTTTATGTCCTAGAGTTCAAGAATTTAAGGAATTGTTCCGCCTCTTTTCGTGATTTCATTAATACAAATGTATCATAGTCTGTAATAGATAAGTTTATATTCAATGGGACAGTTATTGAGCCAAAGTTGTTCATAATGGCATAAGAACATGTTCACGAAAGTGGGCCCAAGTGTTAGGCCCATCCCCACTCCTTTTTGGACGTAAAAATCTTTTTTAAATATAAAATACGAATTTTAGACAGCCAATTCCCAAAATGATTTAATTAGTGATTTTTATAACTATGACTTTTGACAAGATTTAAAAAGAGAGTTTGCAGAAATTTGGTTTGTTTCATTCATAGGAATATTTGGGAATAAGTTTTCGACGTCATAACTCACCATTATGACGTCAGCAGCGTCCGAACAGGTGCAGAGGTCTTCTCCAATTTTTCGTGAATTAGCTATGGTGTAGTCATTATTGATAAGTTCTGAAAGACAGTTACTAGGAATTTTGATATACCATAAGAGAGTGTATTACAGGCGGGAAAAATAGGATGGAGGGGAACTCCTTCCTATATTTGCCCTTCTTCAATTTGGATGAGAATCTATTGATAGGATCTTTTATATGAATCAAAGTTTGAATAATTGGATCTTTTACTTTTTGAAATCTACTTTTGTCTGAAAGTGTGACCATCATTTTGTTAGTGTATTCTTCCCGATCTATAATAATAACACCATTTCCTTTATCAGGTTTACAGATTATACGTCTTTTATCAGAGGCGAGGGATTTAAGTA